>CM074805.1:4444104-4479218 GCA_037447605.1 Zygnema circumcarinatum
CCCCCCCCCCCCCCCCCCACCCCCCGAGAGCTCTTTCCCAGCAGTGAGTGCATGCAGTAGGCGGGGAGAGCTGCGCCCTGTTCCAAGTACTTGAGAAGACACAAACCACTAAGATTTTTGTTCCTGCTTCGCGGCATCTTCAAAGCTCTCGCCTTCCACCAATTCCGGGACATCGTCATCATCATCCTCGCCCTCTGCTGCTCCTGCATCCTGTCGTTGGTATTGCTGCGCTATTTTTTTCAAGTTAGCCAAGTTGTCTGGGCCTGCCACCACAAGAAAGACATAGGAGTGAAATGTGAGTTTAACCTTGAAGCATTTTGGTCCATTAGGGGTCATGAAAACAGTTTAGATTTGCTCTTCCGCGAAGAGGAAGTTAGATGGGGGAGAGGAAGGGAGAGGAGGCCGAGCCGGGGAGGGAAGGGGGGAAGGGAGTGAAGTACGTAGGGAGACTTAAATACTGAAGTGAGTCAAAAAATGGTGAAATCAGTGCCAAACCGAACCCTATGTCTGTGTCAGAGATATCTTTGGTATGGCCTGAATCTACCTAAAAACGGGGGAGGTAAGAAAACTTCAAATTGGACAAAATAATAAGCACAATCATTTCACGAAATTTATTACAGGGAGCAAGGACATTTGACCCTTACACACTTGCCAGGTCAAACATCTCACTTCCAGCAAGATTGAAACGGTCACAAATTCGCAAGGTACCTTCCACCAAAAAAAAGATTGAAGAAAAACTGGCAATTGGGTTTCAGTTAATCTTTGAGGTCTGTAAGGGAGCAACTTACCAAGCTGATTAATGATCCCTGGCAGCAAGTCTTGTAGCTCTGCAAGCAAAACAAAGTACACATTTTAAGTTTGGCAGGCTTTCCCTGCAAGGAAGAAAATGCTCAAGACAGGAGACACACAGAGAGCGAGAGAGAGAGAGAGAGAGGGAGAGAGAGAGGGGGGGAAAGAGAGGAGAAAGTGGCATGTAAACTGTTCTACTGCGTTCCGATTAATGGCCTTGAGAAGTTGAACAATTTAGATTGAATTACAGTTACGGGTTTCCCCAGCAACACATTCTTCAAAAACATGGGAGCGTGTCCTATACTTTAAAGACAGTCTCGAATGATTCAAAACAGTTGAACACAAGAACATTCTTCTTTTCTTTCATCGTAAGACATTTCGATCCTATACAAAAGGAAGTCTTCAAAAATTCCTCGCTCTCTCACTCTCTCTCCAGAATCCAGTTTAGAAAAAAAAAACTCGATTCAATGACTGAGTGAAAAGGCTTTACTCTTTGTCTGAGAGGTTCCGCTGACGACCCACGTATTAGCAGCAATCGACGCTTGAACTGGAATTAAGCAAACGAACAATAAGGAATTAGGGAAAGAAAAAGCGCAAATCAAATCTTCAGGAATGAACGAAAAATGTGAATTAGCTGCGGCACCTATGTTCAGCCGCTCAAGTAAGTAACAATACAGACAACTCAACATGACAAGCGAGCTGTCAATACTTTCAGAATACGCAGTTAGGAGCACAACGACACCCTGTATGTACATTTTTTAGATTGTCCGACGAGCAGTCCAAGAGACTGAACTCTCTCCCTCTCTCTCTCGTTCTCTCTCTCTCTCTCTCTCTCTCTCTCTCTCTCTCTCTCTCTCTTGAATGCAATTAGCATTATCGTACGACAATTTTCATTCAGCAAAAAGCGACGGGAAAGACAGTCAGCTCCAAAATACCTTTTGGGTTCACAAAGTGGATGACAGTCTCATCCTTGAAAATATTAACCTCCTCAATGCCGGGGATCGTGTTCACCCCCAACCTCTTTAATGTGTTCTGCAAGCGCTTATCATCTGTGGTTGTCGTTTTCCGCACGGCCTTCGTCTTTCTGTACGCAGCAAGAGCAGGCAACGCTGCTTCTTTGTTACCCTCAGAGACCCTTTTCCAATGCTCTCACGCTCCAGGCAAAACCCACTTGCATGCTGTTCTCAAACCCTTAAGCCCTAAAGCTCCTCCGTTTGGGTGAAAGGGAAGGAGTCCTCCAGGCAACACCATGACCTGGAACTGCTGAAATCTGCCAAGAAAAATCTCTAATGCAAACATATTTGAATGCAATTGCATTTCAAAGCGTGGCTGCATTTACCTTCTCACACTGCCTTTTCCTCCCGTCCTCACAGCACTCGCCATCCGCATTAGCTTTTCCCGATTCATCTGCACGCTTCAGCTGCTCAGCATGAGAGGATGCTCCCCACGAAAGAGCAGAGTCCTCAGGGGTTTATAAAGAAAATATTAGACGAAAAACGCAATTTATAATATTGATATTTGCTTCATAGGACCGCATGGCTGGCGTGCCTCTAATGCGCCCAGCCGTCTTTCTCCCTCATCTCTCCGCTTTCCACCCAAACCCCCCAATAAACCTCCGCACTCACAGCAAGACTAGTGAGGTAATTGATAAGCCCCAATTGCCACAGAGCGGCTCCTTATTCACATTTAATTAAATTAATTACAGCCGGCCATTCTCCTATCCGCAAGCCCGCAACAAAGAGTGCCTCCCAGTCGTCTCCTCTTACTCCCTCCTCTCCCGTCCAAGCTCAAACGCGGAATCAAAAAATGGGTCGAGCTATTCACCTTGCGCAGCTAATGCTCCCACCTCTCGCAGGGAGAAGGAGAGAAGGACAGAAGGAGTGGGAGCAGGCCGGCTATGGCGACGCCTTCCCTTCTTGCGGCTGAAGAGGGCGGAGAGGAAGGAGACGCGGGGGAACTGGGAGGCCTCAGCGGATCCACCTGTAGCCCCATTGGAAGAATCGACGGCTGCGATTGGGCCATTCCGCAGGAGGAGGGAGATCGACGGCTGAGGGCCGCGGGAGCCAGTTCTGCAACGGGTCAAGTTACAAGATCGATATCCACAACAGGTGACGAATCATAGACTCGTATATGTCCACGTAGGATTGAGTAGACCCAGCATATGGATCCGGGGCGTATGCGCAGTAGCGCATGGAAAGCGCGTGGTTTGTCGCACACGATTCCAGTTCCATGTGAGAAAAGTCGTTGGGGAAGCCCAAAGGAAGGGACTGACTGGGTACTGTACCTTTTTTTTATGACGTGGACTAATATGGAGCTCCCACGTAATAAGAATCCACGTGGTTAGTCCTGATTGGAAGTAACTTGCAGGGTTTATTTTCGGCAGAGATAGCACTGCCCAGCTGGCGGTGCGCAACATGGAACATCCAGTTACGTTGAGCACATGGAACGTTTTACGTCATTTGTTAGGCTCCATTACGTCAGTCAACGTGACAGCACACGGAACTGCGTGACCGCACAGTTTGAAAACCACGAGAAGTTTCCGAGGGAATAAAGGGCGCGGAAAGGTGCTGTAGCGGTGCCGTACAGTACGGCCTTGGGACTCCCACTGATGGACACGTGACAGCCTCCCTTTGTCGTTTCTGCCATGGCTGCCGGAAGCTCTGGGTGGCCCTGAAGGGCTCCCTGCAGGGCACGGCGGGGCCCTGCTCTTGGGAGGGAGGGGAGGGGGGCAGCCTGCTGTCAAGGTGCAGTCTGTCAATGCTGATGATATGCAGTAGAATTTCAGCTTTGGGTAGGAGAGATTTGAGGGAGGGCGCTCCATGGCTGCCTTGCATTCAAGCGCTTTGTTTGGATTCCAGGAGATTCCTGGCACGGTGGCTGGAGACTATATCGCTCTTCCGAAATCGCCGGCAGCAGAGCCTGTGCTGAAATCGTCGAAGGAAGCAGAAAAACAAGAGGAAGCCATGGCCTCTTGCAAGGCAGCGGTTGGACGTACGACGCTAGTAGCATATGGAGCCGGCCACATGCTGAACGACCTGACCGCAGCTTGTTGGTTCAGCTACCTTCTGATATTTCTCACAGACGTCGGTCTATCAGCAAGGTTTGCCTGCTGTTTACCCACTGGCTCTAAAGCGCCTCAGTTCTGGCATAGAATTGCATTTGAAAGACGGAGAGCGAATGGAAAATGAGAGACTTATCAAGCAGTGTTGTGTGGAGATTCTGCAGAGACTACTTTCGCTCTTTGCCTGCTACTGAGGGAATATGGACGCTGGTTTGCTTGCAGGGAGGCTGCAGCGGTAATGATGGCAGGGCAGTGTGCTGATGCAATTGCGACTTTGATTGTTGGCAGACTGGTAAGTTGCAGCCGTTGGATTCGTTGATCCCTTCGTACGGAACCTGCTCCTTTAAAAGCCTCTAGCTTATTGTATTGTTTGTTTCCGGGATACAAGTGGATCAGGAAAACGTACTCCTAATAGCTTAACTAAGGTAAAATTTCAGATATCGGTACTGGTGAAATGATGTTTCCGTAAGAAAAAGTTGTGCTGCATAGAGGGCAGTAGATGAGCTTTACGGAGTTACTTGGGTGATTTGGCTTCGCAGCTGTGTCGCTGCATGCTGTGTCTTTTCATCCGAGAAAGGCTCAGCCTTGGCAAATATTGGACAGCCACACTGGGCAGTCTTTTCATTAGTTCAGGCTGAACTGCAATTGTCAAGGCCTGTAGAGAACTGCGATACTGCTGTTAGATTCTATCGTATGCAAGTCTATCACTATCAATGTTCAAGCAAGGTTGCCATGCCAATGAGTGTACACTGCGGTCCTGTCTTAAGCATTTCTCGGATCATCACTGGATTGACATAGATTCTGTGAGTGGTCGCCTCGCTGGAACCAAAGG
Organism: Zygnema circumcarinatum; assembly: GCA_037447605.1. Classification (NCBI taxonomy): domain Eukaryota; kingdom Viridiplantae; phylum Streptophyta; class Zygnematophyceae; order Zygnematales; family Zygnemataceae; genus Zygnema; species Zygnema circumcarinatum. Next base: position 4,448,787 of record CM074805.1, read on the forward strand.
TGCAGAAAATTTGAAAATGCGTGTCCAAAGAGTAATTTCTTCCGTTGGTGCTGCAGATTGACAGCTTCGGTCACTTTAAGTTATGGCACGCTGGAGGGTCGTTAATGGTGGCCCTTTCATTCTCGTCTGTATTTGGAGGATGTCTGGTCTGCGCTGCTTTTGGCACATCGTCAAACTTCGTCCGGACCGTCAGCTACAGTGTCTTTGCAGCGATTTTCAACTGCGGTTGGGCTGCAACTCAAGTCTCTCACATGTGAGAGCAGCCTTTCTATTGCTGCATGAAATGGGCTGTTGTGGTGTGTTATGTCAGACCTCGGCAATGAAAATTTCGCACCATTACAGATCTGATATGTTGCGTCTTCTTTTGTGTTCGAAACGATGCTGAGGCAAATAAGGGCATCCTACCTACTCACCTAGTTGTAGTGCCAATGTTCGTACTTGTGCTGCAGGTCTTTGGTGAACTGTATCACAAGCAACCCATCGAGCAGGGTAGCTCTTAACAGTTGCAGGAATGCTTTTACAATGGTGAGCGAAAAGAAGCTTAAGTCCTTGCATTTGCCTCGACCATAGTCTTGACTGACCTGTCAACTATCATCACAAACATGCCGTTGCCTTGCTCGGTTGACTTTAGAATCTAGGGCCTTAGGAAAATCTGTGATTTCACTCATAGTCCATACAAGCTAGAATCGCAAGCTTTGGCTGGGCCTCAATGCTTTTCGTGTGGAATCCAAGACATCAAGATGACTTTTTTGAGGCATGGGGTGATTGATTTGAAGTGAGGGGCATCGAATGTGTGGACATGCTTGCTAGTTTGCTTCTTTGAACCTTCTTGTTCCTTTGACAGGTGGCGAATCTTGGATTGTATGGCATCGCTTACCTCGCCTTTTGGCTCCTCCCTTCGTGGACTCCGCTTGACGTGCAGTTGCAGGTTAGTTTGAACACTTTCTCAGGTTCTCTGTTTCCATATGCCTTCCTTGCCAACCTGCCGCGGCATATGCCTGCATCGGGTCGTGTATTTGGATGATTCCAAGGAAGCGGAGTTCCGTGTGCATGTAGCTGGTTCAAACTTCAAATCATGTAGGTAATGGTAGTGCTGATGTGTGTTCGATTCACACTTTTTCAAGTTGAAAAAAGTGGTTTGCACGCCAGTTAAACCTGGACGAGTTGAACCAATATGAGCGAAAACAGGGTTGTTCTTGCCTCAGAATGAACATTTCAGCCAGTTCATGGAACGGGCCAACTGTGAACTCACTTATTGGCTACCAACTTGCCGCAGGTCCTGAATACAAGGACTTTCACCTTTATCACCACTGCATCTGCATATTTTTCATGAAAAGAACAGAGCTTTGGGGCCTTATGACAGTTTCGATGGATTGCTGGAGGCGCCGTTGGAGTTGGCTGTACTCTTGTCCTGCTCTTCCATGCAGGAATTCGAGAACCTCGGTATGTGCAGGCATTTGGTTGTTATCTAGTTTTTCGCAAGCTGGGCCAATGAACTGGAATTTTGCTACATACAAAGAATCACATGCTATGCACTTTCGAACCTAGCGACCGAGATATCTCGTTTGGGCTTGCTGCTATTAAGTATTCTTTTCGTTACAATGTGGCAGAGACCTCTGCTTTTTGGCAGGCCACTGAGATATCTGCCTCTGAGCGCGTTTGTGATATTCTGTAGTGTTTCTGTGTAGGCTCCTTCACTTCTGCAACTCCGATGTTCCGCGAATTTCATGGACCTCATGGTTTTGGACCCTTCTGTACTACCAGGTCGCCCTCATTTACATGCTCACACGACTCACAACCAATATCTCACAGGTTAGCCCCACTCTTCTGTGAGCTGCCCTGCAACGGATAGAATTGAACTGCCTAGCTGCTGCCAAATTTCACAAATTTTCCTGGCTCATAGATGCTACGGTTGCAACGGCATCTTGATCGGAGCTATGGAGTTGCAGTGAATCTCAACAGAATAGCTCAATATCTTTACTGAGTGGGCATGAGTTGTGTTGGGGGGTTTGGGTGCCGACGCAGGCTATACTGCCTTTCTTTCTCATTGATGACCTCAGACTGCCTCATGCGTCTAAAGCATTGGTATGTTGTCACTACCTCTGCCCTACTCGTAAACTGATGTTGTCAGGAGAGCAATTTTCTCAGTGGAAAAGCATCAAACAAGTCCTTAAGACTACCAAGCTCTTTAGTTCAATCGCTGTACTTGGCCCTCGCCGAATCATGCACTGTTCATAGCAGGCCCAATGAAACTCGTAAGCTGAGTCACCTCATTGAATTTTTTTTAATCCTAAAGCAAATTGTCACTGATAGAGCTGTCGGTTGACATGTTAGTGAGAAAAGCAAAATGCAGAGGGGGGGCGGGAGTGGCTTGCTGGTGTAGCGAATGTTATCTAAGACTCGATGTTTGGCGTGTTTGTTGTCCAGATTCCCGCCCTCATTTACCTCTGCAGCTTCTTGGCTTCTGTGATACTTCAGGTGCCTCTCCATCCTTGCTTGTGACGACTCTTGACCCCTTGAATGCGCGTCAGATTTGTCTCTCTGAAAGGAGGACGCAGTCATCCTGCTTCAATGACTTGCTGGGTCAATGCTTTGCTCATCTCCACTTCAAGAAGGATATTGTCTGTGATGCAAATGTGCCCTCTCTGCAGTGACAATGTATACAGAGAACACATGGCATTGGTCCATCCATTCTCAGCATGGAGTTGCCGTGATAGACCATTGTAGTCCTGTATGCATGCCCATTTGGAGGTTGTGAGGAAGAGATGTTGGCGCATGTGAGTTCTGCCTGACAACAGGAGTCCTGTGCTTCCATGCTATTCTTAGAGACCATCATCTTGACTTGTGCAAGTTGTTCTCTATGTGTAAATGACCTATAGGAGATGCCATGGACCGGCCGTCGACTGAAAATTTTCTTCATTGGAGGCGCGTTATTGTGGATACTTGCTGGTTACATCATTTACGAGCTCTTTGGCTCGGAAAATAGGATGATTTACCCCTTAGTTTTGGGGATTGGTATTGGCAATGCTTTAATGCTGGTGAGTAGCTTTCTTTGTTTTGCTCCCTTATCTGCTGCTTGTCTCCGAGTCGTCCTTATTGGCCTGTCTGAACCTGTTTGATGTGAGTGAGACTTAGCCAAGAAGGAAACTGCATTGCGATTGGAAGTTTTTCCTGTGTTTGTTACAGCGTGTGAGCATTGAGTTTCTTAGAGATAAGGTGCGGTAGGCAGTAGGCAGTGGATGTGTTGGGTTTTCAGAACGACAAACAGAAGATACGAAAGCCGGAGTTTCTTGCCAAAAAATCTTGAACTATGATTTTTCAGGGGGATTGTCTGCAGTAGGTGTGAATGCTATATATTTTCTACAGCAAAGAGTCGCAAGGTTGGAGCTCAGTAGAAACCACTGCCATTAGTTTCCTTCTTGAGCCCGAGTTGTCATGATGTTTTTCTGAGCTTGGAAGTTGCCTTTGTGACAGGTAACTGCGACAAGTATGGAAGGGATTTTGGTCGCCAACGATCTGAGTGGCTGTGCTTTTGTATATGGCTCCCTTAGCTTCCTCGACAAACTCGCCTGCGGAGTGGCACTGTATGCCATTGAGGCCCTGAACGGTAAGTGATAGACATCTCCCCCAGAAACGCTATACTTCAAGCAGCATGGTTAGCTGTTCCTGGATATGGGCTTTAGCAGGACCTGGACTACAGGTGGCACTAACGCCGCCACTTCTACGCATCGTTTGATACAACATCTGGGACAGAATGATATTGGGCTCAGCATCATTTGAATCTCATTCTGTCTTCCCCTTGTTTGATTCGATTGGATGTGCTGATTCAGGAGAAGAGGAGAAGAAGTTCTGCAGTCCTTTGGGGGCACCTGACTGCCACCGCTCCCTTGTACGCTTGGTGCTCTCATTCGTACCCAGTGGGTGCGCTCTGCTTGCAGCTCTCGTAGCAGTCTTTACCAATCTAAATGAAAGTGAAGATGTGGGCCCCAGTCTGAAGGAGGCGCTGCTGGCAAAGAAAGCGGGGGGGGGCGCCAAGGGGAAGAAGACTGGCGAATTCGGGTTGGGCCCAAGTCACAGTGTGGCTGTGGACGCTCCAAGAAGGAGAGTGCGGGTTGTTGCAGATACTAGACAGGACGAGCCCTTCTACAGAGAGATTTGGGGGGGGCAGAGGGAGATCGAAGCTGAGTCGATCTGCGTGCCTATAGGAGGGAGCGAGGTGGAGAGCAGGGAGGAAGCGAAGTCCTCCTCCAGACAGTGACCTTACCAGGTGATTGCGGGAGGCCATAGTGGGGAGGTAGGTAGGGGTCCATATGTTCTCCCACTTTTCAGTTTAGCCGTGAACCGGTACAGGACCGCAGGCGGGTTTTTATTCATTCTTTAGTGCACGGGTGCGCTCGTTCTTTTAGCAGTCTGTCCGTATATTGCGGCAGAAGTATGTATGCACAGCCCCAGCCCTTGAGCGTTGTACTTTGGCCTAATTATTTGCGGCGAGTATTCAGAGTTTTCCCTTAGAGCAAGGATAGTATTCGTCCTTTTCTGCCCTGTAGAGATTGCAGACATTTGAATCTCAAATTTTAAGTTCTTATTTTTTTTTTTCTTCAGATTGAAGTCTGGAGATTTAAGATTACAATTGTAGAGTGCGTGCAGTTTTCATAGGGTATGATGTGATTGCAGGAGGCCGCCCAACGAAAGCAGGTATCAATTTGAACTTCATGGATTAAATGACTTGTTTCTTATGTCTCCCTCCTCCCCTTTTCTCCACCAGGCTTGATACAAGGAAAAGTAAGATCAACTCGGGCAAGAGAAAATTTGTTTTGCTTCTTGTTTCCTACAAAGGAAGTAATTACAACTTTGGACCGTTTGCCCAGTCTTCAGATACCCGAGCGGGTGTTTACCGATCAGAAAAGACGAGGAATGAATTTTAGACTCTGCTTGAAGTACAATGCTAATCTAACGGACTGTTTCACCATTTACAGTTCCTCTCTGCTCTCCTTTTTATTCAATTCTATTCTTCTCTTAAATTCTATTCGATTTTTTTCAATTCTAGTTTATCCTATCCTCTTCTATACTATTCTAAGAGCTCGCCTGCAGTAGCAGGCTCCACAAATGCTTCTGAACTGCTCGAATACTACCGCTCTACTCCCCTAAAAAGAAAAAAGGTGGAGGCAAAAAGGAAGAAAAATTTACAGATCGGGACTGCTCCGCCTCCAAAGCCGCCCCGATTTTTTTTTTTTTTTTTTCTTTCCCGTTTTCAGTTCGCGGCAGGTCTGGGCGCCTTGTCGCGGGACAGCAGCTGCAGGAGCTGTGTGACGTCACGCTGCTGCGCCTTGAAGCGGGGCGGCATGCGGCCCTCCGCCTCCTGCCCCGCCCTCGCCCCGACTCCGCCCCGCCTCTCCTCCTCGGGCCGCCCGGGAAGGCGCGTCTGCTTGGCATCTGCAAGGAAGGATTCAGAATTTAAATCAAAAGGCTCTTAACGTAAAGGCTCTAACTTTAACATTACCCATAATCAACATTAACATTAACCAGAGCAGGCGATTTTTTCTCGAATTTTCTCGAATCCTGGAGACTTCAAAGCACCTCGACCCTGACAGGATATGCGCGTATCTAACTTGGCAGCAAGGTGGGTTTCTGCAGTAAAGTCTCACCTGCTATCATGATGGCAGACGCTCTGTTCCCCTCTCCCACACCTTCACTAGCCGCATCTTCAGTGTACAGTCCCCTCAGCTTCCTCGACACCCTCTCCAGAAACTCCGCATCCGTGGAATCATAAACTCGCTCTCCTGCACACCAGTTCTGGTAATCCCCCGAGTCCCCTCTGGACGAAAGCGCCCCCTCCGACCCCTCCGACTCCTGCCGCAAACTACTGCTGAGATCTCCTGAGCTTTGCCTCCTAAGAAAGGAGCTTGAATCCCCGGATGTCTGCCGCACCGATCTGTTAGAGTCCCCTGAGCTTTGCCGAGTACTTAGCCAGCTCAAATCTCCGGACCCCTGATGCCTTAGATGCATTCCTATGTCTCCGGAGCCCTGACGCCTAAGGCCGAAACCACTAAGATCGCCCGAGCCCTGTCGAGACATCCCCGAGAGGAGATGTGAGAAGTCTCCGGAGCCTCCAAAGGAGTGAGAGATCTGATCAATGCGAGGAGACCCAAATAGACGTCTTCCTCCGAAGTCACCACTTGTCCACCTGCGAGAGCCTCGCGGGCTGAAATCTGAGAAATCGGATTCTACGCTTTCGATTGTTGAAGTTCGGAAAAGGTCCGACGAGACGACTTCCGCAACCGGGAGGTTTGTGAGCTCTGTTTCCAGTTTTAGGGCTAAGGACTCCGGCTTAGCTAGCGGAGCGGCTGCAATTGGAAAATGTTCCAATACCCACGGGTGCTCTGCAAAGGCGAGAACCATCAATTCCACCCAGATCAACATTTGGGTGACAGAATTGCACTCCAACATCGACTTCGATGACCCCAAAGGGAGCTGAAAGGAAACAAAGCAGAAGACAATACGATAAACATAATAATGTAATAAAAAAACTGGAAAATCTATCTGTGAGTTATTTAAAGTGGGGAAGCTCACTCATAGCTTCTTCAGGTGTGAGCCGTTTTGCAGGATCAAGGACGAGGATGCGCCGGACGAGGTCTTTTGCCCCCTCGGAAATGTTCTTCCACGGCCCGCCCTTCATGTCGAACTTCCCCTTCTTGATGGCCTCAAAAATCCCCTCTTCTGTGTCGTGCCAGAAGGGGGGGAGCCCACAAAGAAGAATGTATAGAACAATGCCAATGCTCCACATGTCGACTTCTCGACCATAAGAGCCCAACAATACCTCCGGAGCAATGTAATATGCTGAGCCCGCCATAGTACTCAGTTTCTCACCTGTCATTTGAAAACCCAATCCCAATAGGGGTTCAGTGATCTCATTCCCAAGGCTGAAGGCAAACAGGTGATGGGTGAAGTTTGAAAAGCTTCAAGAGCGAGAAATAGTTGAAGTGTTAAGACTGGGTCTTACCGGGTTTGGTGAAAACTGCGAGCCCAAAGTCTACTACTTTTATCATTGTGTTTGAGTCTGCGCGAGAGAGAAGGATGTTTTCCGGCTTCAAGTCGCGATGAATTACTCCGCGAGACTGAAAATGTGAAACCACGGAGGCCAAAGTTGCAAATACTTGAGCTGCTTCCGCCTCGGGGTATCGCTTGCGCTCTCTTATGCGGTCGAAAAGCTCTCCGCCTTCACAGAGCTCCATTATGATGTACACTTTCTGGGAGGAGGGAGAAGAGAGGGAGAGGAGAGGGAGAGGGGGAGTGAGTTGGGGGAGCAGTGGAGAGAGAGGGAGTAGAGGAGCAAACGGTAACGATAAACTATTTGGAGACTTTTGGGGGTTTTGTGTGGAAGGAGGGGCAGATAATTGATTGTTTGGGTTTGTAGGAGACATCCTGATGGAGCATTGGAAGAAACGTACTTTACAATTCGTGTGAGGGGGAGAGAGAGAGGAGATGGATCAGGGAGGGAGAGGGAAATGACGAGCAGACGAATTGAGAGCGAGAGTGTAGATTGGGGAGAATGTGGGGGGGGGGGGGGAAGAGAAAGTGGCGGGGTGAGAGTAGAAACCAAGTAGAGCATATGACGCAGTCGGGAAGAGAGAGTGAGAGAGAGAGAAAGAGAGAGAGGGAGAGAGAGAGGAGGGGGGGAGGACAAGAAATCGAGCAGAAGCTACAAGGAGGAAAAGGGACTGAGGGTCTGGGAACTGGACTTGGAGTTAAGAACACACACACAGACACAGAGAACAAGATAGAGACAGACGGAGAGATCGAGAGAGAGAGACAGAAAAAGAAGATAGAGAGAGAGAGAGAGAGAAAAGAGAGAGGGAGAGCAGCAGCAATGCCGCACCTTGCTGTCCTCAACGGTTCCCTTGAGCTTGACGACGGCGGGGTGCCCCCCGAGCGCCTCCATGGCCCGCACCTCCCTCCGCACGTCCTCCGCATCCCGTGCGGCGCGCAGCCGGTCCTTCCTCACCGCCTTGCACGCCGCCATGCACGGCGCCATGCACGGGCCCCGCTCGCGGCACGCGCGGATGACGCCGAACTGCCCGCGGCCCAGCTCGCGCCCCATGACGTACGATTCGCGCACGTCCTCATAAGGACGGCCCAGAATGCGCCACGTGTGAGGAGCCTCCAGGGCAGCGCCGGCGGCGGCGGCGGGGGAGGAGGGCGACTCGTCAGGGGGGCCGCTGAGGGGAGGCCTGCGCGCCCCGGGGGAGGGCGAGGGCGAGGGCTTTGCGGGCTTTAGGGCTTGCGGGAGCGCGCCCATGGCGGCGGGAGAGGAGACGGAGGGAGAGAGGGAGGGAGGGAGGGAGGGGGGGATATAGGGGAGGGAGGGAGGGAGGGAGGGATATAGGGGAGGGAAGGAGGGAGGGGGGGGGAGGAATAGATATAGGGAAGGGAGGGAGGGAAGGAGGGAGGGAGTGAAGGAGGGAGGGAGGGATGGATATAGGAGAGGGAGACGGGAGGGACCGGGGAGGGAGGGAGACAGGGCAGGGAGAGAGAGGGAGGGGCGGAATGGGGGGAGGGCGGCCGTACATGTATGGGGCCGCGGGGGAGGCGAGTGGCGGCCGCCACCAATGGTGGGCCCCACTGGCGGCGGCGAGGGGCGGACACGCGGCGCGCTCTGACTCGTCGGAGGGCTCTAACCGTGTGCCACGTGGCTGCAACTTGCCGGGGAGCGCTCTGGGGCCGCCACGCGGCGGGCTGCCGGGCGGCAGCTGGGGCCGCTGGAACGGCCACCGACCAGGGTCGTACGGATTGTAGAGGGCCGTACGAGAGCTGTTGGGCGACGTTTTCGTCGTTCGGCATATGACAAAAAAAGCCGCCCAGCGGGGCGCAGGCAACGGGATTGGGCGGGCCACGTCGGAGGCGTCGATTCGGTCAGGGAAATTTTTTGACTATACGGACCCAATGGGCGATCGGCTCTCCTTTGAAGACTTTGAAATCTCGAAAACGGGCAGGCATGGAAACATTGAAGGGACGGGCAGATGGATTTTTTTGACATTTTCGTACAGTTATACCGCCCCAAGAGGGCCCTTCCTAGGCGTCACCGTCGTACAGTATCTGCTTATAGACCAACCGTACTGCTTGTCACCTAGCAAAAAGACAGCGTAGTGTACGAAACGATCCGTCCGATGCCCACCTTTTCCTGATCGCCCCTGAGGAATCTAACCGATAATATACGGTTTACTCGATATTTGACCTTTATATCCCGATATTACGGATATAGAGTGGTACGACTGTAGAAATTAGGGGCATACAGTAATGTACGTAGGGGAGAGACTCCTCTACGGTCCAATTTTTTTTTGTCGCCTGCCCGTGAACGAAACCGCCAGGAGCGTTGGGTTCTGGCTGCCGACATTACGTTTGTCGTTGATTGCAACGGCGCGCAGTATATTTGCTGACGTGGCGCTATCTGCCCGGCGTATTCGCAAGGATGGAAACAGCATGTTTTGGACTCCGTCCACGTTACGTCAAAAGAAAATGATTTGGCCTACGTTGCGTGCTGGCGGATTAAGGTGTACGTGGCGTTTACGTAAACGACAATGATCGACGGTCAAACTTTCGCTGACCGCCTGCTGGCTTCTGGTTGGCTGAGATATTTCAGCGCCATGTGTATGGCAGATAAATCGCCACGTGGATCCCTGCAGTCGTTGAAGCTGGCCACGTTCTGCCAACTGAGACCCACGTGACGACAGGCAGAAGTCCACGTGGCCGGTGCGACGGTCAACGCCCATTTGAATTGCTTGTCAAACTGCGACCGCCCAGGCCTGTCGGCGACACGTGGCTCCAGCAGAGCGGTCGCTGAGAGCTGCGAATCTATGTGGCAGCGTGAAGCTTGACAGCAAGAAAGCCAGTTTAACGCTCCACATGGAAACGAAACGGCAAGGGACGCCGCTCCGCTCAGGGGGCGTTTTGGTGGTTCTCCTTTTGCTGACGTAGTTCAACTTTGCTGATGTCAGTTCGCTCGTGCGTGGGTTGATGTATGTTGCTGCTGATGTTGTCCATGTACATCGTGCCACCAATGCCATTTTCCCGTCACTCAGTACAGTATGCATGTGGAATCGTGAACCACCACCACCACCACCTTTGCGACCAGTCCTTCGTGGTTCCACATTTTGCTTTTGTCCATGTACATTTGATGGCTTCGCCATCGCGAGTTCAATGAAAGTTCCCCCTAAATCGTGAACTGTAGGGATGACCCTCTGTACGAAAGATGTACGGCCAATACATTCGAATGTACAGTACAGTACAGTATTTGTGAGTTTACTTCAGCGGGAAAAACAACGCAAACTTTCATTGAACTCGCGATGGCGAGGCCATCAAATTTACATGGATAAAGGCAAAATGTGGAACCACGAAGGACTGGTCACAAAGGACCGAAACACAATAAAACGAAGCTAGGAGCGGAAAACGGCGGGAAAGGCTGAACGAACCTCCCGAAATTCATCTCTCCTCGCTCCAACTCCTCCGCAGTTCGACACCTTTTCTTTTCCGTACGACATTCAGCCCACCGACACGTGCGCCGCCATCATGGCGAGCCGCGGCCTTAGCCCCAACGCCTTCTTCGCTTACAACACCGGCGGGGGACACGCCTTCGGACAGCAGGTCCCTCCCTCACTCTCTCTCTCTCGCCACCCTCTCCCACACCTGCTTCCGCTCCCTCTCCCTCTCCCGCTCCGCGTCCATCCCACTCTTCCCGACGCCCTCTCCCTCTCCCTCTCCCCACTTCCCCTTTCCACTCTCTCTACTCTCACTTTCGCCCTTCTCCGGGCTTCATTCACGTGTGCCCGAATCGGTGATGGCTGCGAGCAGCGATGCATGCATTCATACATGCTTCACACATTCACACCATGATGTTGTGTTGCTGTTCTTTGCTGTTTTCGTGTCATGGAAATGCGTGTGGGGGGAGGACAGCAGTCCTCGGTTTCGTACACGTTTGGGGGAGATGTACAGTACAGTACGGTGGTGCAGGGTGTACGGAAGGTGTCGGATGTCGGTGAGGGGAGAGGAGATGAAGCGTCGCAGGAAGTCGCAAAGAGTCGTAAAGAGTCGCAGAGGTGTTCGCAGAGCTTCCTACCACGAGCGTCAAAGCTTTCTACTGTTCTTGTATTGTGGATTTGTTATTTTTTAATATAAAGTGGAATTCCTCCCTTTTTTTTTTGTGAAGGGTAATCGTGCTCAGGGCTTCAGATTTATTCACTTTCACTTTCTTGTTGTTGGAAGTATAAAGGACACAACCTTCCTTGCACTTTTGTTTTGATCATGCTCATTTTTGCTCAGCAAATCCCCTTTTCAAGGAAAACAAAATCAAATTAAAAGCCACTGGATATTGCCGATACACGTTGCAGAATTCGGAAAGGAAAATCAAATTTACAAAGGAAGTTTGTTGTCTTTCATTCAAAAAGTAAAACGTCTCACAGTTTACACGAGGTATGAAATGAGCAACAGAATGGAAAACAGATTTACAGGGGCGGCCCTCCGGCTTTATCCGGAGCTTAGTCGGAAGGGGGGATTTACAGTTGACCTAAAAGGCTGAAAAAAGGAGCACACCAATTGCAAATATAGCACACAAAATTAACTCTCAGGACGGTCTCTTCACAGGTCCTCGTTTGCGCCCTTCGCCTCTCCCACTGACGTGTTCTGCATGATGAAGCGCGCTTTGGGCGCAGTGCACACTGCAACGCAAACACAGGCCAAGTGAGACAGACGGTCAGTACAGAAAGAAACAATTACTGCTCGTGAGAACACAATCTGTTCGCTTTTCGTGATTGTAAGCTGCAAAAGCAGCAAAGGTAGCTAAAATTTTCAGCCGTTTTTGCACGGCAGGATCATGGCAAGCGGTTTCACACACCTGGGCAGTTGTATGACTCGTCGGGCAACTCCTCAAACGGCTTCTCCTGGTCGTAGATGTAGCCACTGCACGGAAGCAAACCCCACTCAATTCCAGTGTTGACGTCAACCCTTCCACGGCATTGCAGAAGCTCAAGAACGAGGAAGCTGCGGCGGAAGCAGCAGCGCTCTCGCTCTCTCTCTCTCTCCCTCTCTCCCTCTCTCCCTCTCTCCCTCTCTCCCTCTCTCCCTCTCCCCCCCTCTCCCTCACCAGTCCTGGCAGATGTAGGCGATGCGCTCCGCCACAGGCACGCCCTCCTGCGGAATCCCCGCAGGGGTGGTGGTGCCGCTAAGCGGAGCCGTCCCCTCTCCCACTAAAGTTGACCCCGTGGAGCCCTTGTTGCCGGCATCCATCCGTACGGCAGCTCGTTTAGGAGCGGCGCTTCGCAGACTTATGGCGCTGTTGTGGCCGGGCACAAAAGAGGCTGCCAATGAAAAGTGCGGGTGAGGGGAGGAGGAGGATAAAAAGATAATGTTTTCAGGCGAGAAACGACGGAACAGTGGGTGCGAAGGCGTGCACGTGTTCAAACATGGCCCAAAAGAAATAAAAATGTCTGTTCTCTGCTTCGACGTAGACCTTCGCATTCTCAGAACCTGAATCTGTGTGCAGATTCACTAATTATGGCCTACCTTGTGCCGGCGAAGAAAAGCTCACAGCCGTCCTCGATGCGAGAGACGAAGGAACCCGAAGCACGGACACAGAAACGCACGCTGCCGCCATGGCTGCCCTGGACGCGGAGAGAGGGGGCTTCTTTATGGGAAAAAGAAGTATGAAAGCGTGCAGGATAGAATAGAGAGCACCTTGAGCGCTTGACGATTTTTTTTTCGCGGCCAGAGATGAAGATGGGAATCTCTCCCCCGCCTTTTTAATACTGGAGGGCGGGGGAAAAGGTCGGAAGGGGCGCCACGTGGCAAGTGAGGAGGCGGTAACGTGGCGCGGCGCCTGCAGGCGATGGTTGCCACGTGGCGCGGTGGAGCAGACACTGCGCTGGAAGGAGCCACGTGGCGGCCCGTGCGAGCCCGTCGGGCCGAGCCAAAATGTCGGTGCTCGAGGGAGATCGCAAAGGACGGCCGTGCCGACGCCAGGTGGCACGTGGGCGAGTGAGGTGGCGTGCACTGAGCGTGGCACGTGGCGGAGAGGCTGACGTGGATTGGTGGTTTCCGCGGAGCCTAGTGCGGTGGACCGGAGCTTTTCCATTGGCTCGCGGCGCTGTGAATAATATTTTTTTGTTTTAAAAATTGAAGTTCTTGGGGCCTTGGTGAGCGCTTGCTTGGATCCTCACATGGTTCCCGGGTTGTGGCTGTTGTTGTTGTTGTCCATGTGCATTTCATGGCATCGCCATCGCGAGACCAACAAACAAACCTGAGACCATAACAATAAAGCGACGCTTCTGGCATAGGAAAGCGTTCCAAGGCGAACTGAATCAACGAAGGCAAATAACCCCCAAGTTCCAAGCTGCGAGCCCCTCTATGCAAGCCAAAGTTGCGTTGGCCAGTTCCAGTTCCACTTCCAGTTTCAGTTCCAGTTGCACGGGGCTGCATTGCCGGTTCTATCTCAACGAGAGGCCCTTAACCGTCCGCGCCGCCCGAATCGCGGCCCGCCCGAGGGCGCGAGAATCGGCTTCCCTTAGGGGGAGTCAGGCCTTGACCATCGCTTACGAAATTCCCGTATTCCTTATACTAAAAGTCACTTCTTTCGTGTACGAATTCCGGGTCGGGATCCGCGGCTCCGCCGAGCCCAGCCGTACCGAAATGCGTACCTAGCCAATTCTTAATTCGCCCGACTGAGTTGGCGATGGTCAAGGTCTGACTCCCCCTAAGAGAGTCAGACATTAACCATCGCGTACTAAATTCCCGAATTTAGTATACTAAAAGTCAAACTTTCGTGTACGAATTCCGGGTCGGGATCTGCGGCTCCGCCATACACAGCCGTACCGAAATGCGTACCTAGCCAATGCTTAATTCGCCCGACAGCCTCACTAAATTGATTTGGCCATGGTCAATGTTTGACTCCCCCTATTACTGTTACGGTTTGCGTTCGGCGTTGAAAGTGCAGCGCAGAATGCGAAACGAAAAAGTTCGAATGGAGAGCCTGCCCTCTGCATTCTGCGTTGTGCGCTTTGCATTGGGGATGCGCAGGTGCAAGCTTCTTCACATTTCGCATTTCTCTCTTCTGCATTTCGCTTGCTGGCTTCTCACTTGAAAATGCTAAGTGCCGAGTGCGGTAGAGAGTGCACGCCCCTCTCCGTCCCGCGCACGGCGGATGAAGGCTGCGGGAGGAGAGACGAGGCGGACGAAGGGCCCGCTCGCCACTGCAACCCTAAAAGTACACGTACGAACCGTACGGCCACACTGGTACGAATCCGTACCGACAGCGCCCGCAGCCGCAGGCCGCAGCCTTCGATTTTTGTCGGCCGGCAGCGGCCGGCAGCCGTTTTGGCGGACCGGCGGGGCCTGTCCGTCCGTCTCTCCTCCTCCCGCCCGCCCCCTCACACTTTCCCCCTCTTCCTCTCCCCTCCCTCTCTCCTATCTCCTCTCTCGCTCTCCCCTCCCCTCTCCTCTCTCCTCTCTCCTCTCTGCTCTCTGCTCTCTGCAGGAAGCAGAGTAGGCGCGTGCAGTGCAGTGCGGTGCAGTGCGGTGCACGACGCGCAAAAGCAGGCGACACTTAACACGTGCGCGGGAAGCGGCCGCAGGAGGACAGAGGTGAGCGCCGCCTCCTCCCGGGCGCCATGGACGACAGGCAGCACTACATGAGGTTCGGGATGGAGGACGACTACGAGGACGGGCAGTGGATAGGCGGCGAGTTCTACGCCTCGCGGCAGGTGCAGAAGCGCAAGCAGACGCGGGAGGACGCCCTCTTTGGAGTCTTTGCGGAGTCGGACTCGGACGACGAGGGAGGCGGGAAGAAGAGGAGGAGGGAGGGAGGGGGGGCAGGGAAGGCAGACTTCACGAAGTCTGTGAGGTTTGTGTCAATGGGGAACGTAGTTCCGACGGAGGAGCTGAGCAAGATGGCGGATGGGGAGAGGAGGGAGGAGGCAGGGGAGGCGGGAGTGAGGGAAGGGAGAGGTATCGATGTTATGGCAGGATTAGGGTTTGGGGGAGGGAAGGAGGAGGGGATGGAGGGTGAGGAGGAAGAGGAAGACGTGCTGAAGAGTGCGTACGGACAGCGGATAAAGGAGAGAGCTGAGAGGAGGCGAGAGCTTGAGAAGGAGAAGGAGAAAGAGAAGAAAAAAGATAAAGGCGGAGGGGTAGAAGAGAAGAAGAGATCGACTACAGCGGAGATTGGCACCTTTGAGAAGTTTACGAAAGGGTTTGGGATGAAAATGCTCGAGAAAATGGGATACAAAGGGGGGGGGCTGGGGAAGAACGCGCAGGGAATTGCGATTCCTGTGGAAGCAAAATTGAGACCGAAGATGATGGGAATGGGGTTTAATGACTATAGAGAGAGAGAGACGGGGCTTGGGCCGGCTCCGGGAACGGAGGAGGAATCGGTTGTCGTACAAGCAGAGAAAGCAGGGCGGGCAAAGGAGCAACTCTGGAAGAAGAAACATGCGGTGAAGAAGGCGGAATTCAAGACAGCACAACAGCTTTTGGAGGAACGGCAAGCGGATGGAAAGGTGGAAGTAACGCAGCCAATCATTGATATGCGAGGAGCACAGGTGTGTTTGTCCCTTTGCAAACAACCCTAGGGGTTTTAGATTGTTTTTAGCTGAATTGTAGACTTTTTCTGATAAATTGGCGCTTCTAAAGACAGTTGAGTGGATGGGCTATTGGAATGATGATTCGGCTCATCAAATTCAAAAAACTAAACAACCGTGTTGTTGTTAATACCTCGTCTTTTGTTGTATTTGGGAAGCGATGACCGGCCAGTTAGACCTGTTTCAGGGTTTTGGCGTAGCAGAGTCAGCTGCACACCGGACTCCGTCAAGTCAGTGAACTTAGAGTAGGGTTTGCAACAGATGGAGATGAAACAGGAATTTGCAGTTCAAACTTGGTTTCAAGTGCAGATGCAGTATCTATTTTTTCTCCCTGGGCGTGCCGTGATCAGAGCTCCTTGCTGCGTGTTGAGCTTTTCCATCGGAAAACGATTTCTCTCTCCCTCCCTCTCTCTGTTTCTCCTCTCTTCCTTGTGCATGCCGGCACTCTGAACTCACCTTCTCTGCCATTGCCGGCACCTGCAGGTCCGTATATTGACAAATATGGAGAAAATAAACGACGAGACAACATCCGCTGCCATTGACGATACCCCCATGCCGGAGCTGCAGCACAACTTGAGATTGATCGTAGATTTGGTAGAAGCTGACATTCAGATGACCGATCGCAAACTAAAACACGAGCGTGACTCCCTCGTGCTTCTTCAAAAGGAACGGGACCGTGCTAAGGGGGAAGCTGCTCTGCATAAGGGGCAGCTCAGCACTCTGGAAGCAATAGTCAGCGCTTTAGACAACATTCAGTCCAATGTGAATGCTCACGGAGCAACTCTCGACATGCTCGGAGAAGCTTTCCAGTCATTGAAGCAACGCTTCAATGACGAATACAAGCTGTACAACTTGTCTGCCCTCGCCCTCTCATATGCAGTCCCACTAATGACAGCACACTTAGCTCCATGGAATCCTCTTACTACTCCCCAGCACGGGACGGAAGCTATGGCCACTTGGAAGAGTCTGTTAGCGCGAGAAGTCAGCCAACCCATCGACTACTCCATCTTCCCTGACATGGAGATGGAAAGCTCGCAAGATCACTACACTCAGCTGGTGAGAGAAGCAGTCATCCCTAAGCTCCGAAGTGCAGTCACAAACTCATGGGAGCCCCGAAACCCTGAACCCCTCCTCCTGCTTCTGGAAGCATGGGAGGGGTTACTCCCCCCCTCTGCTCTGCAGCACGTGTTAGAGCATCTCGTGATGCCAAAACTTGCAGCTGCAGTGGATGTGTGGGACCCACTGAAGGAGCCAATACCCATCCATGCATGGATACATCCATGGCTTCCTCTCCTAGGAGCAAGTCTTGAGCCTCTTTATCAGCCCATCCGATACAAGCTTGGGAAAGTTTTAGGGGGTTTTGTTGTGGGAGATCCGACGGTTCTTGCAATGCTTGCTCCCTGGCGAAGAGTGTTCGATTCCGCGAGTTGGGAGCACCTCTTAGTCCGTTTCATTGTGCCCAAACTCGCAGAAGCTTTCCAAAGCTTTGTGGTGGACCCCAGAAACCAAAACCTCGAGATTTGGAATGCAGTTATGATGTGGGCAGGGGCTGTTCCTGTGCCGCACATGGTGACCCTTTTGGAGGTGGGTTTCTTCCCGCAATGGCACGAGCGACTCTACCATTGGCTGTGTGCTAACCCTAATTTTGAAGAAGTCACACGGTGGTATTTGGGCTGGAAGGCCCTCCTGCCGCCCGAACTCCTGGCCAATGAGAGAATTCGTTATCAGCTAACTTTAGGGTTAGACAGAATGAACCAAGCAGTAGAGGGGGCTCCCTTGATGCAACCAGGAGCACGAGAAAACGTTGCATATTTGAGAGTAACGGAACAGCAAGCATTTGAAAACAAGCAGCAGCCAAACTATGGCGGACCGCCCCCTTCCGTTCACCCCCCTTCCCAGCAGGCTCGGAATGCAGCTCCCTCAGGAGGAGGGGGAGGAGTGGGAGGAGGACAGGAGAATGGGACGGTGGGAATGGAGGTAGATCTCACTTTGAAGGAGGCAGTGGAGGGGTTTGCTCAGCAGCATGATGTGCAGTTTTTGCCAAAGCCGGGACGCCTGCACGAGGGGCTGCAAATCTTCTCTTTTGGGGCCGTTAGCATGTGTGTGGATAGCGGGAAGCAGGTGCTGCTAGCGCAGGCGGAGGGGAAGTGGGTGCCTGTATCGTTGGAGCAGCTGCTGGAAATGCATCGAAGTAGGGGGGGAAGGTGGGGGTGAGGGGGGAGGAGACGAAGGGGGAGAGAGAGAGAGAGAGAGAGAGGCGCAGTGTGGGAGGTGGAGGCTCAAGGCCTTACTTCTCCGGGTTTTGGAGAGGTGAGGATACTTTGAACGATGAAGGTGGGAGGGGGGATGAGAAGGAGATGCATCCTTCTTTACCGTACGGTGTGGAGATGAGAGACTTTTTGCGGCGCAACTGGGCAGGTCTGAGGGAGGCTGTTCTGAGGTACGCTGCGGAATGAGATTAGGGAGGCTTTGAGAGGACTGAACTGTTTGGTGGGAGAGGGAGGGAAGGGTAGAAGATTGAGAAGGAAATGAGTATGGAGAGTGGAATGCTTGCTCCACCCGTTTATACAAGTTCTTGGAGGAAGTTTCAGAAGTTGTGAAGTTCAGCGTTCACATTCTTAGCGGGCTTCGAGTAAGGTGTTTCTTTTGTGCATCAGCTCCATGTGACTGCTTCAAATGACAGTTTCAAAAAACGTTAAGCGGTTTTCCAATTGTGATGGAAGCCTGGGAATACGAAGACGCTCCTTTCTTTCTTTCTTTCTTTCTTTCTTTCTTTCTTTCTTTCTTTCTTTCTGCCCTGAGTTGAATTTAAATTTGAATCTGAATTTGAATTCTCATTTGCGTACCTGCAGGCGCTGCTGCGGGAGGCACAGCCGCCTCTTATTGGAGGGAGCAGCGCGCCTCTCATGGGGGGTCCACTTCGAGACGGAGGATGCATCTGTGCAGCTCTTCAAACGCCGCTGCCTTTTCGATGGCTGACAAAGCTGCCCTGAGAGGAGAGTAAACTTAGAATTAGTTTGTTGGAGGAGAAGTCCTCGGACGATTCAGTATGCGATAGGGTCGGAAAGTTATTTTTGAAGTTTTTTCAGAGAAAAGAAAAGCAGGTGACCTCGTTTTGACCTAACCGTGGCCGACTTCACGTTTTCCGGGATTGATTCCATGGGCTGCTCGCGCAGGTTGGTTCAGTTTACGGTAGCGTTTACGCAGTTGTGCGGCCCTCACACATGCTCACTTTCCGGTCAAGTTTGCCGTTTCAGGTTTCAGAGTCTTATATCACATGTGCGTTGGTTGGATGCATGCGTACATGAAGCCAAGCAGTCAGTCGAGAAGCAGTCATTGGTTCACGGCAGACCATCTAAACGGAATGGAATAATATCCTAGAAAGGCTAAGGAGGAGTGCTGGGGACTCTGCAAATTGAAATTCCACACTTGAAATGCGCGCGTTACAATAGCACGAGCCTCAAGAAAAGATAAAGATTTTTCTTGAACAGTCTACGGTTCAGATAATACAAGCACTGCTGATCCTCAGATCCACTGAGCCTTGAGCCTGAGCGATGCGAGTCACTGCTACTCAGTACTCGCCTGGCCTCAGTTCCTCACGAGGAATTCTTCTAAGGCACAAACTGTAATCTTCCAACCATCGATGTGTGGCAGTGCATCATACCATTACACTTAAGAGGGCATTCTTCCACAATTCACGTGCATCCAAGAAAAAATCGCATGCACTGGACAATGGGAAGCGCCTCATGTGATCAGCAAGCAGCACATAGTAGACCGGTATGAGAGCAAAGTCGTGCCAGTTGATTTACACAGAATGATCTCAAAGTGGTCGCACACTTCTCCATTAAGAAGCAAAATCATGACATGCATTGCAACACAACGGTGTTTAACTTCAACAGCATAGCAAATCGCTATTTCAAGGGACAAAAAGGGAAAGTGATGTGGCCAACAGGTGAGCCAAACACCCGAGTACCTAAAGAGGAAAGTGGGTCATCTAAAACCAAGTACTTCGATGATCCACCCCCCACTCTCCTGCTGAAAGAGAGAATATTCCATAACAAAACTCAATTGAAGAGAAGACGCAACAAAAGTTTGACGTCAACTACCACCCCCTAGACTGACCAACTTTGACCGGCCCAAACTGTGTTTGACTTTTGCTATCACTGGATGAAAAAAAAAAAAAAAGCCAAAAAATAGATAGGACTTGCTCCTAACAAACATCTGCAATAAATATTTACAGTCGCGCCCAGAAAAAAAGAAAGTACCACTATTTTCAGCCTTGCAAACTTTTGCATCCGCGTGCAACCATAGGTTACATCCACCTCATTTTTGTCACAAACATTCTAACTTATTCGCCGGTTTTCCACTTATTGAGCTCCTGAATTTTTTGACCCGCTTCCTTGCAACGTGCCGAACAATCCCTCGTCCTCTCGCCTTCTTCACGGGCCCCTTTTTGGCCATTTTTGTGCATGAAGAGAGTCAAACCCGAAGGCGCTTCCTTCGAGATACCAAACATTGGCATGTGGAGTACTCTCAACGTCTTTTTGAAGGTACCCCAATCCTGCCCTGATCTATCGGTAGTAGGAACAAACCGACGTCTGGTTTCTATGCGCCCATTTCTCAAATTCAGCCGATTGTACCAAATCGCCGAGAGCCGCTTGCGTGCATGCTTGAGAGATGGCAGCCGCTTCTTGTGGGCTTCGGAGTCTTCGACGATGAGAGCCATGGAAAGACGAGACGTATGCCCGCTCTTGGATATGCATGGGAATGAAATCTTTCCCATAGTCACCTGCATAAATACCAAAGACAAATTCAGCTCAAGCACAACCGCAAATACCAGCAAAGAATGAGAACAGTCTGAGACCTTCTCTTATGGGAAAAAAGATTGACACATCGCAAAAAAACGAGCAGCCACATCCAAGTTAACTGCAAACTCGATTTCAAGTGACATCACATCTCAATCCCTCAAAAGCAGCTGACTTCAATTGCATCTTGCATACAACAATCAAAAAATGACCGGTGTTGTTTTTTGAAGACCTACCGCCAATCGTAGGATCAAAACTGTTTTTCTCACAAGTACTCCTTTGCTTGGCCAGTCTCCTGCACATAGCGCAAACATACAAGAATAAAACGAGAGAAATTACTACATCCGACACGACGAGCCACAAAAACATAAAAATGTTTCCTTTGAATTGTCCGATTCCCCAAACATGGTTCAACTACAATCCAGAAATATTAAAAGACAGTTCAGCTGGGACATACCGAAGTTGTACATGAAGCAACTGCGAGGCGATAGCCACCAATAGAACGGCAAATGTAGAGTCTTCGAGATCGTGAGAACTCTGCAATTCCCATATGAATATATCAGAAATGAGGACACCATTCGACACATTGAAATTGTACATTCAATCAAACAAATCATCTATAGTCAAAATTTTCACCTCAAATTGAAAAAAAAAGACATAACTTCCTCTAATGAAGCAGCCGTATTCAACAAAAGAGAAAGGGAAAGAATTACCTGACTGAGGAGAGCTATAGACACGATGCGCATTGCCCACTTCACAAATTCAGCAATGGAAGGAGTTATTGTGCCTTCGGATGTCAATATGATACTCCGAGTAGTCCAATATCCGAGCCCAGCTCCAATCAAAAGAAACATAACGATTGATAATATAAGAATCTGCACAGAAATTGAAACCAATGAAAAAATTGTTAATAATGTCAATTTTCTTTGTCGCAATCCTATGTTGGAAGGCAGAAGAATAGGCAGAAGCAACTTACCGAAGTGGCTGCCTCTCCATGTCCACTTAAACTTTGCATTGCATCGAATGCTTGAAACAAGAAATAGAGTTGTCCAATACAACTGATTCCCGTCTGCCATAAAATAACAAAAGGGAACGGAAAACCCACATTTTAGCACATTTTTCTGAAAGCTACGATGATGAAACAAATAGCCAAACTGAGGATTCACCAATCAGTCCTAGATTGAAATGCGCAATACATCGCAATCTAAAACCAATGTAATCAACCAATCAGTTAACCTTGAAATCAGTTTTCCTCCATCTGAATGATGCCTTTGACTGTTTAGAAACTTTCTAGGAAACGTAGCAAGACATTTCAAAGTAACGACAGGATGATGATGACGCGTGACGCGAGGTTAACAACTTACAAAGGACCCCAAAAATAAAATATACCATAAGCCTTGCCCAACAGTCGGCGCTTGTCGAAAGGCCTGCAAACATACCCTCTTACAGCCCAAATTAATCCTGAGTACCAAAATGTGCCGGTTAGCAATTGAAATTGGGTGGTTGGATGGATCAAGAGCTCGGAACACTCACAGATCTAGAAACATGACAACATGCCTCAAATGGTTGAAGAAAATACCTTATACGGTAGAATGAATGCAATAAAAGCAACTCCAAAAAGCATTCCGCTGCTATAATAAAATAGCAGCCATTGGCTTAAAATCGGAGCCATCAAGAACAAGAAGATGCCCAAAATGAAGAGATATACGCGATAAATACAGAATTCTGCAAACACCGCAATTCCCCACATAGCAAAATAAGGATAAGCCAGAAACCCAAGCAAAGAAATGTCTATCAATCTACTCCCACACTGTTTCTCTTCTTGAAAGCCTGCCCTGCAAGGCTGTACTTTTGAAAGATGTCAGCACGTACCTTCTGTGAGTTGCACCTGTAACTTGGCATTCGAAAGTCCTCCGTTTAAAGGAATCTTAATGTCCACATAAGTAACTTCAGAATGGTACACAAGGAAAGTCAGGGTTGCCATCTTTTTTAAAGGAATCCAAGCAACAAGGCACGAGCCCATTTCAATGCTCTCATTCCTGCAACAAAAAGGCGAGAAAAGATAAGAAAAAACAGCAAGAAAACTGTTAAACTACTGAAACTGAGAGGCAAAGTTCCTAATTCCTGTCGTTAAACAAAACGACTGCAAACTTTTTTGAAAGAAAAGGAAACGCGCAAGAATCCACGATGCTCTTTGCAATAGTAGTAGCATGCCAAGCCACGAAAGAGAAGCCAAAAACAGCACAGCATGCAGTGAACTCACCTGTGCAGACAGACCTCTGCACTCGAGGAAGTCGTCGACAACCGGCTCCAATATGAAGGCCTGGTCTCATCGTTGAACGATGCCATCAACTTGCTGACGAAAAAATACTTCATTGCACGCGTATGGAGTGAGCAAGCAGGGACTCTGAATCGAATGACAGTCTGCAATGGATTCTGATTCACTCCGTACACGTATCTTGATTCCAGAATTTCAATTGGAGCACTGACAGTAAGGCCACCTAGATGCCACGAAAGAAAATAAAGATTCAAACTTTCTTGCACGATATTACTGCAACGGAGCAAGGTCTTGACAAAAGCTTGAAAACAGACTAAAAACAGCTTGAGAAAGGAGTTTCTTACAGCAAAAGACACCACAAGGAATCAGAAAACTCCGCAGTTCCTAAGCAACATCTTGCAATCATTGCTGCTGCTGCCATCAAGCAAGGCAAAGCACGGGAAACAAGCACAACTGAGCTCACCTGTTTCCACCATGGGTGGCATGCCTCCAGCAGCACCACCATCCTCTACAGCAGCGTTGTTTCCACGCACCAAAGGCACACAGAAGAGAAAGAGAGCGATAAATATCGATGCGCGCGCCATGGCTCGGATCAAATGATCCGCCCGCAACAGCGCTCGCCTGAGGGGAAGAAGAAAGAGAAGAAGAAAGTGTGTGTAAGCAGGGCCGAGCGCCTTTTGGCTCCCGAGAGGAGCCGGCCTGCCGTGTCAGGGAAGGCACCCAGCCAACAGACTTTTTGGTCCCACACGTTCCTGTCCGTCCATTCCGTCCGTTGGTCCCGCGCCGACCCGATAAGGTTGGGACTGCGGCCGCCGTTCGATGAACGGCGAAGCTTCCGTGGCCGTTCGATGTAAACGGAACCGCCGTTCGATGTATTAAATCAATTTATCGCAGTAGATAGCCTGTTCGTACGTGATGGCTACATCGAACGGTTACACTGCTTCGCATATATCGTGCGTGCACGTAGCGTATCGTATCGTACTGTATTGTGCGTCATCAGTATTGTGCAATATCGTTGCATATCGTACTATATCGTATCGTGTTTGAGAAGAATCTGGCTGTGAGGCTCATGCAGCTGTCGCCCTTGTGGAGGCGGCACGTGGCGTAGGGCGACCGCGCCATGGCGCTGACGCCAACAGAGAGCTGAGAAACGACCCGAAAGAAAATTTCAATATGGAGATAAGGCGGAAAGAAGGGGGGGAAGGGAGAAAGTGAGAGTAGAGAGAGTGGAGAGAGTGTCTCTTTTTGGATATTGGTCTTCGCAACAAAACACACAAGATCAGAGTACTTAATTGAAACTAACAAAAAAACTTCTCAGCCGTTTTGTATAATGTTCAGATAGCCGTGGCTAAAACTTAAAAGCTTAATACTTTGGCCGAGCACTACGCGAATCATCTGCTCGAGAATCAATTGATCGATGTGCCTTTATTAACAACGGCATTAACGTATTATTCGCTTCAAAGTGGGCATCGTCCCCAATGTTTCAATACACGGTTGTTCACACGAACTTGTTCCGATCGAACAAGTAAAAGTCCACGTCTTGTAGCGACCCACCGCCTTTCACTTCCACTATTTCTCAACCAACAAGGAGGGAGCCCCAATGCCCATCCGCCATGGGTGTGAACCCGAGTTTTGGACTCCTTTCCGAGGCGGGTACGACTGGTTGCGCTTCTCCTTTTGGACGCATGCGATCCCTTGCGTTCTCATGCATGGGGTCGCATGCATGCCGCATCCCATGCCCGCACATGAGGGAGGCTGCATGCATTGTCTCCATGGCGAGGCGGGGAATCATCCATCCATCCATCCATCCATCCATCCATCCATCCATCCATCCATCCATCCATCCATCGAGCGAGCGGCGGGTGGAGGGATCGTCCGCCTCTGCGCGTTCTCGTGAAGGGGAGCGCTCTCCCTCTGCTGCTTTGGTGGGTGCCCTAAACGAGGCACCGAGCGATACCGGCGCATTGCAAGCCTCCGCCGTAACTCTTGAATGCTGCCTTCAGTTACCGACCAAGTGCCTGGTAGGTTCAACTCAAGCGCCTGACTTCAGGAGAGGGAGAGAGACGAGGGAGGGAGAGAGAGAGAGAGAGAGAGAGAGAGAGAGAGAGAGAGAGAGAGAGAGAGAGAGAGAGAGAGAGAGAGAGAGAGAGAGAGAGAGAGAGAGAGAGAGAGAGAGAGAGAGAGAGAGAGAGAGAGAGAGAGAGAGAGAGAGAGAGAGAGAGAGAGAGGAGAGAGAGAGAGAGAGAGAGAGGAGAGAGAGAGAGAGAGAGAGAGAGAGAGAGAGAGAGAGAGAGAGAGAGAGAGAGAGAGAGAGAGAGAGAGAGAGAGAGAGAGAGAGAGAGAGAGAGAGAGAGAGAGAGAGAGAGAGAGAGAGAGAGAGAGAGAGAGAGAGAGAGAGAGAGAGAGAGAGAGAGAGAGAGAGAGAGAGAGAGAGAGAGAGAGAGAGAGAGAGAGAGAGAGAGAGAGAGAGAGAGAGAGAGAGAGAGAGAGAGAGAGAGAGAGAGAGAGAGAGAGAGAGAGAGAGAGAGAGAGAGAGAGAGAGAGAGAGAGAGAGAGAGAGAGAGAGAGAGAGAGAGAGAGAGAGAGAGAGAGAGAGAGAGGAGAGAGAGAGAGAGAGAGAGAGAGAGAGAGAGAGAGAGAGAGAGAGAGAGAGAGAGAGAGAGAGAGAGAGAGAGAGAGAGAGAGAGAGAGAGAGAGAGAGAGAGAGAGAGAGAGAGAGAGAGAGAGAGAGAGAGAGAGAGAGAGAGAGAGAGAGAGAGAGAGAGAGAGAGAGAGAGAGCGAGAGAGAGGTCCGAACTTCAATCCCTGAGCAGAGAGACAAGCAGCAGGTAGAGCACCGAATCGTCTTCATTTGGTGGGAGTGCCTGCGAAAACTGTACTCCCCCAGGCGCCTCCTGTGGATGAAGTTTGCAGCAGGAAGTCGCCCCCAGGCCTCTTAGGGATTCTCAGCGCCATCCATGTCGTAGATGCTCTCAGTCTCCACATCCCCCTCCTGCCATATCATGGCCGGCGCCTCCTTCTCTGTGAGCAGCTTCCATATACTGAAGCCGTGCATGAGGGAGAGGAAGGGTAGAGTGTATCGTGGGATGAGCAGGACTGTGTACCACAGATACCTGCATAGAGTCAGCGGCAGCAACCCTATAGGCTCAGATTCAAGGTAGAAAGAGGCCTGGAATGTAATGGTTTGAATATTTCTTTTCTGTTTCCAACGATTGGCGTATTGACAGACCATACATGTGACGCAGTCACTGATTCACACCAGAACATATGTTACGGAAGGGTAGTCTCAGGAAACAATAAACAAATGTTCGAAAGCAGTCTATGGTGCAGCAAATGCGGTCATTGCAGAACCTCATATGATGATTAGGGATGAGGAATAATTCCCGACTATTTGTTCAACCCTAGCCAGCCATTGAGCGCGAAGGGATGAGCGGCTGGTGAAAATAAAAGCAAAAAAAATTCAATGAGAGGGGGAAAGAAGTAGAAAATATGGAAGCTCAGCCAGACCCTTAAGTGCCAGTGCACAAGGGGGGTCACCCTCGCAAAAAAACAACATAGTGGAAGCTTCTGTGCGCCGCTTCGTTTCCGCAGTATACCTTAAAATGAGGCAAATTCTGCCCCCAAAATGACTTAAATCTCCGGTGCAAGTCTGCGATCTCGTATCACCACCAACAAAAGAAGCCAAGACCCACCTGATGGGCAGCCTCTGCGCGACCCTCTCCGCTATGAACTTGTCAAGAAAG
This sequence comes from Zygnema circumcarinatum, assembly GCA_037447605.1. NCBI lineage: Eukaryota > Viridiplantae > Streptophyta > Zygnematophyceae > Zygnematales > Zygnemataceae > Zygnema > Zygnema circumcarinatum. Next base: position 4,475,233 of record CM074805.1, read on the forward strand.
GCCCCTCCGCACGCGAGAGACATGACTATCTCCGCCAAGCAGACTGCATTCCAGCCCAAGCCGAGCTCCTTGGCATGCCCTGTTCCCGTTGCAAACGCATGCGCCATGATGGGTGCAGAAATGCCCGCCATGGTGTCCCCCCATCCCACGGGTATGGCGTAGGCCGCAGGGAGATACCCCATGTCAAAGAGAGTGAGAAGAAGGTAGCCCATGCATCGCACAGTATGGAGACCCATCAGCCATGGCTGCGGAGTGTCGTGAAGGATCTCGCGGAAGGTGGGAAAGGCGAGCAGAGGGACGGATCCCAGAAGGGCGAAGAGAAGGAAGGGGACGGCAATTCCAATGGGGCCGGGAAGGAGGCCGACGGGAGTGAAGAGGTGGATGAGGAAGAAGGAGCCGAGGAGGGTGCTGGCCAGGTATATGACGATCTTGCGCATGGAGGGAGGGTGGAGGTTGGGGAGGCCGTCGATGCCCTGCAGGAGAGCGAGGAAGGAGAGGAGCGTGATGGTGAAGTTGCCGGCGAAGACAGCCACTGCTGCGTGGACAGGGAAAGGAGGCTGCAGAATGAGAGGCGGAGGAGGAGGAGGAAGAAGGGGGGGGTGGTGGCGGACTTGGTAGGGCATGGCTGCAGGCGGGAGAGGGCGAGGAAGAGGAAGCAGGAGAAGGAGAGGGAGAGGGAGAATGGGTAAGGGAGAGAGAGCGGGAAGAAAAAAATGGAGTGAGAAGTTTGAACGAGGGCTGACCGAGAAGTTGCCGGCCGGCAGCCGGCCGAGGGGCGACCGGCGACCGCCCGTCAGCCATGTCATGATCGTACGGCAGCCGTTACAAACGAACGGGCCGTACACGTCTGTACGAAATCCAAATTGCCGATCCATCAGACCAATAGAAGAACCCCACGTGGCATTTACATGCGCTTAATTTTTCAGTCAACCAATAGAAGATGCCACGATGGCAGCGGCAAGGTGAAATGTCGAGGCGCCACGTGGTAGTCGGAAAATTCGGCGAATGAGCGGCTGCCACGTAGCATGAAGTGGACCTACATTTACGGACTCTTTTACCGAGGATCTGGAGCGGTCGTAAGAGGGAGGGAGAGGGAGAGGGAGAGGGAGAGGGAGAGGGAGAGGGAGAGGAGAGAGGAGAGAGGAGAGTGAGGGGGAGGGGGTGAGCGAGAGGGGAGAGAGTGTGAGAGGGACAGGAAAGTAGACCGGGCATGGGGATGCAGGGAGGAGGGCGTAGCCATGGAGCCATGGCGGAAGAGAGGATTTTGGGGGCTGGAAAGTGGGGAGGGTTTGGGAGGGCAGCTGTCGCTGTGGCTGGGGGAAGGTGAGAGGGAACTGCGCCTCTTTTAGGCGTTTTGAAGGCTCTTGTTTTCTGCGAAGCTTTCAGGATCTTGGAATCTTCATACTTTTAGTTCTGGGCATGAAGGTCCAAATGCATTTTTGGTGCAACGGGTTGTCGATGCTGTCCTCTCTGCCGAGAAGCTTCCTCAGATCGCAACCTGGCTGATATTTAGGAATTGCTCTTTTTGAAACTTCTAAGATTTCAATATGATTTGAAAGTCTTGTCCTGCTGTCTATGCATGGACTTTTGTTTTGCTCAAGATGCTCGCTATAGAGCAAGGAAGGCCTCGCCTTGTAGAATTTGCCGTCAGGTTCAATCTGAGTTTAAGGCTTTTGCAGGAATGACCTCTTAGTCGCTAAACCTAGTCGCTCTCTTCTTTCTGCAATTCCAACTAATCTGCTTAGAATAATTGTTCGGTGCCTCAGGCCCTTTTGTTATCTCAATTCCTAAGCATCCAAACCCTTCCCTATGTCAGATCTGTGAAACGAAAAAACAGACAATTTTGGGTCTTTGTATTGACGAAGGTCCGGTTGCCTGGCAGTGTTGTCTTGAAGCCTTACGATCAATGCTAAAGCTGTTTTTTGACCCTTCTGAATCCGCCTTATAATATCTGTTCCACTATTCCCCATTAAAAGCTCTGGTCCGCTTTCCTGGTTAACCATTAGTAACCATTGTGGCGAAGAAAGTAAAATAAAAGACGAGGAGAGAGGAAAAAGAGAGTACGACAAGCGTGGCTTTTATGAATCATACTCCATTTTGAACAGCTTTCAGAAGACAAGTTACATTCACACAACAAAAGACATAATTTGATTAATGGTATGGGGGGATTACTTCCTTGCAGGCTGGTAGCTTTTGATACACGTAAAGTGTGTCGGCCCTCAGTACCAATATATCCTCACGGAAAACCTTCAAACATTTTCATTTTGAGTGCGATTTCAGCAGTGGATAGAGGAATGCAGACCTCCGATGTCTCTTCTAGTGAGGGAGGGAAACTTCAGTCAGAAAAAGCAGACAGTGCAGAGGAGCATCAGGCAGCAGGTTGCCTTTTTTCACACTAGGGGCTTCCTCTCGTCGCCGTACATTATGCTATGATGGAGCCTTTAGACACTGCTTAAAGTTTTTTAGGGTTTGTCTTACTCTTCCCTAACAAGGCATGGTAATCTGGCCTTGGATGATGCGTACAAATTTGCAGGAAATCCTTCTCAAGTTCGCCTATCCCCCCTAGGAGGCGGAGGAGGAGGAGGAGGAGGAGGAGAAGTGCTTACAGTGGGGACAGGACTCTTGCTGCTTCTGGCAGCTCTTTTTGCAGCTCTTCTCAAAGGAGGTAAGTCTTAACTTAGAATTAGCAGAGACAAATAGGTGGAATCTGGTGCATTTTTGCTGTCATTATTAAAGAGTAGTTGCGAAGAATTGAGAGCTGTGGTGTTGTGAAATGGTGCAGGAAAGGAGAGCAGGAGCGTTTCACATCCTGACGGAGGCCCGGAGGAGAAAGAAGAGGTACATTGGTGGGAGCGATTTGTTAAGTAAAGAATGGCTTTTATGGTGTTAGGGTTTGCTAATGTAATCAGATCCCCTGAACTCAAACTTGTGGTTATCTTTTGCTGTTGAAAGCTTTTGCGTCTGAAGAACTGCATCTGTATAAAAATAATGATAATGATAATGCTAATGATGATGAATTTGCAGAAGATAGAGGGCTTAATTCGAGGCTTACGAGCAGGCATAAAGGTGGAGGAAGAAGAGATGGTAAAACGAGCTGAAGGTAGGAGAGGTGAAGAGAAAGAGATGGCGGGAGGGGCAGAGAGTGTGGATAGAGGGGAGGAGAGAGAGGAGAGAGATGATGAGCGAGCAGGTCCGGCGGAAGGAGGCCAGTCTTCAGAAATTCAACACCAGGTGCTGCTCATTTCCATGATTTTTTTATCACATTTTTAATAGTAGATTGCTGGTGACCCTGGAAACAAAAATGTTCAAAGTCTTGCTTTTATTCCATTTGAGTTTCATGAAGAATGACGAGAATAATTATTTTCTGGGATTCCAAAACGTCCAGATAAAGCCCTTCCAGGCAGGAGATCCTTCAGGCAGCCCCCTCCAGCAGCAGCAGCTGGTGAGATTAGGGTCAGAAACTAAGCTTGTTTGCTGTTTCCCTGCAAACACTTGGGAGTTCCCAAACATCAGTTTCCTCACGAGTTAACTAGAACTTTTTAAAACGTGAAATCCATCCAATTTGAAATGTTCGGTTCTTGAGGCCCAGTTTTGAGTTCATAGGAGCCTGAAGAAATATGAAAAAAAAGGCGAACTTTCCCAAAATGGGGGGGGTGGGGGGGGTCCTTTTATTTTCATTTGTTTTTTGTTAGTCTGTGTGAGTGGAATTTTGACCCAAAGCCTGCCATAGCGGCTGCAGGAAGGCGAGAGCGCGCTGAGGGTGGAGGAGGGTGGGAGGCGGCCTCTCTCCCACTCATGCTGCTTGGGACACGTGTGCTGCCAAAAGGCAAAATGCAGCGCCCAAGTTCCACCCGCGAGCTCGAACTGACTTTAGGAAGGGAGCGGACTCTCCTGCAGGGCGGCCCGCCAAGGTGCAGGAAGGACACGAGATTATCCTGCAGGTCTGCTCCCTCCTCCCTCCCTCCCTCCCTCCCTCCCTCCCTCCC
>CM074805.1:4479228-4490521 GCA_037447605.1 Zygnema circumcarinatum
TCCCTCTCTCCCTCCCTCCCTCACTTACCAGTAACCTATGGTGTTGGTGCCACATGGCAGGCCTTCAGCTGGGAGTCCCACAAGACTTCCCCTTCCTTCTGGGAGGTGCTAAAAGACAAAGTCACCGACATAGCAGCCGCAGGCTTTACCTCTGTGTGGCTGCCCCCTGCCTCGGACTCTCTCGCTCCGCAAGGTACTACAGCCTCTCGCCTCCCACCCCTCCTCTCCTCTTCTACTCTCTCCCTCCCTCTCTTTCTCTCGTCTCCTCTCCCCTCGCTGCTTCCTCCTCCTCTGCTCCCTCGTTCCCTACCCATCCCTTCTCCCCCACTCTCCTTTCCCTCTCTCTCCCACTCTTCCCCTTTCCTCTCCCTCTCTTCCTCTCGCCGTCTCCTCCTCTCTCCTCCCCCCATCTCTCCTCTCCCTCCCTCTCTCTCTCCCTCCCTCCCCTCTCCCTCACCTCTCGCGGCCGCGCAGGCTACCTCCCCCGCGACCTGTACTCCCTGCACTCTGCGTACGGTTCCGAACCGGCCCTGCGCGCTCTCCTCTCTGCCCTGCGGGAGGCGGGAGTTGGAGCATGTGCTGACGTGGTCCTGAACCACCGGATTGGTTCCGTACAGTCCGCGGGAGGCCTCTACACGCGCTATGACGGCATGCCTCTCCCGTGGGACGAGACAGCTGTCACGTCCGACACGGGGGGACAGGTGGAGCCCCTCTCAACTCTCAGGTTTGGGTTGTAGGGGCTGTGAGAGGCTCAATTTGGGGGAAAGAAAAGGGCAGTAGAACTGAAACTGCAAACTGTTTCTATGCGTGTTGATTCAGGGCCAAGCGAGCACTGGAGATGTGTTTCAAGGCGTACCGAACATTGATCACACGCAGGAGAGGGTGCGGAGAGATATCTCAGAGTGGCTGAAATGGCTGAGGAGAGATGTGGGCTTTCATAGTTTCCGTTTCGACTATGCAAAGGGGTCAGAAGCTCCCTTGCTTGGCAGAGTGGGGGTTATTTTCTTAAGAGAACATTTTTTTTTTGTTTGAAAGACGAGAGGTTTTTACTGGTTCGGTCCTCCATTGGCATTTAAACCAACTTCAACGTGATGGCTGAATACTCATTAGTCACCGATAGTGAATTAGTACCGGTTGTTGTTTGGAGTTAAAGCTGTGATGTCCTTTTGGAATTGTGCAAGTTCAGGTACAGTCCCGAGTTTGTGAAGGAGTACATCGCGGCGGGAGAGCCTGCTTTAGCGGTGGGAGAGTTCTGGGATGCGTGCAACTACTCGGGGGATGACTACCAGTTCGACTATGACCAAGGTCAGGAGTTCAAGTCTTAGGCTCGGCAGTGCCTTTTACGAGACTCAGAGTTTTAATTGTACATGAGTTCACATAGACGTTGGGCTTTGAAATTTTTCGTTTGTTGGCGTACTGCTACCAGCGAAAGTCTCGTCTTTTGGAGTGGGAATGTTCGGCAAACACTTTAAATTCATTGTCAGCAATTCATTGTTGGAGTATAGAATTGGCACGTACTCAGGATCCAAAAGTTTTTGATTTCATAGTTTAGTGGAGCCAGTGACCAAATTAGCCATGAATTTGTGACCAAATTAGCCATGAATTTGACTCATACGAAGGGGAGAGGTTTGCAGACAGCCATCGGCAGCGCATAAGAGATTGGATCGAGCGAGCGGGAGGGACCGCCTGCGCCTTCGACTTCACCACAAAAGGGATTTTGCAAGTGAGGGGAATACGAACTTGAATGAGAAATAGATGGGCAGGAAAATGTATTCAAAAGAGGAGGCGAATTGTTACAAAGCTCTCTATAAGTTCTCTATGGAACGAAGCCGTTGTTCTGGGGAGAGAAGGAGAGATGAAAATATGATCCAGTGTTGGGATGTAGCAAAAGTTGAGAGAGCTCTTGGAGTGGGCTTGAAGCGGAGGAGAGAGAGAGAGGGAGAGAGGGAGAGAGGGAGAGAGGGAGAGAGGGAGAGAGGGAGAGAGGGAGAGGGAGAGAGAGGGAGAGAGGGAGAGAGGGAGAGGGAGTGGCCCTGCACTTGCGGCATTGGAGCTCAGTGCAGGAGAGGAGGGGCCCTTTTGCAGGAGGCTGTACGGCGCAAGGAGTGGTGGCGCCTGAAGGACCCGCAGGGCCGTCCTAGTGGTTTCCTCGGCCTCTGGCCGGAGCGCGCCGTCACCTTCGTGGAAAACCACGACACGGGATCCACGCAGGTGGGCCTCGATCGATCTCAACCGTCCATTGCTGTGACAGGGAGCTGACTGGCCCTTTGTGCAGTATAAAAAAACGGCTTTGGTTAGAGTTAGTTAGTGTTAGGGTTAGGGTTAGGGTTAGGGTTAGGGTTAGGGTTAGGGTTAGGGTTAGGGTTAGGGTTAGGGTTAGGGTTAGGGTTAGGGTTAGGGTTAGCGTTAGGGCTGGGGTTTAGGGTTAGGGTTAGGGTTAGGGTTAGGGTTAGGGTTAGGATTAGGGTTAGGGTTAGGGTTCGGGTTCGGGTTCGGGTTCGGGTTCGGGTTCGGGTTCGGGTTCGGGTTCGGGTTCGGGTTAGGGTTAGGGTTAGGATTAGGGTTAGGTTTAGGGTTAGGGTTAGGGTTAGGGTTATGGTTAGGGTTAGAACTAGGGTCAGGGTTGAAGAAGAAAGGGAAGGGGTTGACATGGTTGATGATTGCTGAAAGGGTGGGGAGAAATTGGGATTGCAGGCTCACTGGCCTTTTCCGAGCGAACACATACTCCAGGTTTGGTTTCTTTCTAGTGGAGACTATGTCCCTGCAGTTTGTGAATGTGCAGAATGAAGAGAGAGGGAGGGCTGGAGGGATGCATGTCGCTGCAGAAGGGGGAACCCGCAGCCTCAAAGACTCACTCGCTCTCTGCATTTGAGAGGATGGTGCAGGGGTACGCGTACATTCTGACGCATCCGGGACAGCCGACAGTGTTCTATGATCACATCTATGAGTGGGGAGATGAAGTGAGGGGCTCCATTTTGCAGCTGGTGCGTCCGCAACCTCTCACTTGCCAAATCAAATAGAGTGCTGCTGCTTTCGCTGCACTGACATTGCTTCATGACCATCTCAGAAACAACTGCCAGTTAACCCTAAATTTCATCTGCACCATCGTTGCCCCACTTCCCCTCCATGCATGCGTCCATGAACGTGTCCATGCGTGCCTCCCTCTCCTCCCCATTGCATGGCCGCCATGGATGATGGATGATGGCATGCATGCATGCATGCAGATGGAGGTGCGGCGCAGGGCGGGCATCTGCAGCAGCTCTGTGGTCGACATCTGGCAGGCGGACAGCGACATCTACGTGGCGGCCATCGGGCGGCGGCTCCTCCTGAAGCTCGGGGAGGCCGCGTGGCCGCCGCCGGAGGGCGCCGGGTGGGACCTCGCGGTGTCGGGCAACGGGTTTGCGGTTTGGACCGCGGGGGCCGCAAACTAGGTTTGCAGTTTGCATTTTCGGGTTTGTACGGAACGGGAAATTGGGGTCTACTGGGGGGGCTTAACATTTTCAGGGGCCAAAATTGTAATATAAGGGAAAGTTCGGTGTCATATTGAGCCGTTCATCGACGTTCAACTCGTTAGGGCGCGTTCTCATGGTTCTTTGGTAAACTTTTGATGACGTGGTGCAACTTGATGACGTCACCTGGCTCGTGCGGACGACCGTTGAATGAAACCTCTCGGAAATTCAGTCTCGCCTTCGTACCCGAACAAGAAAAAGGGGTAGACCAACAAGAGTTAATTTACCAATAAACGCCGACACGTGGCATACCACTTTCAAGCACTCCCGATCTCCCCACATTATTCGTGGTTTTTATTTCACGGGTGCCACGTGGCGTTTTTTCGTTAGCTCCTCCAATCCGACAAAATTCGCCCCGGCTCGCTCTTGTTGACGGTTCCAAAAGTTCCACGATTAAACCTCGTCATCGGAGGTTGCAAACTTTCCGCCTCGGTTTACAATTGCGGCGCTGCCTGCCGATCGCCCACCCCTCGGTGAAATTTGGTCTCTGAGGCGCAACTTGAGGAACCCAAATGTAATATGATGAGAGAGTTTCTTCTCCTGACTTTCTCTCCCTCCCCCGGAAGTTTAGGTTTCTCCGTGTCTCCATCATTTGCCGAGACAGGCAAAGGCTTGGAAGTTTTTCTTTGGTGACTAAATGTTTGCCGCTTATCAAAATTAGCAATTGAAAATGACTGTAGCGGAGCAGGTAGTGAGCTACAGAAGTATCCTGTGCCGTGCCGAGACTTGAGAGAATTTCGTTTATTTTTTAAAGGCAGAAGGCATTTCCGCTATGTAAAATTTCTTGGCTCGTCAGTTCTGAGCAGATATGCCATTTTCCACTCGCAGAAACAGGTTGAAATTTATCGTTGGATGTGTTCTTGCGATTTCAAAGAACCCAAGAAAAACATCATGCAGTAAACCAAACAAGAAGTTTCCCAACGAGCATACTTTTGTAAAAAAGCTGAAATAAAGAAAAAAATAGTGTGAAGCTGCATGGCAGGGCATGCATATGCGCAGTACTCATGTACCCTGCTTAGTGAGACTTGACGAATGTCAAAAAAGTGTTCAGAGAGAAGCAGAATGAAGCATTGTATGCACATGACCTGACGCACATGCTGTAAAAAGTCAATAGTTGCTTGCCTGCCGCAAAACATGCACAGGTTTTAGCTGGAACCAGATGACAATTTGCAATGCTCGAGGACTGGTGACAAAAATCATTAAAAAACGTCTCAGTTATAACTTTTGTACAAATTGACAGTTCTTTAAAAGCACAATGTGCCAAAAACAAGCACCGACCTGGCTTCGGCCAGGAAGCCAGGAAAGTAAAAACACTTAACCGTGGCAGATAGAAGCAGTGGGCTGAGCCACGCAGATGTTCGCGAACTTCTTCTTCGCCTCCTTGCTGCCCTTCTTGTCAATGGGAGGCTCTGCGGGAGGGCCCAGGGCCAACACGGGGCCGGCCATGGCTGCCATGAGAGCAGCTGCTGCGGTGGCGGCAATCATCCGGCGAGAAGGAACGTCATCGGAGGACTTCACAGAGCACCGGATGGGCGCCACGCTCTGCACATTTGCAGATTCCGCATAGAAAGGTGTCAAGACAGAGATGCAGCGTTTACGACATGTTAGAAAAAAAAATTGAAGCCCAGACAACAAAATCTGGTGAACATGCAGGTAGAAAATCTATCGCAGAGGCACCGAGAGCCTTTCAGCTCAACCAAGTTGACCACCATAGTTAAAAATACACGCGGCTATAAGATTTAGTTCAAGAAACATCGCACTGCGCCCTGACAAACTTGCAGTAATCCTTCAAAACCAGACAAGGGAAGGGATGACCACCAACAACACTTATAATGCCGAAAGATAAGAGAACAGAAACTGATCAGAGTAACTGCTTACCACGGCAACGACCTCGCGGGCAGAAGCACGCAGAGGAGCGGCAGTGCTTTTGAATGTCTGCATCACCAGGAAAACAACAAATACACAATAAGAAATACTGAGGAACCTCCGAAAAACAACAACCTCCGGATCGCCGGACAGAGCGCATTACACACTCAAGCCTCACATCACTTCCTTCGGCACAAGACAAACCAATGCTACTTCCTCAAAGCCCTGCCCTGCTCAGCACAGCACAGCAGGCAACCAGCCGAAACGTAGCCAAACAGCTCACTGGAAGCTGCAAGCCGGCAGTTCCTCATCGGATCCTACTCTACAGAATGCAGGGCAGCCACATGCTGCACATTACCGCATTGACTGACGCGAGCTGGGCAGCGGCGGGGCAGGCGAGGGCGGCCATGGCGATGGATTTGGAAGTCTCCTGAAAGCGATCTGCAGTTTGAAAGCTTCTAGATAGTGGGCGCGGAGAAATGAAGGGCGGGGGAGGGAGGGAAGAGGACTTTTCCAAACCACTTCCTCGTGTTCAGACGGATATCAACAATTGATTGGTTTTGTTATCCGAATGGTTTCAAGGATATTCTCATAAAGTATAGAAGACGTATCAAATTAGGGTATCTCGTTTCGTGTGAATGCACTGCTTTCGAATTCAAGCGTGCTGAAAGCAAAGGTAAGGGCCGTGGAGCAGACGGGGGACACGTGTCGGCAAAGGAGCCTCCAGCAGGTGGCTGCAGAAGATAAGGCGTACGAACGGGCAGCAGCCCGTCCGTTCTCTCGACCAATGGGAGTCGTCTATCTCAAACACGGGCACAACAACGGGCAGAAACAAATCGTTTAGATAGATAGTCTCGCACAATGCTCAAGTTATATCTTATCCTTGGAGAGAAAATGGCATTGAACTCACGATGGCGAGGCCATCAAATGTACATGAACAAAAGCAGCATGTGGAACCACGAGGGACTGGTCGCAAAGGACCCAAGCGCAAAAGATAGAAACTAAGAGCGGAAAACTACGACCTTGCGACCAACTATGCGTCAATGTTAGAGTTCTTTAAAAATTCATCGTCCCAAAACAGTGACGGTGCATTGTTTTTGTTCAGGGCATCTGACGACGAGTGAGGTAATGACGTAACTCAAAATGACTTTTGAATGATTCATCCCCATACAATAGCATTTCATATAAACGCCTGATACGCAGTAGACGGCAACTGACCTAAATCGTGCCTTGTGTCAATGACCCCACCATGGTATGAATGCGGAATCGACACTGGAAGCAAGAAAGGACCAGCGGACAGTCCCACGATGAAGCTCGAGCACATGTGTCCAACTTTGCCCTTGAGACATGGGCGCTTCACTTGTTGTGTGGCTATCGATCCACGCCATGGCTGCAGCCACCACCCCCCCTTCCCCCCGCACAGGCTTCCCCCATCGCCAGGTGGAGGTCCCACTGACGGAGCAAGGCGCCGGCCCAGAAGAAGGGATGCCTTCCTCCTCCCCGCCCAATGCAGCCATGGATTCGCAATATCGCCGAGGCACGGCAGTATCGCGATATGGTCCGGTCACAGTCGATATATCGCGAACTAATGGCACTCCGTATCTGTCCGGTGACGTGTTCCGAACCGCGCCGATGGCTGCCACGTGGCGACTCCAAATGCTGGCGTGACATCATGCCGCGTCATGCGTGCTGACATGGCGCTAGTGCCGGGGACTAATTTGACGCCACGTGTCAGTCGAGTACCACGTGGATGAGGACACGTGGAGCGCACTGGTGGGGGAGGGGGCGCTTGAGCTCTGCAGCCTGAGAGGGGAGGAGGGGGAGGAGGGAGGAGGGAGGAGGGAGGAGGGAGGAGGGAGGAGGGAGGAGGGAGGCGGGAGGAGGGAGGAGGGAGGCGGGAGGAGGGAGGAGGGAGGAGGGAGGAGGGAGGAAGAGGAGGAGGAGGAGGAGGAGGAGGAGGAGGGAGACGGAGGGGGGAGGAGGGAGGGGGAGGTGGGGGTGGGGGAGGGGGAGGGGAAGGAGCCATGTCCATGGCGCAGGAGGAGCGGCAGGACTCGCAGGAGGAGGGGCCCGCCCTGCAGGTGCGAGAGAACAGAGAGGATAGGGAGGATGAGGGGTGAGAGGGAGGGGGAGAGGAGTCATGAAGGAGGGGGAGCGTGGGAGATAGAGTGAGAAAGGAAGAGAGAGAATAGAGAGTGAGGGAGACGTATGGAGGGAGGGAGACAAAGGGTAGGAAGTTGCAGAGGGCATTGGGGAAAGAAAGTGAAGGAGATAGAAGGGAGGAAGGGGGGAAGGTCGAGGGAAAAGGAGAAGGAGAAGGGAGGTAAAGGGAGGAAGAGTGGAAATGTAGAGGGAGCGAAAAGGACACGTGAGGGAGAAACGGAGAGATAGAGGAAGGCGAAAGACAAAGTGATGCAAGAGAACGGAGAAATGGAAGTGTTAGATAGAGAGGGAGAGAGGAGGGGGAAAGAGCATTGAAAGAAAGAGTAAGGCGAGAGCCCAGATGACCGAACGGTATGTGGGTCGCAGAGAGCAGTGGCTCACATTCACTATTTATTTGCTGGTTGACTCACTACTGGTTCAAGCATTAATATCTATAATGCAATCACTGCGGTTAAACCTGATGCACCAGCCAAATTAAAGTCGAGCTACCTGATATCTTTAGTATGCTCTGTTAGCCAGTTTCTGATTCACCCTTAGGCGCTGCTTTAAGCCGCCAAACAACTGATGCTGTGTCAATTGGATGAATTCTCGAAAGTGAATGCGACAGCAAAGTGGTTGTTGTAAGCTGGAAACATTTTGCAAGAAACTTCTTGTTAAGGAAGCCATTGAATACCCTGCTTCCTACAGACCCCCCCCAGCGTGGGCGGTATAACCAACTCTGGGAGTACCGAGTACGATTATCCGTCAGAGGAGGATGCTGCAGAGGGGCCTTCAGCCATGAATGAAGAGGACTTGCAGAATGAAAGCTCTCAACAAATTGGCAACGGTTTCATGAATCACCACAACATGTCGATAGATTATGAGGCGGAGTTGAACGACCGAGAACTGGCAGGTAATGTACCTTCATCAACAATGAAGTGCAGGCAAATTTTGATTAAAAAAAACTCAGTTCGAATTCTATGGTGCTGAAGCTTACCCCGTTTGAAGACTCCCTCCTAATGCCTCATGCAGATGAGGTAGTGGCGCAGCAGGAGGGAGGGGGCGAGCAAGAAGCCGACTTGAGGACGGCGGCTGCACAGCCGGGCGAGCTGGGGGCTATGCTTCCTGAAGAGATGGAAGATTAGGGTTAGGATTAGGGTTTGTCTGGGCCGCAGTGACAGCAGGATTGTTAGATCAGCAGTTAGATCATGAGGTTGGGGCTTGTACAGGAAAAGTTTTTTTTTTTTGGGTTTTTTTTTTTTTTGGTACTGCTGGTGTTGTAAAGAAGGAGTGGACAGCAAACGTGGGAGTGATGTTCGTATGCACTCCTTTGAAAATCGTTGGTGGAATCGCTGTGGTATACGCTAACTCTGTTTAAAAATAAATGAAGTCATGGGTTGCTGAAGGAGATTTTCAACCTGTCCTCGCATTTGTTGGGGCATCGTTATACGTCCGTGCTTTCAAAAAACAAAAAAAGAAAAGATGCTGCTTCTACAAACGTTTGTCTTACCAACTCGTTCTTTGAAATTGAGTCGAATTGGGGTACGAAGAGTGCTGGTCAGAGCAACACCTTCAGAACCTACTCCTGCATTGACATTCTCCTAACTTTACTTTCTGCTTTTCATCTGCTTCAATGCTCAAAACTTCCACATAACATTAAAGGGACCGGAACTCCATTGAGAGTGCCTCTCGTCTGGAGTCGACAAATCACAGAGTGCCACGTCAGGAGAAATGCGAACGTGGCAGTCCGTGATTGGCCTTAGCTGAAAAAGGGCACCTTGAACGAAGAGCCGCACTGACATTGGAACCTGCAAAAGTGCAAAGCGGAGCGCAAAGTCTCGTGCAGGTCCTGCTCCGCCTTCAGACTCGGGTCAGGATCGATGAAGGCAGTTGACAGAGCAAGGCCTGCTTGAATTCAGACTTTCAATGTAAAGCCGGCGTCTCTTGCTTCTCTCTCTCTCTCGCTCTGGCTCTCATTCTCTCTCTCACACACACACAGAAGCACACAAAAGCAGAGCAATCGGCAATGTCCATCGCGCAGGAGGAAAGGCAAGATTCACAGGAAGAGAATCCCTTCTTTCAGGTGCCCGCTGAATGCCCTCGAACCTGTTCTCGCCAAGCGCATGCCGTGTCTGCCACCGCGTGTTTTGTTTCGCATGAGACCGAGAAGAATACGAAGGAGATGCAGTGGGCGGAGGCAAGTGATATATGCGCTTGCATTCGAACTGTTGCAGGGCCACCAACCGCCTTCAACAGGGCTGCACTCGTTTGTCAATTTCAGAACTCCAAGTAACATAATAGTTTCTCATTTCGTAATACCGTACCTTCAAAAAATTGCTTGAGTCAGAAAAAATTGTGAAGATTCTGTACTTCACGCAGGGGTGCACTTTCAAGAATCAGCGATGCACTACAGAGAGGAATTTCTATTGAGGAATGATTTGAATTCCTGAGCAGCTGCAATCAGTGAATCATGCATTGAATTGCTTTGCAATGTGCGACTGGACCAACAATCGGCACACGGTGCTTCTCTGATTCCTGAAAGTGCACCCCTGGATGTAGTTGCAGAATCTTCAGAAGGTTTCTCGAAAGAGCACTCTTGAAAAGTTAATTACAGGATGTTTTTTTTTTTGCTGCCCTTGCTGTTTTACCCTTTCTGCATTTGTGTTGAGCGCGTTCAACGAGTCTATGAAGAAAATTTTCGTCCTCTTTGCGTCGTCTTATTTCGCTGAAAAGCTGCATGCACCTCATCTACCTTGAGCCAATGACCACATCAAAATGGAAACCTGGAAATCAAGCTTTTTTCTCTCACGTACGTCATAAGGTTTGTTATGTTGCAGAGCACGCCCAGTCCTGGAGATGATGCGGACTTCCCGGGGGAGTACGACTACCCTGACAGCGAAGGGGAGGGAGCAGGTCCCCTCGCCTTTGAAGAGGAGGACCTGCCCTCTCCGACTTCTCAAAAGAGCCCAACCGGCTTCAGGGGGGAGATGTCTCCTGCTTATGCAGCGGAGCTCAACGACCGAGAACTCATCGGTGCGAAAAAGATGCTTATTGAAATAGCTGTGGAAATCAGGTTATTTCCCAGACGTCTTTTTCCAGTTCTATCTCATGTCAACCACATCGCCCTCTCGGATATCCATTTTAGGTCGTCCGATCACGATTCGGTATGGAAACCATACTCCGTTTGAGAGGGTGATGCAAAGATTGTGCATTTTTTTTTTTTTCTTTTTCTTTTTTTTTACATTTTGTATGCAGACGAGCTGGAGATTGACGAGGAGGAGGGCTGCGACCCGACCCCACCGAACACGCCGAGCCGGCAGCCAGGAGAGGTGGCGACGATTCTGCCAGAGGAGATGGAGGAGGAGGAGGATGAGAAGGAGGGGGACCCCCCTGCAAAGGAGGTTGGAACTGCTTTGTGCCAACAAGAGGGCGACGATGGCCTCGCTCAAGCTTTAAGGTGGCTCTTTGAATTCGCGGAGATGGAGTAGGGTGGCGTGTTTGGCAAGTTTTTAGTTCATACAAAGAGAGAGATCGCTGCAAGAACGAGTTTTTGGACAGTGTGGGAAAATAAGGGGAGTGTGGGAAAATAAGGGGACCTTATCCCAGTGCGCTTTTACTGTAAATATGAGGCAAGGCTGAAATCTGCAACGCACTAAGCGGTTTTCTTCAAAGCTCTGCGCTTTTGGTGGAATTTTTTTCCAGAATAGATTGCTTTTTGAATGGTCGAGTAATCGCCATTTTGCTTGAACAGCTAAACATGCACGTGAAAGATTTCC
>CM074805.1:4490621-4510007 GCA_037447605.1 Zygnema circumcarinatum
ATGCGCATGAAACGCATTGTGCTTCTTTGCTTTAAGAACATTTCAGTCTCTGAATTCTTTTCCTACTCTTTGTGTGCAGCCAATGCGCTGATGGAACACTTGATCCCGCAAAAGTCAGTGGGAAAATTCTTGTCTGTGATTCGGTTTCGAGCACTTTGCAGCAAGGATACACTGCGAAGCAGGCGGGGGCAGTTGGCATCATCCTCATAGGATCGGTGAAAGTGGAATATCATGTTCTTCCAGCCATTCACATTTCTTCTACGAGTGTGAGAACCTATGCAACGACCGTTACGTAAGTGATGCAGCTGATTTACTTTCACTTTTTTGGTTAAGCTATTATGAAAATTCTAGCACACCCTAGTTCCTTCCAGTTTTTTTTTTAACTCCGGTGGACTCCATGGCCTTTATTTTGCTGTCATTGTGTTCCCTTAGCGGTTGTGGTGTTTTATTGTGAATTCCCACGTAATGATAATGTCATGACGTGGTACTGACGTTTGTTCGCCGAGTGAACATCCTGAAACTGCCTTGCGCCGTCAATTTTATTTTTTTCGCTTCATGAGTCGACTGTGCATCGTAGCTGACGCGATAGTCTGGTTGATGCCAGAAATGCAACTGCACGCATAACTGAAATCACCGTGCAAACGGGATCTCCGCCATATGACCCACCGGCAATAGCTTACTTCTCATCAAGAGGCCCAAATCCTCTCATCGACAATATGAAGGTACACTTGATTCACTGCAAAAATCTGCTATCCCTCCTTAAAATCATGTGCTCCATTCAGTGGTTGTTGATGTGCACAACACCTTCTCTTGTCTGTTCAACTTCTTCCCTTATTTTGAAGATTTCAGGGTGCAGGCTCCTTCCTGGCTTGTTTGGCCTTTCTTCCAGGCCAATGGCTGTCGACTTGCGAATCTTTTGGTTCTTACGATGTGGTTGTGATGGTTAGTGATGCGTCTTGTGTTGTATGTGTTGTTTGAGAGTCTAGGAGTTCTAGCGGCCGTACAGATGTGTGGTCGATGTACGAATACTGTACGGGTTAAATATACGGAGAACAGAGAGGACCACATTTGTGAGGGAATTCGAGATTATGTCAGACTTAAAAATCGTCAGTAGGTCGTTCGTAAGTTTTACACCAGAACGAGTACTCCGGTGACATCGCGGCCATGCGTAACTTCTGTTCTAGTAACTCTTTTCGTAAGATTTTGCTAAGTCTGACAACCCCTATTGTACGAGGACGACGCGAAGCGGGAAGGCGAAGCGTCGCAAGAAGATGAAGGGTACGCAGAGGAGAGTTCTAGAGACAGAGTCTGAGAGCAAGAAGAGAAGGCAGAGAAGAAAGAAGCTGAGAAGCAGAGGAATTGAGAGAAGGATCAAGTGAAATTGCATGAAGGCCTTTGAAGAGAGTTGAGAGATGTATTGATGCCTTTGCTTGTGTGTATACGATCGAGTGGGACTGAGAAATGTTTTCATCATGAGTTTGCTGGAAGTGAAAGAGTAACACTTCCATCACAATGGTCTGCAGTGCTGATCCGTGGTCCGGTATGTAAGAACCGTGTTATCTCTATTACACCATATGGCGTAATGAATGTTTTAGTTGACGCATTCCTCAAGGTGTCGTCTTCTAACAGAACATGCCGCAGCATAACGTAGTGATAATGCTACATGCCGTCGCCTGGCACAAGCACAAGGCTTTTTATTTATTGGCTCTATGTTTCTGTTATTTACGCGCGAGCTGCAGCCCGACGTTGCGGCACCAGGATCGCATGTGTTTGCTTCATACATTCCTCGACGAGTCGCGACGGACCTTTCTGTGAGCGTAGATCCGCGAACCACCACGTGGGCATTCCTGTCGGGCACATCGATGGCAACTCCGCACGTGGCTGGAGTGGCCTTATTGATCCGCTCACTGCGGCCCACTTGGTCTCCTTCAGCTGTGTACTCGGCAATCTCGACTACTGGTAAAACAAAGGAACCCCACCTGACTGGCAGTCTACTGTAATGAAACACTGTACAATATGACGAGAAGTTCTGTACAACACGGCTAATAAGCGATGGCTAGAGAGGGCTGTTTGAGATGGGCGAAGGAATAGTCTGTTAATGTTCAACAAGACTCCCAAATTTGTTGGAAAGTCTGCTGTGTATTTCAACCACCAGAGGCAGAGGCAGAATCAAAGTCAGCATTTCATGATCTCTTGTTTTAGCGTGGTGTGGTGCCTGCAGCGGCTGCAATGACTGGGAACATCAACGATTTTGGCAGCGGTCTTGTTCGTCCCAATCTTGCGGCAGACCCGGGGCTCGTGTACGAAACAGGACCATGCGATTATGCCCTTCACTTGTGTTCTTTCTACGGTAGTAGTACGGTGTTCAGTTATACCGGCTGTTACTGTCCTTCCACTTTCCAGCCGTTTGACTACAATGCCCCTTCCCTCATGATGACTGGTGTTACCAGCACCGGATTCACCACTGTCCGTCGCGTCACAAATGTGGGCCCCGCTGTGTCAACCTACACAGTGGCAATAAACCAGCCAAGCGGAGCTATTGTGACTATCTCCCCGGCTATCCTCTCATTTAATGCAACCAACCAAGTGCTAAATTTTACTATTGCTGTTGTGGGCATCGCAAACACAACGGATTTCTCCACTGGTGAGTTAATAGTGTGCCCTCTGAGGGATATGACGCGGCCCAGAGAGCTTGTCAATTCCTTTCTGCAGTCTTAGCTCTGGTAGTTGGTCGTGGATGAAAGAAATGTGAAATTGAACATTCGTCAAAGCGACTTATGTGGGTTCTGGTTTTTTTCCTTTGATTTCTCCAGGGAACTATGCCATGGGGCAGTGGAATTGGACATCAGCAGACGGCAAGTATGTTGTCAAAAGTCCTATCATGGTGAACATTGTGGACATTCTGAGAGTACCTCCTCCTCCCCCTCCTCCTCCAAGTCCACCGAGTCCTCCTCCTTCTCCTCCTGCTCCTCCTTCCATCACACGTGTGGATTTGCTGCCATACGGCTCAGCGGCAGGGGATGTGACCATGCCACGTGGCGATGACGAATCTAGTTCATCGATCGTTCTGCCCTCGCCAATGGCTTTCTTCAACTCAACCCTCTACACTGCCTTCGTCAATACTAACGGCGATGTCACTTTTGACAGGTTCGGACACGAGCTTTCTGCTACTTCTCTAAAAGAGGCTAAGCTCAAAAAACATTTGTCTTAGATGGCACGTGAGTTTGTCATGCTGATATGGTAATGCCTCCTTGCCTGGATACAACCCACGAATTATAAAGTCAGCTATGTCACATTTAACATTAAGCTGCCACCTGTTTGCAGTTCGTTCTCCAATTACTCAGCGAAACCTTTCCCTCTTGGAATTAAGATACTCGCACCCTTCTGGTCGGACATTTGTGAGTCGTTCATTCTAGCTCTTCTGCCGCTATATTTTTTTATGATGCGCCTTCTCTTTTCTTGCTCAATGTTCATGTAGATTCTATATTTGTAGACTACCTACTATTTATCACCTGCTTAAATGTCTTTAATGTGCTCCTTTTCGGCCGAAAGATTGGTAATACCGTGACCGTTTCCCAGCTGACGGTTTGATCCTTTGCTGCTGTCCTATTAATATCGCTTGCGTTTATACTCAACATTATTGTCCTATTGTTTTCCCTCTTCTCGAAACTGTATGCAGATACACTACCGTCCAATGCCGGCTTCGTCCACTACAGAACGGTGAGCGGCAGCAGCCGCCCGGAGGACCTCTCCCGCATGGCGTCGGATGTGAGAGGGGCGTTTCCAAGCAGCGCGGAGGCCCAAGCCTTCCAACCCGACGGAGGGCTCGTGGCGTCCTGGATCGATGTTGGATATTACAAGTGAGTAAGGAACACCGTTCACCTTGTGTTGTTGTGAATCATTCTTTCGCAAGTTGTTGCGTAAGTCCTCGCTAGTTTTTCGATGAAATCCATATTCTTTGGCACATTCTATTCCCTTGTCCTCGGTATCATTTTTTTATTTTTTCAAAATAGAACAATTTGACGCTTTTGTGTGCTTTTTGATATGATAGCATTGTGAAGGTATTACTCTACGGATGTCTTCCAAAAAGCTTGATACTTGCATTTTTCCGAAAGCATAAATGAAGGGTGCTTCACGTGGGAAGCACCCCTGGCAGTCATGAGTAATTTGCTACATTTGTCTCCTGAGTTTATGTGACTTATTTCATATGCGGTGAAGCCGGCGACATTTTCTTTTTGCTATGTGCTTTTGTAGATGTCCAATTTTTAATATTGTGCACACTTTTCTTAACCTTGCAGCGGTACTGATAAGTTAAACACCTTTCAAGTATGGCTCGCGTGGAGGTCCAACCCTTCACCGCTGACATATTCCTGTTTCCTCTACCCCCAGGGTGGACTACAATGGCTAGCTCCATCAAGTAAGTCACAATGCGCCAATGTTGGATGATCTATATATTGAACGTTTGTAATTTGCTTGTTCCTAGTTTTAATCTTGAGCTCTTCACTTTCCAAAGTTGAAAGGCATTAAGCTATAGAGGTTCCTTTGGTACTCCAAGATCCTTCACAGTTTTGTTGGTCCCAGTTTCTGGTCGCTTAGTGGTTAGCCTAAAATCCATTGTATCTGTTTTCCTAGGAGATGGTGAAAATTGAAGGAATTGTCGAGGCACTGGTGGTCTGTGTCATTTCGTTCCAGTTCATTAATGGTATGACACGCATTTAATCATTGAGCATCTTGTATTCTCAAAGGAAAGGTAAAGTAGAGTATAGTAAAAGGTAGTGTACTATGTTGATGAAAGACACTGGGGACAATTAACACGGAAAAATGGATCCTTGCAGGTGGGCTATTTGCTCAAGCGGGATATGATGGGGGTAATGGAGTGAACTACTTCAGCTTCCCATCGTCGGGGAGCTCCAGTATGTCGAATCTGCAAACCACGACTAATGTGAATGTGCCTGGAAAATGGTGCTTCAAACTTTCTTTCGATAGAATTTATCCTCCTCCAGGTGAGGATGTCTAAAGCATTTTACCTCAAACTCGAGCTTGATTAGAACGACATTCTAGTCCTTTTGAATTTCACAATTTCTCGAGCCATTTCTGAGAATAACTAAGAATTCTCAGTATCTCACTATTTCTACCGTGTTGATATATTGATGTGGTTGCAGCGCCTCCAAGTCCACCACCATCTCCATCAGCTCCCCGTCTCCCCCCGCAGCCAAGCCCTCCGCCGCGCACCAGTCTCCCTCGTTCAGACCTTCTGCCGTACGGTGCGGCAGCTGGGGATGTGACAATTCCTCGTGGCGACGACGGAAACAGCGGAGCCATTTCGCTGCCCACACAGATGTCGTTTTTCGGCTACAAGGCCTCCTTTGCCTTTGTCAACATCAACGGCGATGTCACTTTTGACAAGTAATATATTTCTCTTCTGTTGTTCTCGAAAGCTTCGCACATCCGCTTGCTGTCATGTAACTCTTGTTCATTTCTCTCCTCATTTTTTCTTTCTCTCGCTACCTTCGAAAATTCCATCCCTTCCTACCTATCTTTTCTATACGAAACTCGAAATAATATGGCTTGCCGTATTTTGATGAGGTTGTATTAAACTGTGAGTGTCGGCATGAATGTGCAGGTCGTACTCCAACTTCTCAGCATCGTCAGCTTTTCCTCTTCTAGACAATACTAAGATAATCGCACCCTTTTGGTCGGATATATGTGAGTAGTTCAAGCAATGCCCTTCTTGTTGTCATGTCCGCGAATCAAAACAATCCGCAGTCGTTCGATTTAACTTCCCTTCATTGACCTTTTTCTTACGTTTAATTATCGCGCAGCTGTTCTGAATGCATGATAAACATGTCTTGCTGCAATTTGAGAGTGATTTGGTTAGGTTTTGAATACTGGTCCATATTGTCTCTCTTTCCCCCAGCGTGAATTGCGAATTTAGAATATCCTTTTCCTATGCTTTCGCCATGCAGACACGGTCCCATCCAATGCCGGCTTCGTAAACTACAGAACGGTGAGCGGCAGCAGCCGCCCGGAGGACCTCTCCCGCATGGCGTCGGATGTGAGAGGGGCGTTTCCAAGCAGCTCGGAGGCCCAAGCCTTCCAACCCGACGGAGGGCTCGTGGCGTCCTGGATCGATGTTGGATACTACAAGTGAGTGACGACAACCTGACATGTAGACATTGGACATGCTTTGTCGTCCATTGAGATTGGAAAAAGCGCATTAAACTTTACTGATGGTCAAGTTGCATATCTCAAATCATCTGTACGCGTTTTTTCCTTTTGCAGCGGAGTTGATAAGCTGAACACCTTTCAAGTATGGCTGGCATGGAGCTCGAACCTCCTTTTGCCGTTGACATATTGTTGTTTGCTCTACCCGGAGGGTGGATTGCAATGGCTATTTCCAACCAGTACGTTTCCTACCATCCATGATGAGAAAGTTTCAATCTTCAGCGTCGATTGGTACAACAGGCTTTGGTCGCTCTTTGATGATTTTGATGTATAGCAGCAACATGCGGCTGAAATATATTGAATAATGGGTGTAACTGAGCATGCCAATCGTAAAAACGTCAGCTCTCTTGTTCGTAAGTTTGACACCAAAACAAGTATTCTAAAGACATCGCTATCATCCTGCTGCAGAGTATTTCCGGAATTTTTTTTTTTGTCAATGTTTAACCTTTCTCGCTGCTTTAGGCAGACTTGATAGGTTTCGGAATTCATCCTTGGGGATATGCTTCTGTACTTGCCAGGACGGAACAATTTTTTGGCATTTTCTTGCAAAACACATGGGATATATAGCTTTGCGGTGTAGAGGGCTTTTCTTAGCAATCATATCGGGAAAATGCAGGTGGGGTTTATGCCCAAGGAGGATATGACGCTGGAAACGGAGTGAACTACTACAATCTGCCTGGATCAAGGACAGCGAACTTAGCGAACCTGCAATACACATCGAATGTGAACATTCCCGGAAAGTGGTGCTTCAAACTTTCCACATCAGGTGACGAGAACAACCTGAATAGAACAACCTGAATATGAGTCGCCTTTGCAGGTTAAATATTTATCCTTAAGTCTGCTTTTTGGGAAGCAGTCACTATTTGAAGTCTGTCCGAATCAATCAAACGTTGGTTTGTGATCTTATCCTTTTGCAGTTGTTTCCCCGTCTCCTTCACCACCACCATCATCACCACCACGATCGCCACCATCACCACCACCATCATCACCACCACCATCGCCACCATCACCACCACCATCATCCACCATCACCACCACCCACCACCACCATCACCACCACCACCACCACCATCACCACCACCACCATCACCACCACCATCACCACCATCACCACCACCACCATCACCACCACCATCACCACCATCACCACCACCACCACCACCCACCATCACCACCACCATCACCACCACCACCATCACCACCACCATTGCCACCATCACCACCACCACCATCACCACCACCATTGCCACCATCACCACCACCATCACCACCACCACCACCACCACCACCATCATCACCACCACCACCATCGCCACCACCACCATCACCACCACCACCATCACCACCACCACCACCATCACCACCACCATTTTCACCACCACCATTATCACCATCACCACCACCATCATCACCTCCACCATCGCCACCAGCACCAACTCCTCCTCGTCTTCCTCCGCCTCCTCGTTCTCCTCATCCTCCTCGATCTCCACCTCCTCCTCCTCGATCTCCACCTCCGCCTCCTCGATCTCCACCTCCTCCTCGTCCTCTCCCTCCTCCTCCTCGATCTCCACCTCCTCCTCGTCCTCTCCCTCCTCCTCCTCGATCTCCACCTCCTCCTCGTCCTCTCCCTCCTCCTCCTCTGTCTCCACCTCCTCCTCGTCCTCTCCCTCCTCCTCCTCGATCTCCACCTCCTCCTCGTCCTCTCCCTCCTCCTCCTCGGTCTCCACCTCCTCCTCGTCCACTCCCACCTCCTCCTCGGTCTCCACCTCCTCCTCGTCCTGTCCCTCCCCCTCCTCGGTCCCCACCTCCTCCTCGTCCTCTCCCTCCTCCTCCTCGATCTCCACCTCCACTTCCTCCTCCTCGAAGTCCGCCTCGAAGCCCCCCCCCTCCAAGGTCACCTCCATTCCGACCTCCACCTCCATCTCCGCCTCCATCTCCACCTCCACCTCCATCTCCATCTCCTCCTCCATCTCCACCTCCACCTTCACCTCCATCTCCATCTCCGCCTCCATCTCCACCTCCACCTTCACCTCCATCGCCATCTCCTCAAGCTCAACCAGGTTAGTTCATGCCTCAGCTCCATCACACCACATGCTATCTTCTAGACAAGGCCAAACCTACTCAAACTAGTGATGGTGAGCATGTAAGTTTCTACATGTACGGTGGAAATCGTCTTCGTGGCTTTGCCTGCTTTGAAGAACATACTTGTCATTGGATGTGCAGAGTGATGCGCAACAGCCGGAAACTTCAAACTAGCTTCCATGGATGATGATATGGAAGTTGGGCCTTGAGGAGGAATGTGTGGATGGGCGTGTGGACAAGCAGCGACTCCCTCCCGAATGGTACTCAATGGATTCACTGGTTATTGAGGAAGTGGGAGGACAAGGGTTGAGAAGGCTCTCACGGGAGGGAGTTGAAAGATGGGAGATGTAGGCTGTAGGTAGAGGGAAGGAGTTGGCCTTCGGGCAGAACATTTTGGGAATGATGTGGAATTGAAGGAAAGGGTTTTCAATTGTTTACGAGAGAAGAAACACTTAACTTGAAGCTTTCAACATTTCGGATACAGATGTCAAGGCTGCCCTTTGGGGTTGAACCCAGGAACTCTGGAAACAACACATGCAATCTGTTTGGAAATTGGTGGAGTTGATCTTGGATATTCTGATGGGTGTGGTGGAAGAGCATATGCTTGCTGCTTGCACGCCTAAGGTGAACCCATCTCTGTGCGTTACTTTCTTTTGAAACCATGATGCAGCATTTTTGTTGAAAGGAGTTTAATGTACATGTTCTTCGTGCGATATGGATGAGTTTTCTGTTTCAAGCTTTCCTCCTGTTGTTTATGGTCCTTGGAAGGTGATGGAATATACAGGTCGGTTTGGAAGCTGGGGATGTTAACATTGCAATGAACTTCATGGAAGGTAGATAATCGTGAGAAGATAATTGAGTCAAACAAGCTCATAAGCATTACATTGAGCACTTCTCTGTAAAGGCACTACGCTGAGAAGGATAACGAGAATGAAAATATTGAATGGATTAAGAAGTTTCAATGTTAAATTTCAGGGTAAAGAAAGCGCTGTGTTTCCATGGACAAATCCTTATCGTTTTCAGGACATCCTTCTGATGTCTTCACTCTATGCCCTAACCACAGTGATAGTGGCGATACTCGGATGGGAAGGGCGATTTTTGCACCATTTTTGCTCTGTTTCATTCTGTCTCACGTGCTGCTTCACTTTCAATTTCCTTCATACCCTTTTTTTTTTTTTTTTTTTTTTTTGAGTTGAAGGAGAGCACCAAAGCTCGCACACTTCCCTCTTTGAACCCGAGCAGAATGTGACGACGTGTCCTCGGCTGCCACGTGGCAGGTAAGCCGTTAAAGCGCCGGCCGAGAGACGTGGCGATCTATGTTTGGCTCAGTTTAATATGTAGTTGAACGGAGTTGGCGACGACGGGGAAAACTGGAACTGAACATGGAGGTAGTTCACGACGCGGGCCGAGGCAGAGGTTACAGTGAGGCAGGAGCGAGAGGAGAGGGAAAAGGAGAGCGAGGCAGAGCATTTGTAGCTCCGTACGAGTTAGACTGCTGGGCGGACATGGCGGGTTCCTCGCAGCAGCAGCGGGCAGCCATGGCGCATGGTGAGGGGGTCGTGACTTTCAGGCTTCCTAGTGCAGCTTCCGTCAGAGCTTCCATGGATCGGCTGAACGAGCTCCTGAACGAGGCCATCGCTCTGCAGCGGCCATGGCAGGAGCTCGCCGACTTCCATCGCTTTGCTCTGCCTCCATCTCTCCCAGACGCAGGCTCACGTGTGAAGTGTAACTTGATATACTTCAGAGGGAATTACACTTTGGCCCTGCTTGCAGTCATGTTCGCCAGCCTCCTCTTCCACCCCTTCCCTGTCTTCTTCCTTGGAGTTATCGCCGCCCTATGGCTGTACATATTCCGCACGGATCCTGTGGTGGCTCTCGGGCATTCCGTAACTGGGAACACGAGGGTGCTTGCGTTGGGAGGCGTCACTGTGCTGCTCGTATTCGGGCTTTCGCTGGTGGGATCCGTCATATTGGTAGGGTTTGTAACGGGCGCCATGGCGGTACTAGCACATTCTGCAATTAGGGTTTCTGATGACCTCGTCCTGGACGACCAGGAAGCCGCTGGATTCCTCTCTTGGCTCTCTGCTGGCGGCGTTGCACCCTTTTCTCGGTAGCTGCCACCTTCGCGTGCTTGGAGAAACGTTCAAGACGCAGATTCAAAAGTATGCACGTGGGAGTTCTGATTATCTTTTTAATTAAGGTCTATTTGTCGCCTCTAGGGGCTAAGCTTTATCTTATTATTCAAAGGTCCGCATAGGGTTGTACATTTGCGCCATCAATAAGGGACAGCTTTATCTCATCGGGGATAGTCAGTGGGGCATCGAAGCCCCTTTGGAATAAATGTAGCTTGTGGCTTATACTGGATTCAGCCTGCAGTGTGGTGAATGACCACAGAGAAAGAAAGCATTCAGCTCACATATCGGAGCTGGGCGGCCCATGGAGTTGGAGAAGCGTGAGAACCTGCTTTTGACCTTCCCTTCTGGCAGACAAAGCATGGATTGCTTCGTTGACCTCCATTTTGTGTGAGTTGTTGATTGTTCGTAGAAATTTCTGTGCGCTTTATAGACTGCATGCGATTTTGGTGCTGTTCTGCAGACAGTGGCATCGTGTTGTAGGCCAAAGTCTACTCCTTGATGTCGAGTTGTGTTCCCAATCAAATTCAATTGATCTTTTCTTTCTGCATTTGGTACTCAAATGAACTGCCCCACAGTTTTTAAACATCCCTGCCTCTCTCTCCTTGGAACGGGAGTCGGTAGGGAATCGTAAACTATCAAAGCACCTTCAGAGACTCATCTGCCACACTCTTCTAACTCATGAAGCTCGATAGAAGATAGGCATCCATGCTCAAGTTGGGCACCAAAGCATACAGTATATGGTTTTCTCCTTACTGGTAACCAAACAATCGACATGAATAGGGATTGGCATTGATCTCACGATGGCGATGCCATCAAATGTACATTGACAAAATCGTCATGGGGAACAACGAGGAACTGGTCGCGAAGGACCTAAGGACAAAAGAAAAAACCTTGGAGAGGAAAGCTACGCTTAGGCTCAACGACGCAGCCCTAAAGGAGAAACAGAGACATACACACGGATGTACAATCCAATTCCTGTACCTGAAGACATAAAAGAGTGACCGACGAGTACTCGCTAAATAAAAATCAAAGAATTAGCATGCAGCGATCCCAGGAAGCAAACTCCTTACAGCCTCACACAGGCGAACCCCCTCCCCTTAGAGCCCATCCAAACTGCGTACATAAAATATGAACAAAAGCGACAAAATGGGTAACGAATTTTCCAGCTCTCATACGCGCCCCAGGCCCAATGCAGGCTGTGGACTAGAACTGAGCCACGAGAGGAACCCTGAAGCATCTCCATCGTCCAGAACGGAGTCGTCAGGAACCTTAACTGCGGCATGTGCCGCCACCACTGCAGATCCTATTACGAGGGCCTCCAATAGGACGGATCCCACAAGAGTGAGCCCAAATGTGAACAATAAAGTGACGCCTCCGAGGGCAAACACCTTCTCCTGCTCGGTTAGGGTCCGGTTCATGATGATCACCGGCTCTGCGCGGACCATGAAGACATAGATCCACATCATGGCTATCATGGCGACGAAGAGGATGGAGAGAGGATGCAAGATGAGGCTGATCAACACCCCTGCAAGCAAGACCGCTGCGTAGTTTCCCCGAAAGTACACTACGTTTTTCTTCATACGTGCAAATGCTCCTTGAAGATTGCTCGGAAAGGCAAGCGACTGGCGATCTGCAAACTCGGGCCATGGTCGCTGGAGTGCCAGCGCCTCCTTCACGGAAACTGTTGCATTCCCTAAGAAAGCTCTTGCAGCAGCAGCAGATGGAGCACCTCCTGCTGGAACACCCTCCGTTTGTAAGGCCTCCATGGCTGTCTGCGTGGAACGACTACTGGCGACGGCCATGGAAATTTACACAAAAAAAGTCTCTGCAAATACAACCCTAATTCCACTCCACTGCCTTCAAATACCTGCAAATGGAGGAGGCGGAACCTTCCTCCGGGGAGGGAGTGCAGAACTGCAGACGCTGGCGCTCCAGTCAATGCACTGAAGCTTCGAGGAAGTTTACCTCTTAATATCGAGGTGATCGTCAATATCGATACGTAAGACAATTATACCGATACATGGAGGTATTGTCGATACTGAGGTCCATGTAAACTGGTTTGTTGACAGAAACCGAGGTTCGTGGTTCGAACACGGAAAGGGCTTCGTCCGGAATTGGACCTAGGCGATTGGCTACGGTTCCATGTTGTCCGTACAGTTATCGTAACAGCCTACTGAACTGCTTTAAGCAGATGAACAGGAGAACTTGCAACCATGTTTAGAGAAAAGGTCAGAAGTTCCATAAGAGCAAACTGCATGTGATGCATTGCAGAAGAAGCTTCGATTCGCCATCGTTCGGGACTCAGAGGTTCTTTTTCTCCCATTGTTCGCAGGATGGAAAGGCTGATTGGAAAGGCTTCGTGCTCGGAAGATGAAAACTTTCCCCCAGTTGACAGTAACGAACTTCTTCATGGTTTTAACTTACATGACAAGGCTTTCTGTGACCAAGCATAGTCAACCATGACACGATGACCTGCCTCCATTGCTAAGACCCACACAAAAAGAATTAAGCCTTGCAGTGACCGACCTGCAGCCAGCAGACACATAGGTAAGTAGAGCGGGACTTTTTTCGACCGGTCCAAAGGAATGGTCACATTCCCTTCGTCACAAGGACGGCGACTCTTACTTTGGCAGCCCCACACAGACGCCTAAAATTGTCTTCCTAGCCCTCTGGTTGACCGCAGTCAAATGCATTCCTCCCTAGCTACGCGTTTACGCCCTAAAATCCTTTCTATCTGTACTTCTAAAGCTCATTATGTCAACTTTTTTTTTTTCTTTTGGGCCTACACGACCCTTAGCACGCCCGCTTAGCCTTGAGAAGCTACCACCTTCGGAACCCACTCCTGTCCTAAGTTGTTGAAGTACACGCTAGTTGATGAAAATGCTGCCTATTGAAATTGACCTTCATGATGGGGTCCCTCCTATTTATTACATCTTGAACACATCAGACTCACAGTCTCCCGCAACCCCCTCTGCCTCCCTACATACTCTCTCTGACCATCTCTCCCCCCTCCCCTCCCTTTCTCGCAGGTCTGACATATAGCTAGCTACCTTTGACATCAGGCTTGCAGGAGTCCCAGCTGCTCAAGTTCCTTTTCAGCCGAACTGTCGTCAACTGACTCAACTTCAAATTGGACGGGTTCTGGAGGGCCATCGAACTGCAGATAAGCACAGATGGAATCGAAGTTAATAATACCCCTTCCGCTTTCAAAAGAGAGACTCGAGCACACTACGCAAGGTATAACCTGAGGCTCATCCTTTCAGGCTATGATAGGGGCAGAGGCTTGCACCTCGTCATAGCTCGTGTAAGGCATTACTGAAGAATGCAGACGCCACCCAAAAACGCCCTGCCGATAGACAAAGCACCTGCAATGAAAATCACAATGAATCGATAGGAAATTGAGACGATGAAGATGCTCGTACGAGTGTATGTCACCCAGAGTTTCGCAGAGCCTTCAGAAGTTAGAATGGTTAAATGGGGAACAGTTGATGCTTTCCCTTCGCTTTTTCTAGCCTTCGTAAAAGGACGGAAGATAATGTTTGAAGGTCGGGAGAGGGACAAAGGGAGGCACAAAGAACCTACGAGGAACAGAGGAGGTAGAGAGAAGAAGCAGAGGGAGAGGAAGCGAGGCAAAAGTCTTACTTTTCAAAGCCTGCATCATGGGCCAATTGAGCTGCCCATTGAGCTCGTCTGTTTGTGCGACCTGAGATAGAAAGGGTACAAATCCGTGTCAGAACTCAGCAGCCTTTGGTTTTGTTAATAACTTTGTTCATGGAACTTGGGATTAAGGAATGGGCTTACATTGCATTATAACCGTGGCCTCTTTGCTCACTTTAGCCTGCCGGAATTGTTTCTGCCACGTAGCTTCATCCGACTCCAATGCCAAAGGCAACAAGTCAACTGCATCACGCCAATGGTCGTTATATATCAGTGCTTTTTGATAAACCATTAACCAATACATTAGCCAACAGTTTTGACATCTATAAGAATGAAACCATGAACTAAAGTGAAACTCCGGTCCAAGAAAAAACGAATGTGCTTAGTCTAGACATGAAAGGCTATCCACTCAGAGAAAAGTTCGGTAGATCTTGCATAAATCAAGTGTACGTTCATCGATACCATGGTCTCAAACCTTTACTTGGTAATATTGGGGAAATGATTATGTCACTATTAAAACTACCAGGAGGACTTTCTTCGCCTCAAGAGGAGCTTCACACCGAGGTCCCTTATGACGGAATAGAGTCCGCTAACATGCATGATATAAATCATTTGAACCCCACTCTTGTTCCTGCTATTCTTGCTTCCTTCCAAGCTCAAGCAACGGTAAGCTTCAAAAATAACTAACCTGGAACGTGGCGAGATCCAGGAATTGATCCAAAAAATGTTCGTTCATCGTGTCTCCTCACATCAAGAAGGACAGGGGCAGCCGTTTGAATACCGGTGTTTTGATCTCCCGCAGCCAAGGTGAGGGAGTGGCGGGCTAACAGAATAGCTAGGGCATCCCTGCATAAGCCCAACCCTATAGCCCAATCGAACATTAATAAGTCTGCATAGGACTCAAAAAAACAGGAGTCCAATCCGGCTCTTCCTCCTCCAAAAAAAACATGAAAAAATAAGTGTTTAAATTCCAGGTAGCCTCCACTCTCACTTCATTCTGGAAGAGAACTCACGGGAAGTCTCAATACCCACCTATTTATCCACTTCACCGAAGCTGGTAGGGCATCTTTCTCCAACGCCTTGAGACCCCCCCTTAGCACACAGCACCTGCCATACTCCATCGACGATTAAAAAATGTTCAGATTACAAAGCTTCATTCGTTGAATCATTTCCTATCTTTTTAACCAGTCAATTTGTATTAGTAGCGCTTAATTCTAGACGAACCAACCTGCTGTAGCCGAGGGCGGCTGCTGTAGCAGCAGCCTGTTCCTGCTTCAAGCAATCGGATGCCAGAATGACGAGAAGAAGCCGCCTATCAGGCTGCTTGGCAGTGCCAAATCTGTGTTCCCAAGCAGCAGGAGGCAGCTGAAGGGCTCCTCTCAGCTCACTTTCTGCAACCCTTGCGAGAGTTGTAAGCTCACTTTCTGAGAGTTTTGACAGGAATAAAAAACAGCTGCCAGCCAAAAGAGCAAGTCGGGGGTGGCCACGATTCCCATGTATGCAGAAAACTGCTTAAAAAAAATAAAAAATGGGGGGGGGCAGTTTAACTGCTCTAGCTCCAGCATAGTTACTTGTAAGTGGAGTCAAAGCAACTCTATGTGGTAAAAGGGTGAGTGACAGCTAGACAAAGCAACAGAGACTCAGCGCGCAGATTACAGCAGCGAGTGAGAAGGAAATAAGCCGGGATCTAGAAAGCGATGGCTCTCCGTAACATGCCTGGAATGTTCACTACGTCTTCAAAAGGAAGCGGTGCAGCCTTTGCTTCATCTCTTGAACGCACATCCAGCAGCTGATAAGGTGCAGCATCCAGATTGATGAGGAGCTTCAGCGCCACTGAAGAGATCGTTGCATATCCAGGCGAGCTCTCTGAGCCCCCTTTCTTCCTGTTCTGGCTCCTCTTTGCCAGAATGTTCCGCAAATGCCTCACACCGAACGCGAGGATGGCGAGCTGCAGGAGTACGGTAAGAGAGCCTCCCACTCCCTGAATCCGCACCTTCCCCCTCTTCTCGTTCCCGTCCTCCTCCGCCATGGCGTCCTCCCGGGTGACCACGCCGCCATTCTCCGGCGCCTCCATGGCTCCTTGCTCCCTTCACTCTCAAGCAGGCCGGAGCCTCCTTCCCTTGGAGGGGTGGCTTCAATCTCTCAAATTTGGAAGGGTACCTTCTTCTTTCAACGACAAGCCAATCACAGATTGTCACGTGGACAAAATCTGAGATTTAGCGCAACGCGATTGGTCAACTTTATAAAGTCAATAAATAGATCGTACGGTACGGAATTCGACTTGGCCTTTCTGTAAAGTCACAAGACATGCAGAGGTCACGTACGGTTACGATACCGTACTGTACGAAATACGGTGACTCTATGGTACGGATGTAGGCCGACTGTTACCGTTGCGGTTACCGTGCTACTGGCTGTAGAAGGCTACAAGTCTTGGTGCCTAGGAGCCTAGGAGAGGGGCTACAGTACTAGTATGGCATATACCGTAGCCTAGGCCAGAGGGGATGGATGGGAGGGGGAGTGAAGGAAGTGATGAGTGTGTGCTATCCACTACGCCATCTCTCCCTCCCTCTCTCTCAGGCCCTCTGTAGGGGCGCCTCCTCTTGTGGAGGGAGAGGGGTATGGCCGTGCCGGGGGCGAGGAACGTGGAGTAAAGTTCATTCTGTGCATTCTGGTAATGAGGGAGGTGGTAAGGAGAGGGGGAGGAAGGAGCAAACAGCATATGGAACAGGTGGTGGGGGAGGGGGGGGGGAGGCGGTTTTGGAGTGTTGTGAAGGGGAAAGAAGTGAATGTAGGGGTGGAGCAAGGACGAAATGGAGTGTGGGAAACAGTCTTTGCGGGACTAATCGCTCAGTGGCAATCAGAATTAAGGGAAAGTGTCTGAAGACAAGCTACTGTTGTCCTTTGGTTGGATTACTTAAGCAAGGGCTTGTCACAATCATGTCCTTGATTCTGCTGATTTTAAAAAATCAGCAGGGAACCTAATGCAGTATTCAATTCTCATTTCTTGACAATATGTGCAATATGTAGTAGCTAAGCTAAATAAACTGTAGGCGTTTTGGCTTTTTAAATCTTCAATTCAAGTGTATCTACGGTGTGCAAAACGGTCTATTTTCTTTTCATCATAACCAGCAAGGAATCTTCAACATGTTTTTTTTTACTGATAACAAATTAACAGCTCCTTGAAATGTATTTTCGACAACTTCATTACAGTAGTTTATGATGTGACTACTCATAGGCATCCTCTCATGCAATGCTATCAGTATCCCAACACTTTGAACCAAATTATTTTTCTTTTCCCCTAACTGGATGGAGAATGGAAGATTACAGCATGCATGCTTCAAGGATACGGTTCGGCTTCCGAATTTTTGGCTCCCATAATGTTTTGATTGACTTCCCATACTGTTCTCTGAGTCGAACCATTCACTCGATCAATGTCCTGCAGGCTTCAGTGTAAATATCACAAGCATGGCTAAGCCGGATATCTTAGTTTGCGGCAATCAGCATCCAAAGCTTGTGAATGGCTTGTCGGAATTCGCAACTATACACAAGGTGGGGGCGGACGGGAATGATTTCGAAGCTCTCGGAAAGATAGGAACTGCCATTCGTGGAGTCGCAACAAGCAGCTTCGTTGGCTTTCCCTCGCACCTCTTTAGTGCTCTGCCTGCTTTGGAAATCATAAGCTGCTTTGGAGTGGGCACCGACAAGATCGGTGAGAATGTCAATTCCTGCACTTGTTTCCTTTTGTCAAATTCGAAAGAAACAAACACAGTCCTTGGAGCGATTGAGGTTGTTCCAACCACGTCTGACCTTATTCAACCTTATTTTTTTTCAGTGGTTTGAGAGGCAATGTTTAATCTGCTGCTTGCCGGGAGGGGGGCTTTGACCAATATTTTGCAGATGTGAAGAAGTCCCTAGAGCTGGGAATAAAGGTGACGAATACTCCCGATGTGCTTACGGATGATGTTGCTGACTTGGCCTTGGCTCTTATTCTCGCCACCTCACGGAGAATTTGTGAGGCAGATCGGTATGTTCGAGAGAAGCAATGGCCAGTCCGCGGGATGATGCCCCTTACAAGAAAGGTCAGTCAGTCAGCAGCAGTCGTTTTCTTTTCGTGGTTTCTTGAGGGATTGTATCGTCCGTTGCAGCATATTTCGCAGAAAGTGACAGGGCTTCTTTCCAACCATTACTGTCTGTGTTTGGCAGCAAGCATCTTAATGTTTCATAAGGTTGGGAGTGGGACAGGTAACCGGCAAGCGAGTAGGTATAATCGGCATGGGTAGAATTGGTTTGGCAATCGCAAAAAGAGCGGAATCTTTCGACTGCAAGTTGGCTTACCAGAGTCGTTCAGAGAAACCCAACCTCCCCTACCAATTCTTCTCCACAGTGACAGAACTTGCTCGCAATTCCGACTTTCTTGTTGCTGCGTGTCCCCTCACCCCTGAAACTAAACATATTGTGAACCGAGAAGTGCTTGATGCATTAGGACCCGAAGGAGTCTTAGTTAACATTGCAAGAGGAGGGGTAGTAGATGAAAAGGAGATGGTCAAAGCATTGGTAGAGGGCAGGCTGGGGGGGGCCGGTCTTGATGTATTTGAAGATGAGCCGCACGTGCCGGATGAGCTTTTGAGTCTGCCTCAAGTTGTGCTTCTCCCACACGTGGGAAGTGGGACGGAGGAGACTCGAGCAGACATGGCGGAACTCACACTCGCAAATTTGAAGGCGCACTTTGCGGGGCAGCCATTGCTCACTCCTGTGGAGAGTTGAAGTTGGGTATGTTCGGAGGTGGAGAAGGGGGCTCTGCTTCCTTTGAAGGTTTGCTGAGGGGACTCGTACACAGACTCGTGGTTGAGGAGTGTATGCAGCTTCCGTTTAAGCTTGAAGAATGCAGAATTTCTGTGTCGGCAAGTTTTATGGCATTAGTTTTTGGCAGAGGTTTTTGGAGTTGGTATTGAATATGGGGAACCTATGGCTTGTTAACGATAGCTAGTCAGGGATCCAAGGAAGGTTTTGCAGATGACATGATGTGTGAGCAGATAGGCTTCAAGCAGAGGGGGAAAAACGGCCGCGTCGCCGTCTTTGCAGGCTACAGTTTAGCCTTTTGTTTTCGTTCTTGCCATTTTTGTAGTTTCCTCTCGTCAACGTTTGTTAGATTTTCCAAAATGGCGACCGAAGGAGTTATTGTGTATCTTGTACGTTTACTCCCGGGCATTTATGCTCTCCAATTTTGGTCTCGAGAATCTTTCTCTCCCTCTCTCTCTCTCTCTCTCTCTCTCTCTCTCTCTCTCTC
>CM074805.1:4510017-4549293 GCA_037447605.1 Zygnema circumcarinatum
CTCTCTCTCTCTCTCTCTCTCTCTCTCCTCTCTCTCTGCCTCTCTCGCTCTCTCTCTCTCTCTCTCTAGTACTACTTCCACATTGAACATGAGGTGATTATCGCCTTAGCTGATTTTGTATAGGAAGCAAATCGCCTCTGGAAGATGCTTGTCTCTGGACTTATGGAGCGAGAGTCCCAAGCGGACCCCGTCCTCTGCGCCTTCCTGGGCACTTCTGACGACCTCCGCCAACGGTTGGCACAACGTGGGCTACAAAATGCGCTGGCGTAGTGCCAACGGCGAATCCGGGTGCACCTCTCTTGCAGCTTTGCAGCAACTTGCAGGGAAAACCTTAAAAACTCTATACCCTAAAAACCCTACAAACTCTTAAAAACCCTATCCTCTAAAACCCTATCTTCCTGAAAATCTCTAAACCCTACAAGCCCTAGAAATTTCCCCTCGTATGAACACACAGGAGGGTTGTATCTCCCACTAGTCTCAACGAGGCAAGGAGTTGTTGAACAAGAGCGAAGGGATGCATGCGAAGTCATTCACATCACCATGTTGCGCAACAGCGGATGGACCGACCGACGGGTACGGCCTCGAGCTGTACGGCGATCACAATTGGCACAGTTCGATCCTGGCACGTGGGCTTCTTCGATTTGGGACATGCACCGACCGGTTTGCGGGACCATGTAAAAAATCGTCCCCTATCTAAAAATCCAGAACTAGTATTTGAAATATTAACAATACAAGACACCACAGTATTAATTCTGTACTGTGTGTACGGAGATTTCGGAGCGATTTTTATTAAGGTCCCCGTTAACGCCACGTCGGAGGAAATCCTAACGGCACAGGGCAGCGTCAGCAAACAGGAAAATACGTCATCAATTCTTAGAGCCACTGACCAATATATCTCAATATCCTTGACGTATCGAATGTGACCGGCATAACTTGCCGGTACCGGGCTGCCGCCGCCGGCGCCGTCAGTTCATAACCATGTTCTCCGCCGGCGACTTTGCCGTCGCCGGCACGATCTGTGTCAGTCGTAGCCGCTTCGCTGGCGATATTTTCAGGCCTTTCGAGAACGACAAGCTTGCCGCCCTGTTGCACAGCCCATTGCCGTACGGACGGACACCTGTCCATCGATTTACCAATAGTTGTGGCTTCTGATTGGCTTGCGAGCTTCTTGCTGACGAGTCACTGTGCCGTTATCAGTTTCTCCGATGTGGTCCTAACGTGGTCCTTTTCTCAAATATAAAGCGGGCCTTGGCTTTGGTACGGTCAAATTCGCGAACGAGCCGCCGCGTCAGCGACATCGCGAGGGAGCCAATAGGCGAGCAGCCCGCGACAACGACCGTCAGTGAAGCTGGTTCACTCCGTTTTGACGGTGTGAACAGAGGTCCAGCCCGTCATCAGATCCTGCTGGTTTTTGTCGTTTCTAAATTTCTTGGACACGACAACAGCAACAGCAACCGTTCCAGTACGACGAAAACGTTTTTTAAGGATTAGCATTTCGGGCATAGACGAAAGAAAAAAAATAGTGTAAATATCTACATTTTTAAATAGGACAAAATATATTCTTGTATAGGGGTTTTAGAGAAGATCTGGATTTTCGATAGATATATCATAGAAAATACTTACGAGGCATCGGGATCCGGGGCGTCCTGCACGGTCAGACGAGCAGTTTGAAGCTGGCAGCCCAAAAAAAAGGGATGGCAAAACGGGCAGACCATGTGAACGGGCAGGCACAAAAGAAAATGGGCCTGCACTCAACAAACCTGGCCTGTGGATGGTGCAAGTTCAATTCCTTGCCCGGCCTTTCAAGCTGAGTTGTCTGGAGGAGTGCAGTGAGGTCGCCTGCGACCAAGATAGTTTTGGAAACACACTTGGAGTATGTATGTCCTAATGACTCAATCATTACGCTTCTGCTTCATTATATGGTTGTGTCCATCATCTATGCGGAGATTTTTCTGGAAAATTTTCTGCATGTCACTGCCAAGTCGAAATTGAAATGGGTTGGAGGCAGCGTCGTATGGTTTGGATGAGTTTGAATGATAGAAATGATGTGAATTTTCCTGATTAGGCTTGTCTGAAGCATGCTGAAACGTGGATGCTGCGCCTTCTGGGGGAAAGCAGGTTCGGTTTTGTCTTTGCGTTTTGTCAGTTTTCTGACAATTGCTTTCTGGATTTGACGTTTCTGGCTGGGCAGAATCATGGCTGCCATCAGGATGCATGTTGGAGCCTTCAGCGCTTTCTTTCTGCTCGCCTTGACACTCCCCTTAGTGCAAGTGGAATCCAAATTGGCACTGCCACCATTTGCAACTCTTGAGAAGCTGACTTGTAAGGCGCTGAAAACGGCCTTCTTAGACACTGAGGCAGCCTTCATTGAGTTCCT
The DNA here is from genome assembly GCA_037447605.1 of Zygnema circumcarinatum. Classification (NCBI taxonomy): domain Eukaryota; kingdom Viridiplantae; phylum Streptophyta; class Zygnematophyceae; order Zygnematales; family Zygnemataceae; genus Zygnema; species Zygnema circumcarinatum. The sequence goes on from CM074805.1 coordinate 4,512,395, forward strand.
GAAGGTGCACACGCGGAACTATACGGGCTCCGAATTTCTTTATCGGTTGCGAGTGTTTGAATCCAACCTTCTGAAAGCAGTGGAGAACCAGCTGAACGATCCTACTGCCGTACATGGCGTCACCAAGTTTTTCGACTTGACGGAGGAAGAATTCGCGGAGCATTACTTGGGATTGAAGGCTCCCAAGGGTCTTTCTGATCACCCTGTGGCTCCTCTGCTCCCCACTGACAACCTTCCTGCAGACTTCGACTGGCGAGAGTTGGGCGCTGTCACTGAAGTGAAGAACCAGGTGAAAATTTGTTTCCACAGTGTTTTTGGTTTCTTTTTGCATGATAGTTATTTGGCAGGTAGTGAAGTTAGCTTTAGGAATCTAGAGCCAGATATTGGGCTTGAGCCCCGGTCAGCATTGGAGTGAGTCTGAGTCTTCTTCCAAAATTTGCGGATTCAAGGTTGGTCAAGTGTCAAATTTTGTCTCTGGGTGTTTGGTTCGGGCAGGGAGTGTGCGGTTCTTGCTATGCATTCAGTGCAGTTGGAGCCATTGAAGGAGCACATTTTCTCAGCACGGGGAAGCTTGTTAGTTTGAGCGAGCAGCAAATCGTTGACTGCGACCATCAGGTATGGAATATAAGTTCGAATGGACATGATTGTGACCTTCACTCGCTGTTTCGGTTCGATTTATGAACCATATTCGTAACTACCTACGCAGCCAGAAATAAAAGTGTGAGGGCTTTCTGTGCAAGTCTTTTTAACCAGAGCGGTTAAAGGAGAGGCTTGGATATGCTGGAATGTTTAGATTTGGCTAGCAATTGTTTGGCTTGTGGAACTTGCTGCACGTTCTCCCTTGTGGTGCTAGGAACAATCATTGCATGTATGGGCTTCTGCCGTGTTCCAGCATAATTGTGTTGATACACGAAGAAAAGTGTATAGCTCTGCGTGAATGTGTCGCTCGGCCGTTGCATTCGACTTTCAATCTATCTAATGTGCTTGTTGGATGCTGGGTGGACAGTGCGACCCAAGTTATTATGATGTCTGTGACTCCGGCTGTCAGGGCGGGCTTATGAACAATGCGATCAATTATGTTATCAGCGCCGGAGGATTGGTGAAGGAGACGGATTATCCTTATGCTGGGGTCCAAAATAAGTGCCATTTTGATAGTTCGAACACAGTGGCGGCATCGGTGGCCAGTTACCAAGTCGTGCCTACAGATGAGAAGCAGATTGCAGCCAACCTCGTCAAATATGGCCCACTTGCGGGTAAGTCGATATCATTTTTTATCTGGATCGCTGCCTAAGAGACCTGAGTAGTCTTTTGAGGTTGTATGTTTGTGCTGACTTGTCATGGATGGAATGAACTTCTTCTTGAAATTAATGTTGTCGAGGAATGGACGTATGCTAGTGAAGCGCAAGTGTGATCGATGTGCTTCTGAAATACGGCATTTCTGTTATTGAAAATAGCCATATTGTCCATCGTTTGTATCAGCTCTTGGTTACTCCAGAGTTCTTTTGTAAACTGAGCAGTAAGAAGTTGACAATCTTATCATGTCTGGGGAGCAGGCTTTGGACTCTTTTGTGTACTTAATCCCTGCTCCTTCAGACCTCTCACAGCTTCTACTCTTTCTTCCTCCTAACTCCTTTTGGGTTGGATGTATCTGGCAGTGGCCATCAATGCCGCTTGGATGCAGACATATGTTCGAGGCGTCTCCTGCCCAATTATTTGCAACAAGCGGGCGCTTAACCACGGGGTGCTTCTTGTGGGGTATGGCGAGAGTGACTATTCACCTGCACGCCTGAAGAACAAGCCTTACTGGATCATCAAGAACTCTTGGGGCCCCAACTGGGGGGAGCAGGGCTTTTACAAAATCTGCAGTGGAAGGGCGATGTGCGGCATGAATACCATGGTCTCATCCGTCGTGGCGACCACCCTAGAGGCTGCAGAGGCGGAGGCAGTCCAAGTGCAGTGATGATGCGGACTGGTGGGGTGATGGTTCCAGTGACCCTTCAGGAGTTTCATGGACTGTGTGGATACGAGATGTATAGAAGAATAGAGCGGTTGTATGTGGTGGAGCTGGTAGCCACTTGAGCTATGTGTGTTGTTGGTTCCGTAGCAGATGTATGGAGGAGATAGACATAACAGTTATCGCTTTGTAAAATGGTATTCCTTAGCCTCTGTTGTACAGACGCTACATTTGTGGATTGTGTAATTGCAAGCAGTTGTCTGTATTGATGTGATTTGTTGCCGTTGGAACTTCAATGGAGCGGCAGGTGTGTTTTCCAGATGAGGTTTTCCAGTTTTCCATATGATGCTTATGGCCACTGAAAGTGTGTTCTTTTTTATAAGCGGTGTTAAGGTCCTCAGGTCTGCGATTAGCTGACAAGGCATGATATCAACATCAGTCATGGGAACGGTGTGGTTTCTGGATGAAGAGAGATTCGCCAATTGCGAATTATATGCCTTCACTTATGCGACAAGGTGGTAGCGATCTAACGCCACCGTCAAATCAATGGCATGTCGCGATTAGGCATGCCAAGTACAAGGACGCAAAAGAACCATTTCCGCATTCTGGGAAAAAGCTTCCTGCAAGCACATGATAACGTATCATAATGCCAACCTCTTACATCAACGCATCCATTTTCTGGTACAAGTACCCTCAGTTTCTCCGTTTCTACACCAGAGCTGGCATTGATCTCCCTCTTCTCGTAGCAAGGAAATGGCATTGATCCGTTCCGTTCAGTCGCACGGAAACCCGTCCAGTTAAGCACCGGCAAAGAGTCCCTCCCCTCCCTCCCGCCTTCAGGGCTCCCTCTCCCAGGGCGCGCCCTCGCACGTGCGAGCGCCCGCCCATGTGCTCCCTCCCTCGCGCGCCCTCTTAGGAGGACCTCTCCTCTCCACTCCCGCCCTGTCACTCCCTCTCATTCTCTCGCAGGTGCCTGCGCACGCTGCAGCGCCGCCTGCGGCTGCCACAGTCGGCCGAGCCATGCGCCCGCCGCCATGGGGAGGCGCGAAAGTCTATCGAGGAGCCGCGGACGGGCGCAGCGGGGGGGGATGCTGCTGCTATGCTTGCTTCTGGCGCTGCTGCTGCTGCTCTGCACCTCGTTCCTACTGCCCCTGCGCTCCGCAGGAATGCAGGTCGTGGATGTAAGATGGCTGCCGGATCCGCCCTGCAAAACAGCTTACTTTGTTGTATGATAGGAGTTGATGTGTAAACTGTGCCTTTATGAAGGGCTTTGGTTGTTGGATGGGTCTCATGTCTGGTTCCGCTCAGCACGGACATGTTGCGTTCTGAGATCAACCTTTGAAGCAAGGCTCGTCTTACTCCTCCAGGGTCTTGATGTGGCATCACTTACAGGGACGTAAGGCATTCATATCCTCGCGGAAACAGGCGTTTAGGGTTGGCAGCAGAAGTCGGGGATCTCCGGCTGAGGTATACGACCCTCCTGATTGCTTAACCTTTTCTGATCAATGCGGGGCTTGACTCAAGGTGCTGGAATTGTCGTTTCCTCCAAATTTTTCATTTTTCTTTCTTTTTTTTTTTTCTCGACGCGCGTCGTAGTTGTCAGCAATACTTATGAATGTGCTTGTATCCTGCTGCAGGATCAGGTAGTCTCTCCGTTCGACGAGATATTGCATAAGGATGCGGTCGTCACAGCCGCCAGTTTTTCGCAAGAGATGGTGGATCCGTGGTCCGTCACTCGACAGCTGAGCGATCAAATTAACCTCCTGAAGGCGTACATTGTCATTGCCAAGCAGTCTGCAAACTTCCCTTTAGCAGCCGAAATGGAGTCTGCTGTCCGTGCGACACAAGCCTTGCTTTCAAGTGCTGCTTCTAGGTGCTTCCCTCTCTCTCGCTCTCTTCTCTGCTGAGGTCATATCACCCTCACGTTTCTCATTAGCACACATGGTTTTAAGAGTCTTAAAGGCACAATGGGGCTGGAGAGGAGTAGAGCCGGCTTGATTGGCGAGAGCACCTCTGGTTATGAGAATGAACGACTCTGTTGTTCCTGAAATAGTGAGTCAAGTTCCGCTAGCTTTAGTTAGAAGCTATGCTGATGCCTTTCCTCCCATTGTTACTGGTTGGATTGAGAAACATTGTTTTTAACATTTTTTTTGCAGCTGCTATGTGTTCCTTTTCTGTTATCGAGTGTTGTAGCTTTCTAGTCTCAAGGGCTGCGGCGGAAGATCTGAAATGGATTGGTTTGTTTGGGTGTTTTAGAGGTGCAACAGTGGGCAGGGGTGAGGCAGAGGAGAACATACGTAAGATGTCACTACTTGTGTTCCAAGCAGTGGAGCTTCGGTATGATAGGTAAGTCATTGTTTTTAGTCTAAAATAAGTCTCCCACAAATAAGTCTTCCTTCCCCCCCTCAAAACAGCCGTCATTTTTTTTCCCTTTGAAAATGGTGAAAAACATAGGCATTCCATGCTGCCCCATGCTGCGTTATGCTGTGACCTCAGCATCTTTTGAACTCAGCATGAGTCATGGCTGGATTTAGAAGTCTTACGCTACCCTCGATCTTTGGTCAAACTGGTTGACGTTGCCAATCAAATGACGAGATGGCGCTTTCAATATCAAGAGCATATTCACCCGTTCTTCAGTGCATTTCCATTTTGAACTTGCGAAGGTTTCAAATGTAATCTCGATTGCTTTCCAGCAAACTCGGAATTGATGCATGTATGATCATGAGTTAGTGCGAGTAAACCGTTTGAAGGGAATGGCTGGCAGCGCGGTGCAGCTGGTAAAGCTAACAGAACTGGTGAAGCAGCAGGAGGAGAGTATCAAGGATGCAAATACAAAGGCAGCATACTTCAGTCAGATGGCAGCTGAAGCCGTTCCAAAAGGCCTGCATTGCCTTGGGATGGAACTCTCTTCCCAGTGGGTGGAAAGTACACAACTTGCGGCACAATCACGTTTTACAAAGCAGGTGCTACCTTGTTGCCTTCAGATTGTTTCATAGTAAACTCGAACCAAACCTCTTCGACGGTTTCTAGCAGTCATATGGTCCTTCGAGTTCTTAAATTCATAATACAACCTGCAACCTTCTTTTGCATGTGGATTTCAGACGATTGGCTGTATTAAGGAGTGTAGAGGCAATCAAACAGCTTACTCAATTGTTAGTTTGAAATGTTGTTGGTATTTGGATACCATCCACTTAAGTGGCCATCAGTAGCCTCCGACTCACCTTATCCTGCTCCTCCTTTTTAGTTAGTTTGTTGACTAGTGAAAGCTCTTCCAGGCTCTCTTCTGTATGCCTTCTGTTGGCCTACGCAGCACTGACATGGAATTTACATATCTCTGACCTTTGCCTTTGGCAGGTGAAAGACCCTCTTTTGCACCATTTTTGTGTAATTTCGGACAATGTCTTGGCTGTCGCAACAGTGGTGAATTCAACAGTGGTGAATGCGATACGCCCAGACCTGATCGTGTTCCATGTTACTACGGATTCAGCCACAATTTCAGCTATGCAAGTAGGCAGCAATTCCCTTTGCCGTTTAATATCTTGTAAATTGCCTGAGGAACTTTATGCCGAGACTCTTGCCTTCCTGTTGTTGCTAGGCTTCTTGATACTTACCTCTTTCGATATCACTCTCAAAATAAAGGCCTTAAAATTATCAGCCTAGTTCAACTGCGGAGATGTGGGGATTGGGAGAGGATGGAGCAGATGTGGTTTACACTGCACCCTCCAGGAAAGGCTCATATGGAGATACAGACAATAGACTCTCTGGAATGGCTCAATGCATCGTACTCGCCCGTTATGCGACAATTGCAAGAACCCCCATCACATGAGTATTACTTCAGGGCTCCCCTGCAGGTGGGAAATATCAATCTCATAATGCCTATGGTACCTTTCTTATTGCCCTTTTGAATAGGTGGGAGGCAGGGAGGGAAGGAGGGATGGACGCGGAGAGGGTTAGGGATGATTGGAGACCTTTTTGAGTAAGAGAAGATTTGCCTTTATGGACCTTGCAGGAATCGAGCTCACTTTTACGATTCCGGAATCCCAAGTACCTTTCTTTGATGAATCACCTCCGTTTCTACCTTCCTGAAATGTACCCTTACCTCGACCGCGTCGTGTTTTTGGACGATGATGTGATTGTGCAAAAAGATTTGTCGGCTCTCTTTTCCATCGACCTTCAGGGGTAAGTGGCCCGAGCGAGGGGAGGGAAGGGGGAAAGTACTCGTGGTAGAAGAGGAAGGGAGGGAGAGCAACAATCAGGACTTGAGATGTACACTTCATCCCCATCCTTACCTCCGAAAGACCCAACAATCAGAGGAGTTTGTGGAAGTAGATTCTGTAGTACAGGCACTACTGTAGGGGACGCAGTGGGAGCCCCCTTTGAATTGCTTGAATCACTTCACTGGTTTGTTCTGGAAGTAAGGCCTCTGACTTGTGTAGGAAATGGGAGGGAGATGGGCCAACAGCAATGTGAATGGCGCGGTGGAGACGTGTCTTGAATCATTCCACAGGTTCTATAAATATATGAACTTTTCCCATCCACTCATTAGAGACTCCTTCGATCCACATGGCTGTGCATGGGCATTCGGAATGAACGTCTTCGATTTGCGGGCCTGGAGACGGAACAATCTCACACAAGTATATCATTTTTGGCAGGAGCATGTGAGGCTTCTTCTTTTGCACCCCTCCTTTGCTCTCTTGTTTTCTTGGATTAGTTTTCGTTGGAAGCTGGGATGCAGCATGATGGCCTTCTCTTCATTCTCTTTCCACCTTCCCTCTCCACTCCATAGACCCGCCCTTCTCCGTTGCACCATTTCTCGTCTCCACCCTCGTTTCCACTCTCCTACCTAACGGCTCCCTCCCCTTCCCTCTCTTCACCTCTCTCCTCTGCTCTCCCCTCTCTCCTCTCCCATCTGGTTCCGACTTTTCCTTTCTCCCTCCTTCCATGCCCTGTTCTCCCACTGCATTCTAACGGTTTACAGTGCGTTCTTGCCTCCTTCTCAGAACCATGACCACAACCTTTGGAAGTTAGGCACTCTCCCTCCGGGGCTCCTCACCTTCTATGGCGTAACTCTCCCTCTTAACCGCTCTTGGCACGTTCTCGGGCTCGGATACAATGAGAAGCTGGAGGAGAAGACCCTGAAGGAGGCAGCAGTGCTTCATTGGAATGGCAACATGAAGCCATGGCTGAAGATTGCGATTGGAAGGTACAAGCACTACTGGGACCTGTACATTGACTTCTCCGACAAAATCATACAACAATGCAACATCCACTGATAGGGTTAGGTCTGGAGTCCATCACGCTGTTAGAATTTGTATTTAAGGGAGCTTAACATTTTTGGAGAAGTGAATTGTTTCGATTTGAGATCTCTTTGTGCATAGATAGATAGCAGGCTCTCCTGCTTTCGGGTTATTATTTTTTATCTGTAGTAGTGCCCATGGATAGGGTAGGGCCCATTTGTGGAATAAGGTGTCTTTGATAGAACTCCTGCAATAAAGGAAGCAAAATGCTTGTTTCAGGCTTTGATTGAAATCAATATTTATCAGGAGTTGCAGCCTAATGCTTCTAGTATTCTTTTTGGTTCCTTCTGAAGGAGGAACTCCACCTGAGGGGACTTGTGGCTCCTTTGGCAATTGCTTGGAAGATTTTCCTCCTGTCTACTGTGGGCTTTTTCAAGTATTGGGAAATGGCTTTGTGTAACTGTATCCATGTTCAACTCAGGACGCGTTTCAGTTACACCTCCGTAACTTGATAACATGCGTATGTAGACAGCTGGCTGCTATTTATCAAGCCTGTCTCAACCGGCAATTGGAAGGTCTGCCCTTACCTACATCTGCTGTACTTGATGAATTCGAACGAAGGGGCAAGCCATCCCTGCTTAATGTATGAGTCCCAGCCTAAAAAAGGACCATGCAATGATGATGCCATGATGCCATGGTACTGATGATGATGATGTGTTCAGACGTTGCTACATTGCATCCAAGGGTGATGGAATACGCATTGTCTGTCAAAAAGGAATGACCTCATTCATACGGCCGCAGTGGAGCCCTCAGGGACCAAAACTTGGGCTTTATTTTCTAGGAGGGGTCTCAACATTGTCTAGAAAGCTAACCTTTTCGAAGATTCAAAGCTTCGAAACTGTTCAAAGTTTTAATGGAATCCGAGTACGGTTCTGAAGGTTTCTGAACCGCCCCTCGCACGGTTGGTTTAAAGACTCGAGGACTTAAGAATGACTGATTGACAGCCAGAGTTGGAAAAGTCGATTCGTATTCCAGAAACCATAATAAGCAAAGCCAATGCCAATCCATGAGCCGCGCTTTCTAACAAGCAGAGGTGGATGAAATTGTTATTTCTTGTTACAAAGGGGAAGAGAGAAAAGATGGAAAGGGAAAAAAATTGTTAAAGCCTTTTCGAGAGCAGGTTAGTTGCCAATTCGTTCATATTTCTCAAATGGTCGGAGCACATGTAGGCAATGACGTCACGTCACGCCACGCTGATATTTCGTCAGCGCGTGAGCCCGCGGAAAAAGGCGGGTAGGAACAATCCTTTGATTTCTCTCAGGATTGACGGGTGATGTGAGAGAAAAAGGCCTGTGACCCTATGAGAGAGAGTGAGAAGAAAAAAAAAGGGCAGTGAGAGAGAGAGAAAGGGCAGTGAGCGAGAGAGAGAGAGAGACTGAAAGAGAGACACGTGGAGAGTAGGAGAAGAGATACTGGAACCGGTCTTTTGCTGCCAATCATGCGGAAACGGGAGCGGGAGAGTCCCTGCTTTGTCTGCGGGCACTATCACAAGTATGAAGAGGGAGAGATGTGCGGCGTCTGCGGGCATCGCATGATTTTTGCCACCGAGAAAGGGCCGCAGCAGAGCGCTTTCTCCACGGAAATCTTGACAGGCTTCCTCTACCTCGGCAGCTATGATAACGCGTCCAGAGCGGAGCTCTTGAAGGCGCAGGGCATCACGCGGATACTCAACGTGAGCTGAATGCAGGCCAGGAACGAACAAATATATTTCACTTTTCAAGAGACTTTTTTTCTTCAGCTGGCCCTGCATGTTCTAATGGTGTTGCTAGCAGTTGCGCAGCCGCTTCGTGCTGGAAAGACCTATTCTTGCATTTAAGCATTTGAATCTATTTGAAATTTGACGTCTTATTGCCTAAGCCAAGCTCCGGACCGTAGAAAGGGTTGAGGTGATTGACAGAGAGCTGTGGAGCTGTTTGAAGAAGCGAGGCTAGTTTTTCTCAATCATTGCCCTTTATTTGTTTTTCGCGATGCGGCTGCAGACGGTACCGTCCTGCCAAAATCTCTACACCACCTCATTCACGTACTACTGTGTGAAGGACGACAAGGCCCTCCCCTTCGATGAGTGCATACAATTCATTGGTGAACATCATTACAGAATTACATCAACTCCTCTGTCATCGGGCTAGACATCGTTCAGGAGCTGCGGCCTCCTGAACTTGATGAATAATCGCACGTGTAATAATGCCACCCAAGTTAGAGTTTGATTTACTGCTGTTCATAGGATTGGTTTTCAAACCGATTTAGCTACGTTTGCTGTCTTTAAAAGGATTTCAAATTGAACAGAAAATTTGGTATCTGTGATGTGCTATTTGCAGATGACTGCAGAAAGACGGGTGAACGCGTGCTCGTCCACTGCATGTCAGGTCAGAACAGGTACGTCGCAAAATCTTGTAGCAGAAAGTTATTGAATCAATAGAGAGCTGTAGCACACATGTAAGTCTGACTGTAGCTTCTTCTTTAAATTGAGCCGCTACAATGTGCCATTGTACGGAGGAGGGACTTAAGTTGCTGGAAGTTTTATGTTTAATCTATCCACGGGGACCAGCATATTTTTCCTTTTTTTGGGTTCCGTTTTAGACAAGCCTGTGGTGTTGTGACCCTGCACATGCAATCAGACTTGATGCAATTGTATGGTAGCTTCAGAAGTAGAAGATCATTCAAAGACTGCAATCGCGAATCAAGATGCTTATTGGAACTTGAACCGTTTATTAAGACGTAATTATTAAAGCAATGGCACGGCCAAAAAATGGCGTTCTCTGCAACGATAGTTAGGGGAACTATTGGGTGATCGATTGCATTGCTCTGGGATCATTCACCTCTAGGTTTTGGACAGACGGGGTATCCTCCAAGTTTAGCAGCACTGCTGCGACAAAGAATTTGAGCTCAAGTGATTGAATAAAGCAGAAAAGACTTCTGATCACGCCATTCACGTTAGGTTGGACAATTGTCATGCTACCTGATCGTGTTGGTTGGCTGGTTGGCTGGTTAGTTAGAATGTTGGTTGGTAAGCAGAGTCTTCTTTGTTAAATGAAGTACTAACGTGAAGGTAACGCTCGTTGCCGATCACAGGTCGCCTGCAATAGTGATCGCATACCTCATGAAGTGCAAGGGATGGCGGCTGTCTGAAAGTTTTCAGTGGGTGCGGGACCGCCGGCCCTCTATCCACATCACAGAAGGTACAAAGCATCAGGCAGACAGTTTTTCGTTTTTCTGAAGTCAAATTGTCACGTGTTTGAGACAATGCAACGGGATATGCATCAATAACTGGGTGTCAAAAGGTACCCAAGGCGTTCGTTGTGAAGTAAAAACCCTAAAAATCTGCAGTTCCTTCATTGTCCTTTCAGAAAACTAATTGTTTATGAAAATGCCTAGAAATTCTTAATCAGAAATAGCATTGATCACAACTGAATGTCGGGGAACGCCGTTCTGATTAGGGAGGGTCGAAGTCATTTATTGCGCGTACTTCGCATATTTAGTTCGGATGCTGGACAAACTTGAGAAACCATAGAACTTCGGCACAGGTCACATCTCCCATGCATCTGAAGCACGTAAGAGGCGGGAGAACAGTAGAGAGGCAATAGTATACCCTCTAGACGACGTGCCTAGAGAACTGAATTAGAGTTCCCTTGATCTAAACCTTTCTTATCCCTAGTATGTGCAATTTGGGTAATGGAATTCCTAAGCCAGCCGTTTGAACTTCCTCAGCAACCCAAGTGCATGTAGTGGCGGATAGACTTCAAATTTTTTTTGAACACCCATGATGCATCATGGCATCATGGCATCATGGCATCATGGCATCATGGATGATGCATTATGCATGGTTGCATCATGACACTGACACAATCGGGATATCTCGGGGGTGCATCTACTGCCCAGCTGTCGCGCATCAATTGCAGGAATATGAAGCCGCCGTCTTCGGGAGCGATGCTTCGAGCACCCCCGTGCTGACGTCTCCAGACGGAGGAGCCGCATTTGGGTTCGGGTACTCCTGCCCGCCCGCCCACTCGAGCCATGCCTCCTTTGGCGTCTCAGCACCCTTCCCTCCCTCTGCCCCTCCCACCCCTCTCTTCCAAGTGCCTGCAACTATACAGAACGGGAGTAGTCCGTTCGTATTTGGAGCGGGCAGCACGCATGTAAATGGTTGTTCCCAGCATGTCGCCGGTGGCAGCGAAGAAAAGATGGACGGTCCGTAACTGTAAATATTTTGGGTCATGGAAATGCAGTTCAAAATGAAATGTTGTATGAGACGCGTGGCTGGTCACGCCAATTTGTGGGGACTTGCTCCCTCCGTTTGTCTTCTCGGGGACTGTTCTGTGAACCTGCATAGAACCTCAAAAAGTTAAGGGGAGAGGCTGCTGACAATGTTTGCAGAATAGAAATGTTTTTGTGGGTAGATGATCTGTCCTGTGTAACTTAGTGGTAGATCCATGTGAGCCACACATGTGGAGTTGTGCGAAGTTGTGACGTCCTTCAAAACGGGAGATCACTCAAAAGTTGTCCTGCTCTTGTTGAAGCAGCGTGGCGGCTCTAGAAGTAATGCACCTCACTCCTTTGCTGCATTCACTGAGTTGGTCAAATGCGCTCGTCCTAAAAATTTGCAAAACGTCACAGAGGTACACACCCTTCGCTTTTGAGTCTCGGGGGGCCAATTCAAATTATGTATCGACGAATGTGACGCCAACATTCTCGTGTTGTCGCTCATTCCTTTTTTTCTTGCCCATTCCATCTCGTTTCATTTCTTACATTCCGTTGCTTTACTTTTTCTCCTACTATTGTAACAGGTTTCTAAGTCTTCAGACTTCATGGCTGCTTCCAGCAGAGATTGGGACTTCACCAATCCCGCGTAATGTCTGTCCCCTTGTGGAACTTTTTTACTCGCATTAAGGACCGCCTGCAATGAATCATCAGTCTGCTAATGAAAGTCCACCTCTCCTATGACAGTAAACAGTAGAAATTTGGTTGCAATCACGCCGCTCACAAATCAATGGGCAACAGAGGAAGCGAGAGGAAGCTCAGCACTGCCATGGTCTCAAGTTGACATGATAATGAAAACGTATGACGACGGCACAAGTACAAGAGTTCACAATCGACTCAAGGTTCAAACAACATTTCGAGTGATTTTTTATTCGAAGTAACACTACATCACCCAATCGCAGCTCGCAACGCTGGACGAAGTGTGTACCTGGGCAGCCTGAACATTGGGTGCCTTGGCAGTCAGGGCAATGGAAATCCACTTTTTGTTACAGGCGCTTATCCCCTCTCAGATAATTTTTTTTTTTTTTTTTCAATACGCCACACGGATACAGCATGTGATGGTCTCGGACTATTGGTCGACATCAGTCAACCGTAACATGGTCACCGTACAATTACCACGCCATGGTCAGTACCATGACCACATCCATCCCGTCCCTGGGAGTCGTGTACGCCAATCTCCGTTCCTCTTCTCCCACTTCCTCTCCCGCTCGTTTACTACATCCCAATCTCCACGATTCTCCCCCCCTCACGTACCTCCGCCCCCGCCTCTCAACGTCTCTACCACTTCGATTCTACTCTCCATTCACTTTCCTCTCCCGCCACTCTCTCCGCTTCCTCAAAGTGATACTTAGGAAGAATGGGTCGCGTTCATAAACATCTGAAACGAAAAGAGCAACATGGTGAAACAATAGCTCACTCTCTTCAAACCCTCCGCTTCCTTTATTCCTTTCGCGGCAGTACTTAGTGACGCTTCTTCCTTCCCTAAGAGGTCCCTCGGGAGGTGACGCTCCACCTCTCCAACTTGTGACTGCTGTACGGACACTTCTGGAAGCTAAGCGCAGAAACGTTGACAGAAACCGTGCTAAGTCTTCACACGTGTGAAAGTGTTAGCTCTCGGCTGTGAGAGCAGTTCCAAAGGCAGATTCCACTCCCACAGGGAGAGGGAGCCCTCGCGAGCGCAGAGTCTCCTCCAATGCCTTCAGCCTCTCCTTCAGATCAGTGAGAGGGACCTGCCAACGGAACGGAGCCACTTTTGCTTTCAAAGAGGCTCAAGGCATCCATGAAAAGCTCCTGAACTTTAGGAACTTCAAACGCTGTGAAACGCTAGGAAAGAGCAATAGCTGAAACTCAAAAGGTAGCTGAAAATAAAAAAGCAGCCTCAAACAAAGAAGGTCTCTGGGGCGTTTTGGGATCGTCTCCAGCTATAAGAATGCAGGAAATGAAAGTGAAGGGGGATAAGAGAGGAATGGAGGGCAAGAGAAGGGAGGGCGGAAGGGATGTGGGGTGGGAGGGAGGACGAAAGGCCGCTTACTGCTAAGCAGCCGCCATCTGCTCTCCTCGGCAATTGCTGAGGCCATGCCTCCACCATCGCTGTGAGAGCCATCCTCAATTCCTCCGACTGCTCCCCCTCCTGATGCGCCACAATATCAAGATACAGAGAATGCTGTAAACGGGTGAAAACCTTCCATAAAATGTGTGTGTCTCTCGGTGTCACTCTCTGGGGGTGTCCACCTCCCTCCACATCTCTCTCTCCCTTCCCCTCTCCCCCTCTCCCTCTCTAAGTAGCACGCGGGCATTCTTTGTTGTTGTTAAGAAACCACCTTAGCCAGCCAGTCATCACAGACGTACTTATTTTCGCCCAGTATTCATGTGCAACAAATGACTTAGCTTCACATAACGCAAACGTTACAGGTTTCAAAGTTCTCGAGTTCTGCTTTGTTTTCTTGTTACCTGCGACACTGCAGCAAGCTCATTGGCTGCAGCCTCAACATCGCTCTCCAAAACATGTAGCTGAAAACCCATACCTCCATCACTCAATATGTCAAATGAACATACGCTAAAAACCCTAAAAACTCATCTAAGTTATCGGTTCTATCCTTAAAATGCCATAAACAAGAGCATATTCTTGACTGCAGCAACGTCTCCCCTTCCAAGCAGACAGTTAAAAAGAAACGATCAAGACAAACCTTGTCCAAACAAGCTTGCAGATACAAAAAGCCTAGAGACATAGGGCCCGCCCAATGATCACCCTAAAATACACTACAGACTTCCTTACATACCAATGGACCCCCCCAATACCATCCTTGAATCCACAAAGGACCTCCCCAGATCCCCTTATGCCCACCCCATAACCCCCCTACCTCCCTCTACCTCCTTAGACCTGCCTAGACCTGCAGAGACTTCCCTCTACCTGTCTAGACCAGCCTACACCTCCCTAGGTCTCACTGAACCCCTAAAAATAACCTCAGCCGCTTAGCCCCACAAGCTCTAAGAGCTCTTTCAAAGGAAGTCTGCTAAAACTTAGCTCACCTTTGCAGTGGAGACTGCAGAAACAACAGTCGGAGATACTCCTTTCTCACACCGCCACTTTGCAAAGCCCAGACCAACCTTTGATCTCCCTGCAGAGCTCCCTCTCTCCCTCCCTCTCCTGTTCATTCTCTACAAACTTTGGGATCATGTTGCAATGTTGTCTAACGTCAGTACCACCTCGCTAAACAGGCTGAGAGCTGTTGGAACAGTAGAATAGGCTATCTGAGCTTTTGGGGTTTCTGGGCCATTTTAAAGGTCAAGGGCTGAGCTGTTCACCTAATGCTGCTGCTGCAGTCAAGAGGCTGTCGTAAAGGTGGGCAGGTAAAGAAACATTGTTCAACAACATCTCTTTTCCAATACGAAGTAATCGGCTGGAATCTCCCATCTGCTCACAGGCCCTGATTTCTCCCAACAGAGCCACCCTTCTCACGATGAACTTTAGACCTCAATTGGAAAGGGGATGGAAACCATGTTATAAGGATTGAAGTATAGATTGTACAGCTTCACTGCTCAAGCAGCATGGAGCAACGATGCTATGTTACTGGCATTCCTGTTCTTCCATGGGATAATGGCTGTCGTTAGACGGGCATCAACTGTATGCGGAGAAGAGGGATAGTGGTTAAAGGAGAGAGAGGGTGAGGTGGCACAGCGTCTGAGAGAGGACCTTCTCTCACAACATCCTCTTCCTGCCATAGTCCTTTTTCTTACCTGAGAACTGTCTCTGCCATCCGCATGGAAGGACGTAGCCCACTCTCAATGGCAGCCCGATACACATCCATGACCAGACGCATATCCCTTGTCTCCAATCCATGTGCCTGTTTCACAGTAACAGAATAAGGATAGAAACGGAGAAGTTTTGAAGCTTAACCCTTAACAAGATATGGATTCTTAAGGCCCTACAAACGCTATCTACAAACAAAAATTCTCTTCAGCAGATTATTACTCCTTAATTTATGCTCCTTACAGCATGTGATGATGGCAGACAGCCGTACCAGGAGGGTGTGAGCTGTGGCGAGTGTGGGAGTAAGGCCGTACTCATTTCGCCGCCGTAAAGAAAGGAGAGCTGCCTTCGCCCTTTTCCAATTCAGTTTAACGGAAACCAAGAGGAGAATGCAGCAAGGCACCACCGTGTCAAGGCTCTCATGCATCAGCCTTTACTAAGCAGCTCCCCCTATTCCTCCCCCACCCCCCCCTCCTTCTCTCCCACTTTCTCTGTTTCTCTCGGTCTGTCTGTCTCCCTGTGTCTGAGAGAGAATGTACCTCTCCGAGCTTCCCCAACCCGGACGCATGCACGTGCCAAATCAAGTGCCACTTCATCACTGAAATTTTCCAGTTGGTTCCGTCGAACTGCGTTCTGCAAAAGATCCAACCACCACGCTCTCACCTCACTCTCTAATTCTCTGTCACTCTCTCTCCAAAGATCGACTACTATCCTCACCTAGGTCTCTCTTTCTCGTACTCACTCACTCTCACTCACTCACTCACTACCTCACTCACTCTCTCTCCCTCCGTGAGATGCGTGCAGAATTCTTAAACGTCTTGCTGCATAACTGGTGAAAAGATCTGAGCTCCTACTGCACCCCCCCCTTCCCCTCCTCTCCCACACTCCCATCCCCCTCCCCTCCCCGCTCCTCACCTCCCTCCCCCTACCCTCTCCCTCTCCCTCTCCCTCCCCCAACCCCACTCTCCGTCACTCTCCCCCCCCCTTCTTTCACTCTTCTCTTGCTCTCTTTCTCTCTCTCTCTTTCTCTCTCTCAGCACGGCTCTTCGTTTGATTCCTCACTTTTCAACTTATTGAGGATTTAGCCATATTCTGTCTATCCAAGCGCTCATTCCTGCAGCTTGCATGGATCTGGTGTGGATTATCGGTCGTGGAACTCCATCCTATGATTGGCATAGGAGAGAACCATTACATACCTCAATCCGAAGCTCCCGGAGCACCTTAAAGGCCAGTTCCACATGCTCAGCTGTGTGGCACAATTGCAGGAGCTCGGGCAAAAGTGAACGCTTTGGAGCGACCCCAAGGTCCAAGTCATGCTTCATTTTTTTGAAAATGTTTGTCGCAGGATCGTCCGGCGGATTGTCCTTCTCCAATTCATCAACTTCTGCACTCCCGACAACGAACTCCTCTAGCATCATCAGAACGAGTTCGCGGACATACATACGGAGGGAGGGAAGGAGAAAGGGCGGGTGGGAGGAAGGGAGGGAAGGTGGGGGAGAGAGGAGAGGGAGGGAGGGAGGGAGAGAGAGTGGGGGAGGGAAATGCAGGGTCCAGAAAACAACATCCCCAATCTGGACCTTCCACAGCTTGTCGTCCTCGTTTCATGAAATTGTCATGATACTGGTTATATTCAGACAAGAAGACAGTGACAAGTGCAAGGAGGGGGTAAGCCTAGATCCCCGGAAACCCTAAAACGTGTAATTTCCAACCTTTGAGAAATCAAATATCTTCATTCCGCATCTGCAATGTGACAAGGCATGTCGCACTGTTTTAAGAAACATTAAAGTCACCCTAGCTTATGGAGCAAAGGAAAGGTATGAATTGTTAAACTGGATAAGTATAAAAGATAAGCAAGTTGTGTGAGGCATAAGTGGAAAAGAGAGGAAAGGGAGGGGGGAGAAGAGAGAGAGAGAAGGAGGGGGGGGAGGGGGGCAGACAGTACACAGTATAAAGAATTCATGCAGCAAGAACTATAAATTCTCACAGATTCTAAAAAAAGCAAGTAGGAAAATGTGAAAAGGCGATGACAATTCACCTGCCTCAGCAGCTTGGACAGCTGTCGAATAATCTGCACGGGCGGCATGCGACGAAGGCAGCCAGCTGCACCCTGCCGCCATTCAATTTCAGCAAACTCAATTTATAAGTCCAACATTGTTTAAAGAATTAGCTCTAAGATGCAATTGGACTCCGTACGCAAAAGGAGGAGAGATACAGAGGGGAAGGAGAAGCGGGAGAGGAACGGAGACCTAAGGAGCTTGAAGAGGATGAAGGAGAAGCCATGACGACTGATGAAGGAATTTGACGCGTGAAGTGGAGGGATCGTTGGAGCACCGCCATGGATGCTTCGTCGAAGCACGCTTCTCGCGAACTGCCTGGAAGAGGTGGGAAAGGAGCGTGGGAAGGAAGGGAGAGGGAGGGAGAGGAGAGGCGGAAACACAGTGCGCGGTAGACGCGTGGCAGCAAGCGAGGACAAACCATGGCTGCCGTCCCTCTCTACCTCCCTCCAAAGGGCTCTCTTGTCAAATTCCTGGCACAAGGTAGACGAGGGGAGGGAGAAACCTCGAGGAGCCAACATCGCCAGTATATCGATATATATATATATATGTATATATTCCGATACGGTGTTTTCAATGACGACACAGTATCGGCTCCTGCCTCTGCGACGAATGAATATTTCGATATATCGTCTCGATCGTCGTGTCGTGTCTCGGACACCGTCCGATTTCAGGATTACGAGTTTCTGACCGATATTTCGTACGGTACGGTTAGATACGAAATTAATTGGGATATATCGAGATATACAGGGATATTTTTTTTCTTAGGCCTTTACCGATGGCGGCATTCTGGGGAGACAACTGGCAAGCTAGTCGTTTTCTTAAAAAAGGGAAAGGATGTGGGCTTGAGCTGAAGGTGGGTCTATGTTGAAGAGGACATTGGGGTCTTTCCCTCTCCATAGGGATTCAACTTCTTCATAAGCAGTTTTGGATAATGCATGCGCTAAATGGCCATGAAATCTTCAACAAGAATCAAACCCATACTGCAATTGCTTTTGAAAGAGCACAGTATTCACACAAGAATTGAGGCTGTAAGAGCAATCGACAAGAGAACTTAGCTAAAGAGAGGACGCAAAGGAAGTCAACCAAATCAAAGAGGAAAACGTTAAAGGGAGATTGCAACAGAGGGAAGTCACACGCTTGCATGAATAACGTCTGCCAGAAAGCAGCACAGGATCGGCTTTGGGAGCTTCTCTAGTCCATAGAAACCCTAAAACTCCAAACAGAGAGGCCAGATATAAATCACACAAGATGGGAGAGTCTTTGGGCATCGATAATTACCTGCAGGCACCGCTTGCCTCAAGGCACACAGCTCTGAACCCTAAGATTTGGGATGCGGAGATGGTGCAGTGCTTAACCTGTGCATATACATATTACGAAGAAGCAGCAGCTCTAGCGTCCCATCCTTTAGAGCGTTCTTGCTCTCGACCGGTCACAAAATGGTCAACTTAGCCTCCAGCTGGTTCAAGCGCAAGGTCCTCTCAAGGCAAAGGCAGCCGCTGCCGGCTCTCTACACAAGACACAGCTGCCTGCAGCTGTCCCCCGCTACCACGCTACCACAACCTACATGGAGCCTCGGCATGTGACATCTCCGTTCCGCTACACGCCGACAGGCACTCCCACCGTTCATTGCCCCACTGCCGCCATTGTCAGCCGTCACGTTGCAGCTCCATGGAGCAATTTTCCAAAGGTCTGCCCCCGACCCACCTGCAGTTTTACAACATAGGGACAAAAACTGCAGTCGTATTTGCAGTATGCCATGTGCGAACATTTGAGCGCCGATCGAGCTCTAGCCAAAAGGATGACTAATTTGCAACCCCCACATTGTTTGCACTCTGCCCAAGGCCAGCTGCCGCCTCCAGACGCTTCCACGTGGCCTCGCGATTCTCCTCAATTCCCTGCGCTCTCGCCTCCTCGTCCAAGAACCGATGCTGACACTCCTCATAAAGGGGCTGATCCATGTCAAGGAACATCTTGCGAACATTGATCGTGAGCCCATGAACAGCCTGCCAATACATATACACAGTATAGGAGGTTTAGGTATCACAAATAACAACCGGGAGATCGTGAAGACGGTGAGGGGGCCATCTCACATGGTGGCAAACGACAAGATTAGAGTCAAGGAATTGGGTCTTACCTGATTCCAGTGACTGCGTGCATTGCGTTCAAGAGGACTGAATATGAGTGGAAGAATAACAGCACGGTTTTGAGCAACAAGGCTCACAATGTAGTCATTGTTCCACAAGAAAAGAGCCCTTTCTGCCACCTGCATCTCAACAGTTTGCAGGATTAAGAGAGAGTGACCTTGAGTAGGACTCACACACCACCAAGCTGACCAGCAGCAGCTCTCGCCTGCTTGTCCCTTAACTATTTAAACAAATATGTCGAGTGAAACAGAGAAATGGGGGAGGTGGGGGAAGAAAGAGAGAGAGGGAGAAAGAGGGAGAGAGAGTGGGAGAGGAGGTAACCTTGAATATCTGCAATACATATGTCGAAAAGCAAGTGCTTGCCTATCAACTTATAAATTACCAAGGATCCTTCTAAATGACACTGCTGCACCTGCTATCCAGAAAAATATGCACGTTGAGCTCGAACCCTATTCAACTACCTGCAATGAACAGGTTCATCCGTCCCAGCAAAGCCTTGTGTATTACTGCTCTATCAGACGTATCTTGCACTATCACATGCTCTGTATGGAGAATTGCATCATGCATACCAAGAAGACGAATTGAAAAATCAGTTCTGCCAGTAGGTTCCAACCCTAAGAAACTCAGTTTGACAGTTTCGGTAGTCCTAAAAAATGATGAAGAACTTTGTAACTCAATGCACATATATCAAAAATGGAATCAAAAGTTTAGCTGCCTCAACAATGATGTGAAGGATAAATCAACTGCCTAGCCCGCGGAAGCATGCGCTGCCCTTCTCCTAGTCAATGCCAACAAGCAGAGCAGTGCTGCAACTGCTTACCGAGCAGAAGCAGGTTCTATCACTGTTCTCCCTATGGTAAAAGCTAAAGCTGGAACAGGACTAGCATTTTCACTCACATTTGACATACCTTGTAAGTGGGACACAACACATTGAAGGGCAACTAAAAAAAGAATATTCTAAAGTGATCCCATGCTACATATATGTCGATAGGAGACGAGCATACCTGAAAGTGAGAGCTGTTGAGACAGCGACCAATCTGGCGGAACAGCGGGCCCATAACTTGCTGAAACTCGGTTGCCTGCGTGAGCTCAAGGATCTCCTCCAATTCGCCCAAAAACAGAACCTCCTTCTGACTGTTTGTAACTGGCCAATACTTGAGCAGGCCCCTGATGACAATGTCTGCAAGCTTCGTATCCTTTTCGACAAACTGCGTTATGCAATAAGAAAGCTGTTGATGGTACATAGAGACGCACTTCGGCTTGTGCAAGGGAATCAAAGCTCTATTGAGAAACAACTTGTGCTCTTCCTTCAGAGGAAGGGCGAACCCGTTAATAATGCTACCAAGGATCTCCAGCAATTCCGCAATTCCGTTGTGCCGCTCTGTCTCAAAGATGAAGCGATAAAAGATATTGTTGATAGCTTTGCGAATGAAAGGCCGGTGTACCATGAATTTTCCATAGATTCGGTGAAGAATGGTCTTCAAGTAGTCTCTCTCTCGCGGGTCTTCTGAATCAAAGAGGTCAAGCAGTCTCAGTACAAAGCTTTGGTCAATGTACTTCTTGGCAACCTTGGCATCCGTCTCATTTGAGACAACGTATCGCAGGAGGAACTCATAGACAATCTGCAGGTGCGGCCAGGCCGGCTCCATTGTGGGTTCCTCCTCTTCTGGATCAAAGGAATCTGTGGCGGAGTTTTCATGCGACGAGGGCGGCAAGCTGCGGAACAGATTGGCCACCAGCATCTTTGTAATGTCCTCGAATACTGCTTCATTGAATTTCCCTGTCCCTGAGGCCACATAATCCACTAACTCCAGCAATGTCTGCCTCTTAATTTCTTTCTCCCTCACGTTTTTCGCCTGGTCGGTGAAGTCAAATGTGTAGGTGCAAAGGTTTAGCTTCCTAATGAACAGATTCTGCCTTTCTTGGCTCGACACTTCTCGGAAAGATAGTAATGGCTCTGCAAACATGGCTGCTTCACTATTCATTCCCGCAACCGCCAATCCCGCATCCTTCCCCGGCCCTCCCACTGCTCCCACTCCTCCTACCCCTCCCACTCCCGCCCCGCTTCCTCCTACCCCTCCTGCTGCTGCCGGCCTAGCTGTCGCCGGCAAAACCGGCGCCACTGCACCCTTATGTGCATTGTTGGCGCCTGCAGGGGCCTTCCCTGAAGCCGTCCCTCTGCCTGAGCTCTTCCCCGCCCCGGCTGAGCCAGCCGCCTGCTCCGTCGACGCATCCGACTTCTTCCTCCCTCCTCCCAACCTGTTCCTCACGTTCTGGAGCATGCCGAGATGCCCACTGCCGCCCCTCCCTTCTACCTGCGCATGCGCTCTTCTCTCCCCCTCCCTCTCCCTCTCCCTCCTTTTCTCCCCCTCTCTCTCTCTTGTCACCCCTCCCTCCCCTTTCTATCCCTCTCTCTCGCTCTCTCTCCCCCCTACCACGCGCTCCCCATGGCTCCCCCCCTGGTAACCCTAACGGCGCAAGCTATGGCAGAGGCAGGTCGTCCCGCCAACCCAGCCCAACCCAACCCAACCCTAGCCAGCCGGCCAGCCAGCCAACGTCCCTGCCTCCCTCCCTCTCTCCCTCGCCCCGGCCCTTCGCAGGCAGGTCTCCATGGGTCCGTACCGTACGGCGGGCGCAGCTGGCACACGGAACTACATCACAGTTCCGTTCAGAAAGTACGGCGGTTCGCAAATGTTGCACGGGAACGCAGCCACATGCAACTAGCAGTGGTTCTAGGGCGTGAGGGGTGCGCGTAGCGTGCTGTAATTGCTTGCTGGAAACGTGGAGGGGGAAGATGTAGAATTGAAAACTTGGAAAGCATTTTGGAGTGGGATGAAGGGCATGAATTTGTGGTCGTAGATGGTGGTTTTAGGGTTAAGGGCACATGCAGTGTAAGCTATCACGATGTGCATAACCATGTGTATGTTGCCATGATGTATGGAGATGTTCTTACAACGATGCTTGATGTAAAAGGGGGATAACATGGCGATGATTTTCATGAAGACGTTGTCAATGACCTCGACAATGCATGTGTGCATGACCGCGCGGCTGACATGACCTGTGATGTGACTGATGTCACTGATGTGCATGCTATTCATGGTCATGGTGCGCATGTTTGACAATATACCGCATACCGTACAGTGAGACGTACCGTACGGTAAGGTACGAATAAACCTGTTCTACCGGACCAGTAGAGATGTAAGAAAAAATAACAAAACTGCCCACACAGATTTCTGAGAACTGAGACCTCGGCAGATGTGCATCCAGATTCACCGTTACTTTAGGGGTGATGCGATCGCTATCGGGAAAGTCGAATGAAGGCATTTGGTGCTCGAATGCCGGTCGGCGCGGGGCCTTTCTTTGGTCAGCGCCCTGCTGAAGTAACGTGCTCATAAAATGTCAAGGGCAAGTCGCCGACAGCCAGACGGTGCGATCTGTGGCCTGTCAGGACTAGGGATGGCCCGCGTTATAAATTCCGAATATATTATATAATTTACAACGGGTTTAAAATTAGTAATATATTACAAAGTAAAACACTTTATTACATATATTATACCCACCCGTTTTGGACAATTAACGACCGTACGACCGTACGAGTAAGGTCGTACGGTCGTACCATACCAAAATTAGGTCGTTTTGGCGTTGGCGTTGCGAAATGCGTTCGTCTGGTTTTCTGTCTGCTCGTGCTCGGGCCGCATAATACCGTACAATCGTACGACCGTACGACCGTACATGTTGTAAAGGCGTTGTAAATTAATATATATCAGCCGTTATCTATTCGTCACAGTTGTATAATATAATATATAATATATAATCGTAACTAATCCATCCCTAGTCAGGACCATGCCATGCCATGCCGTGCCGTGCCACATGCCATGCCATGCATTATACGTTACCATGCCGCACCTTATGCGGTGGACCCACAGACTGCACGAACCCATCGGTTTTTCGAAATAGCGACTCGTATTCTCGATACAGAGATATGAATCAGAGCGTACAAAAATCTTAGATAGATCTCATATAAATTCTTAAGATGTTGTGTGCATGCAGCAGCCAGTAAAAGAACGGCCGCTCGAATCTATCTGCAGATTTTGTGAGAGGGGCAGAGGGATGAGAAGCAAATTCACCTTCCACCCTTTCTCCCTCTTCACTGTCCATGGAAACTTCCCTCCTGGTGCCCGCAGCACTCTCACTCATTTTTCACTCACGTGCATACACAACACACGAGAGGCGGAATAGAAAAACGTAGGAGAAAGCTCCCAGCCTAAAACTCCTTTATGATGACAAGCTTTCCAACTCAAGCCCCCATAAGCCTAGTCAAGCTTTCACCACATGATCACTTCACCTTCACGTGAGGCAGCTCTCCACACACGGAGACTCCTCACAAAGGTCCACCTCCTGTTGCCAAAGCCATGCCTTCAAACTGCCATAGCCTTGCAATGCATATCAAGAAGGTTTCTAACTTACACACCCACTCTCACTATATAGTATGGGGTCGCGGACGTGACCATGTCACGCCACACGCGTCGACGCACGCAACAACCTTATTCAAACAACCTAAATAAACTACTGTCTTGCTATGCATGGCATTAACGTACCGCAACGCATCTCAACACTCATTTAACCCAGATGTATTATGTACTCTACCGCCGGAAATTAACTTCCCGCTGGCCACCCACAAGGACTATCTTCCAGACAAGAAAGTACGCCCGGCTGACTCCACCGATTTCGCCACCTTTTGCCGCCGCATCAGTCCACGATTCCGTACGCCAGGACCGATTCCTCGGCGCGGTACCAAATGTCGGACTCTCGGCCGTACTGTCCGTACCGACCGTACGGTCCGTACGGTCCACACTATCCGTACGGTTGCGCGGTGGTCGGTCTGCCACAAGACGCTGAAGTAAGTCCGTCCCCATACATGTCACACCTAGAAGCACACCCCTAGGAACTAAGCGCCAACACAAACATGCTAATCTGAACTAACTATGTACACTAACATTCCCCCTCTTTGGCACTTTAGTTCCCCGAGAGGCCCCAAAATTTCACGAGACTGAATTAACTGGTTGTCTCACCATCGACCGCCTCACAAGATATCTACCGCTTCCTCGGGTTCCAATGAACTTGATAATGATAAGTCTTCACCTCCCGCCTCAATGTAATGCGTTGGACGTTCCGCTGCCCGCCAGGGAACACCGGATTCTCCATGAGAGCAATAGAGGATTGATTGTCTGTGAAGAGTGGTAAGGGGAGTTGAGGCCGCTCACACTCCCCAAAGAAGTTCCGCAGCCACACACACTCCCTGGCTGCATGGCAAGCTGCCATATACTCTGCTTCAGTGCTGGAGAGAGCCACTGAAGACTGCAAGGTGGAATTCCATGTGATGGCCCCACCTGCATTCAAGAAAACGTATCCAGATGTGGAGCGGGATGAATCCAAATCCCCTCCCCAGTCAGCGTCTGTATAGCCATAGACCCGGCTGCGAGTCCCCCTCTCAAACCTGAGGCCATAATCCACGGTTCCCTTCAGAAACCGAAATATACGCTGACTCCTTCCCAATGCTCCTCGCCGGGGTTCTCCATGAATCTGCTTGCCGTGCTCACGGCTTTCGCAAGGTCAGGCCTCGTGCCTGTCATCAAATACATGAGGCTCCCAATCGCAGATCGATATGGCACTCCTGCCATTGCCTTTGCCTCCTCCTCTCAGACACGTAATATCTCCTTCGAAGCGAATCAGCCCAGGGGACTTGCATGGCCTGACTCCCACATGTCAACTTCCTAAATTAATATCTTCTCTCAGATATTTCTGGCCAAAGAATAGCGAACTATCCGCCCCTCTTCACCGGATCCCCAAGAGATACCGGCTTCTTCCAAGATCACCATTCGAAATTCCTCCCCGCAAGAGCCCAACTCAAGTAACGCCAAGCATTCTTGCCGACGCGACAAAGTCATCCACATAGACCCCAACAAACAACTTATCATCATCTTCGCCAACTGAGTACACACAAGTATCAGTCTCAAAACGATCAAACCCATAGCCCTGTAAGAGTTCATCGATCTTCTCATACCACACGCGAGGGGCCTGCTTCAGCCCATACAAACTCTTCACGAGTCTGCACACAAGGTTCTCCTTTCCCTTCTCGCACTTCCCCTCCGGCTGCTCCATGTATATCTCTTCATCAAGATCTCCATACAAGAAAGCAGTCTTTATGTCCAACTGGTGGACATGTATCCCCACGGCCGCAATAGAAATGAGGGAGCTGGAGGGAGTTGAACTTCTCACCACCACAGAGCAAAGGTCTCGTAGTCAATCCCTCCTTCCTCGATCAGAGTCTCTTGGCCACAAGTCGCCTTGTACCCATCGCATGCCGCCATTCTTTCCTCTAACCTTGAAGACCCATTTGCGGTACCGATGGTATCGCCTCCCAGCGGAGCTTCCAGTTGCCAAGTCTCGATTCTCAATCGTGACCGTTTCCACTCACTATCAATGGCCTCCCCGCCACTGATCCGACCGCCCCTCACCTTCCCTCAAGAAGTCTCGGTGCTCAACAAGACGTGGGCCATGTAACAACGGGCAATCATGTCCATGTCACCCGAGAATGATGCAAGTAATGATCCCGGCATTCTTTTCGTGCTTTCTTCCTCGCATAGCGCTTCAGAGGCACAGCCTCGATCGAAACGATTTCGAGTCGCTTGGTCCTCCCACTTGTCTTCCATCACGTAGTGGATGCTCAGCCGCCCACAAAATGCGACGAGCCGACACTTCTCCTCTCGCTCATCACCCATCTCCCCAAAGAACTCTTCATTCGCCAGCCGCACGTGGTTTTGAAGCTGGCTCAACTTATGCGCATGCCGGCCGCCTCCTCTCGCAGGAACCGGAGGTCTCCCCAGACTTCGTGAGTCGACATGCCTTCCCCGATGGTCCTACCTGACTCCCTCGCATGTCTCCCCAATGTGGAGAACCCAAGGGAGTAAAGGTCACCGGTTTTGTCTCATCATCACTCTCTCGACTCTACGTGCCGCCGTGGACGAATGGGCGTGGCACCTCCCTCCGCCTGAGCTTCGAAATACACCGGGCACCTTCTCCCGCCGTGGTGACTCACAATCACTTCACCTTCATAGGTGAACTGAGGACACGCACTCCACAAGACGCCCATGAGTGGGTAAAGGGACGGGGCAAGTAAGATCCTCATCCACCTCACGCCCTCGCTGATCTCTACCTTTCGTCTCGCTATACACCCCGTAAGCTCCCGCAATCACCGGGCGCATCCAGCAAGAAAGAAGCCCTCCTTGCCCCTTGGGAAAAACTTCCCTCCACGCGCGACATTCGGTATCGCATACCAACACTTTGATCCAAATGCTTTCAAGTGTCCCACAGTGGGCTTCGTCCCACTCCACACCTCATCAGGCACTCGATCCTCCAAGACCGGCGCGACTCGGACACCTGCTCTCACATAAGCTGCGCCACACCGCTTCTCCCCAAAATGTCACAGAAATGCGTACTACGCAACATCGCTCCCAAGCAAGTCTCCAAGAGTCTTGTTCACTCTCTCTCGCAGCCGGCCATTCCGCGCGAAGATGCAAGCAGAACTCCCGCTTGATTCCTAAGCCTCTCAAATACTCAATCGAACACCTTGTTCTTGAATTCCTCCTCCATCGGTTCAACGGAGGTTCTGAGTAGATGTCGCCTCCCGCCCGCACGCGATCTTCCAAGCTCGGCCGGATAAGCCAGTCGACTTCCGCGGCCGGGCATATACACCACCTACCTTTTCGTGGAAAGTAGGGCCATCATGGTTGATGAAATATCGACTTCCTTCCAAGCTCGGGTGATGGGGCCACATGTCTCAGGTGTGTACAAGCGCCAACGGCCCGCGCCTTCCATCTCCTCTTCGCACGCACGGGCCCACTATGGATCTTCCCTAATGCGCCGCCAGAAATCCTCCTCAGGATCAATCAAGACCTCCAAGTCCAAGCCTCGACCAACCCCTTTCTCGAGCTAACTCCCCTGCATGGCTCAAAAACTCACATGCCCAAGCCTCCTATGCCACCTCTCGCATCTTCATCTGGGTCATAAGGCAAACTCACTCTCCTTCTTCTTCTTCGTGCTTACTCCATCAGAAGACGCATAAAGCCTCTTCGGTGCGCCCCCTTTAAATAAGACATTCCCGCTTAAGTGTCTAGCCACGCAATTTGCTATCAAAAGTGATCGAGTAACCCTCGTAATACTTGTCCCATTGCATAATAAAGTTGTGCCGCGAAATCCCGTGGGTATAAAGCACGTTACCAATCATGGTAGCCGCCTTCACCTCTCCTCCTAAGACGATCCTCACGCGCCGCCTCCGCCATGCTGGTCACCTTCACTTCCTCACCGCCGACCGAACCGGAATCTAGGGGCCTCGGAGCCGGCCCGGTCTCGTAGAACAACCCCTGGGCCTCGCGACACATGCGCCGACGCCTCAATCAATGAGCCACGGCCGTCCTTCACACACATTCTCCCCACAACTCCACACGCCAAGCCAAAGAAACATCAAGTTTGTATCAAGTAGCTACAAAGCATCTCCCAATCAATGCCTTGTGACCTCTTCTTGCACTTGAAGCAAGCGCCAGGAACTCCTTCTGCTCGGGACTTCGCTCTTGGCTGCCCCTCCCCCTTCACTTGGGCCTTTGCCGAACGCACTCGCTGGGAGAAGCGACTGCTTTCCTCATTGGGTGGCATGTCCCTTGGACATCTCCGCCACCTTCCCTCCTCGCTTTGCCTTTCCTGTGCTTCCCTTCATCGCCAACACGCCTACCAAGACGGAGCGCGCCATGAAGAGCGCCCTTCACGTAATCCGCCAGCTTTCACCGCTCAAAGGTCAGCAAGAAGAAGTGGTAAGAACTGCTCGGCGGGCGCCGCGATGTGCCGCCAAAGCCACCGGGTAAACCAACCAAGAATCAAGGCCGATCTTATGATCCACTCAAGACCCTTGCCCATCACCACGGCGCTGCATGAGATCACAAAGCGCCCCCATGTAGTCGCCGCCTTCTCATCCAAGCTCATCTTTCACTTCCGGAAGCTCGCAGGCTGCACCATCGCGGACGCTGCTGTCCTCGTGATCGCATATGTCCTCCAAACACTTCCACATCTCGTAGACGGCCGAGGTCGTGAGCATGCGTGAAGGCTGCCCTTCAAACTCATTGCACTGAGCGATGGCCTTGTTGTCACGGCCTAATTTGCAGCTCCTCCACCTGATGTAGCCGGCGGCGCCTTCTCACCTTCCCGCCACATGACCAAGCAAAGTCCTTCCTTCAAGTAGGAGTCACCGCCATTTCCATCCTTTTGTAGTCTGCCCCATCAAAATGCAGGACATTAAACTTCACACTAGCCCTCGTTTTCCTTTCTTCTTCTTTCACCATGAGCTTCGATACCACTTGCGTAGAGGGCGTAGGACGAAGCAAATTCACCTTCCACCCTTTCTCCCTCTTCACTCTCCATGGAAGCTTCTCTCCTTGTGCCCTCAGCACTCTCATTCATTTTTCACTCACGTGCATACACAACACACGAGAGGCGGAATAGAAAAACGTAGGAGAAAGCTCCCAGCCTAAAACTCCTTTATGATGACAAGCTTTCCAACTCAAGCCCCCATAAGCCTAGTCAAGCTTTCACCACATGATCCACTTCACCTTAGCATTGAGGCTGACTCTCCGCATGCGAGACTCCTCAAGGTCCCTCATTGCCGAAGCCATGCCTTCAAACTGCCATAGCCTTGCAATGCATATCAAGAATGTTTCTAAATTACACACCCACTCTCACTATATAGTATGGGGCTGTGACGTGACATTGTCACGTAACACGCGCCGGGACCATGCATGCAACAACCTTATTCAAACAACCTAAATAAACTGCGCCGTGTCTTGCTATGCATATTACACCCAGCGGCAAGCATTAACACCACCGCTCTAACCCGGATGGCCCATGTACTCTACGCCCATTTGAACTTCGCCCGTCACCCACAAGGACTATCTTCCGTACGCAAAGTACGCTCCGCCGACTCCACCGACTTCGCCACCTTTTGCCGCCGCATCAGTCCACGATTCCGTACGCCAGGACCGATTCCTCGGCGCGGTACCAAATGTCGGACTCTCGGCCGTACTGTCCGTACCGACCGTACGGTCCGTACGGTCCACACTATCCGTACGGTTGCGCGGTCGGTCTCGCCGCCGCGCGCACGCTGAAGTAAGTCCGTCCCCATACATGTCACACCTAGAAGCACACCCCTAGGAACTAAGCGCCAACACAAACATGCTAATCTGAACTAACTATGTACACTAATATTCCCCCTCTTTGGCACTTTAGTTCCTGAGAGGCCCCAGCCCAATGAGATCCGAATTAATCTCAAGGTCTCTCCACCCACTTACATTTTGCGCCTTAAGTCCCGACATATCGGTACACTTGCCTGCTCCACGGTTCCAATGAACTTGATCTTGCAATGAGTCCCTCTCACCTCTGTCTCAGCGTAATGGTATTGGATCAGAATGCTTGTAAAACGTGGAACACGGATTCTCCATGAGCAATAGTTGATTGTCTGCAGTGGTAAGGGGAGTTGGTAAGCTCACACTCCCCAAAGAAGTTCCTTGACACACTCCACTGGTGCATGGCAAATTTGCCATATCTTTACCTTGATGCTGGAGAGCCAGCGAAGGCCTGGGTGGGCCATGTGATGGCCCCACACGCATTCAAAACATTAATCAGATGTGGGCGGGATGAATCCAAATCCCCTCGGTCGACGTCTGTATAGCCATAGACTTCATTTTGCGAGTCCCCTCTGGCACGGTGCAATCAGTTCCCTTGAGAAACCGAAATATAAACGGCTCCTTCCCAATGCTCCTGCTTGGGGTTCTCCATGAATGCAACTGGGTGCTCCGCGTACACCATGGAGTCGGGGCACCAGTGCGTCATCAAATACATGAGGCTCCCAATCGCAGATCGATATGGCACTCCTGCCATTGCCTTTGCCTCCTCCTCTGTAGACGGGGACATCTCCTTCGTGAAGCGAACTCGACCTCCATGGGACTTGTCGCGTAGCTTGCAAACCCAGCATGTTGAACCAGCCAGCCATCTACTGCATACTTCCTTTGACAAAGGAATAGCGAACCATCAGCCCCTCTTACATTTGGATCCCAAGAATCTTGGAGCTTCTCAAGATCGATCATGGAAATTCTCACTAGAGCTCCTTCTTCTGCAATCTTTGAAGAGACTTGCTTGATCATGGTCGAGGTCATCCACATAGACCCCAACAAACAACTTATCATCATCTTAAGCGAATTACGCTGGAAGTGTCGGTCTCAAAGCGATCAAACCCGCCCAGCCTGTAAAGAGTTCATCGATCTTCTCATACCACCGCAGTTTTGCCCCGGCCATACAAACTCTTAGCGATGCGCACCGCAGGTTCTCCTTTCCCGCTACCGCGCCCTCTCAGAACGCTCCGCGTATATCTCTTCATCAAGATCTCCATACAAAAGCTGATCTTGATGTCAAGCTGAGTGGACATGCATCCCCTCTCACGGTACAGTAGAAATGAGGGGCGGAGGGGAGTTGAACTTCACAGCGGGGGCAAAGGTCTACGTGTAGTCAATCCCCTCCTTCTGACTGTAGCCCTTGGCCACAAGTCGCGCCTTGTACCTATCGATGCTGCCGTCCGCCTTCCTCTTAACCTTGAAGACCCATTTGCAGCCGATGGCACGCCTCCCAGGTGGGAGCTTCTCCAAGCGCCAAGTCTGATTCTCAATCAGACTGTTCCACTCACTATCAATGGCCTCCTGCCACTTGATCTGATCTGGCCCCACAACAGCTTCCCCGTAAGTCTGAGGCTCAACANNNTNNGNCANNNNACANNGGGCAATCNTGTCNNTGTCACCTGAGAATGATNCAGAATGATCCTGGGCATTCTTTCGTGCTTTCTTCCGCATGCGCTTCGTAGGCACAGCCGGACTGAAACGATTTGGAGGCCGCCTGGTCCTCCCACTTGTCTTCTCCATCACGGAGAGATGCTCTTGAGGCTGCTCTACAACTCGCATTGGAGCTGGTGCATCCTCCTTTGGCTCAACAGCCATCTCCTCCAGCAACTCTTCATTCGCCGCTGCACGTGGTTCTGAAGCCACCAACTTATGCGGCATGCTGGCTGCCTCCTCTCGTGAACTGGAGGTCTCCTCCTGAGACTTCGTAGCTGATGCCTCCTTCGATGGTCCCACGGACTCCTGCATGTCTCCCCAATGTGGAGAACCCAAGGGAGTAAAGGTCACCGGTTTTGTCTCATCATCACTCTCTGACTCTACAGGCCGTCGTGAATGAATGGGCGTGGCACTCTCCTCCGTCTGAGCTTGAGTGGCCACTGGCACCTTCTCCTGCTCAGGGTGACTCACAATCACTTCACCTTCATAGGTGAATCGAGTGGAACCGCGACTCGCTCCCGTACGCCTCCATGAGTGGGTAAAGGGGACGTGTGCAGCATCCTCATCCACCCTCACGTCCCTGCTGATCTCTACCTTCTTGGTCTCAAGGCTATACACCCTGTAAGCCCTGCAATCACTGGCGTATCCAAGAAAGAAGCCCTCCTTGCCCCTTGGGAAAAACTTCCCTCCACCTTGGCGACCTTGATTGCTCGCATACCAACACTGATCAAATGCTTTCCAAGTGTCCCGGTGGGCCGTCCCCTCCACACCTCATCCCGGGCACTTTCGATCCTCGGGCCGATGGCAGACACATTCTCACATGAGGTCATCCTTCTCCCCAAAATATCCCGCAGGAAATGGTGAGTCATGCAACATCGTCCTTGCCATGTCTCCAAGAGTCTTGTTCACTCTCTCTGCAGCTCCATTACTCTGCGGTGAGTATGCAGCAGAGAACTCCTGCTTGATTCCCAAGCCTCTCAAATACTCACTGAACACCTTGTTCTTGAATTCTCCTCCATTGTCTGAACGGAGGTTCTTGAGTAGATGGCCGCTCTCCCGCTCTGCACGCATCTTCCAAACTCTGAAAATTTGGATAGCGTCGGACCGTATCCAGAGCACCACCCAAATCTTTAGGTAATTAGTCATCAAGAGAAGTGATGAAATATCGACTTCCTTCAAGCCATTTGGTGATGGGGCCACCTGAAGTGCAGTATTGCTGGCATACTTGGCTCCTTGGTAGCGCCCTCTCCATCTCCTCTTAGCGAATGGCCCACGATGGATCTTCCCTTTAATGCGGTCTTATGCAAATCCTCGTGGATCGACCGCACCCTCAGTCAAACCTTGGACCAGCCCCTTCGAGCTAACTCCCGCATGGCTCGAAAACTCACATGCCCCGAAGCCTCTATGCCATACGCACCTCATCTTGGGTCATAAGCCAAAGCTGACTCTCCTTCTTCTTGAGGCTTACTCCAGCGTAAGGCGGTCTGAGGCCCTATGATTGCCTGAAATAAGACATTCAGTTTCTTATGTCTAGCCGCATAATTACCTTATCAAAAGTGGTGAGTAACCTGTTGCTACCTTGTCCCACAGAGACACAAAGTTGTCTTTGCAGCGAGGGTATAAACCTTTAGATTACCAATCGCCGGTAAACGCCCTTCACTCTCTCCTCCCAAGACGATCCTCCGTCACTCATTTGGTCGCCTTATTCCTCACCGGTCGGTAATTTGGCAGGCTGAGCGAGGGCTGGGCGATCTCATCTCGTAGAACAGCCCGGTCTGCACACATGTGCGTCGACGCCCTGAATCAATGACCCCGCGACTGCCGGGTCCTTCAGCACATTCTCCGCCGCTCAGCGTCTTAACAATGAGTATCAAAGTTTGTATGTTAGCAGCGCCAATCAATGCTCTTGTGACCCTTCTTCTTGCGCAAAGCCAGCTGTGAATTTCCTTCTTGCTTTCGACTTATCTTGGCGTCCCTCCACCGCTTGGGCCGCGCTATAGCAGGAGCGACGCTCGTTGGAGTAGTGACACGGCTTCCCACAAATTGAAGCATGTCCCTACTGGGGCGATCTCCGCCACCTCCTCTTTGCTTACTTGCTCCCAAAAACCCCTTCCTCGTAACTTACGCTCTCTCACTTTCGCATCGTCATGGCGTCCTCTTCAGCGAATCAAACAACCGCTTTGCTCAAAGGTCGAAAGAAAGTGGTAAACTGAACCGAAGAGCATTTAAGTAATGCCGTCCATGTTGGGCAAACCAACCAAGAAGCTGGTGATCTTATGATGCGACTCAGACCACTTGCCCATCACAGCGCATAGAGGCATCCGCCCCATGTAGTGGTCGACCACCATCGAAGCTTCGTCTTAAATCTTCAGGAGCTCGATACGGGTGCACCAACTGTATTTGTCGCCGCGTCGTACATGTCCTCAAACACTTCCACATCTCGTAGACGGCCGAGGTCGTGAGCATGCGTGAAGGCTGCCCTTCAAACTCATTGCACTGAGCGATGGCCTTGTTGTCACGGCCTAATTTGCAGCTCCTCCACCTGATGTAGCCGGCGGCGCCTTCTCACCTTCCCGCCACATGACCAAGCAAAGTCCTTCCTTCAAGTAGGAGTCACCGCCATTTCCATCCTTTTGTAGTCTGCCCCATCAAAATGCAGGACATTAAACTTCACACTAGCCCTCGTTTTCCTTTCTTCTTCTTTCACCATGAGCTTCGATACCACTTGCGTAGAGGGCGTAGGACGAAGCAAATTCACCTTCCACCCTTTCTCCCTCTTCACTCTCCATGGAAGCTTCTCTCCTTGTGCCCTCAGCACTCTCAATTCATTTTTCACTGAAGTGCATACACAACACACAAGAGGCGGAATAGAAAAACGAAGGAGAAAGCTCCCAGCCTAAAACTCCTTTATGATGACAAGCTTTTGGCTCAAAAATTTTACCAGCCTAGTCAAGCTTTCACCACATGATCACTTCCTTCACGTGAGGCGGCTCTCTCCCGCATGCGGGAAACGGGGTGCATACTGTTGCCAAGGCAGCCTTCCAGCTGCCGCCTTACTTGATGCATATCAAGAAGGTTTCTAACTTACACGCACTCTCAGCATATAGTATGGGGGCGTGGCGTGAGCCATCGCATCACGCGTCACACGCCTTGCGAGACACATCACGTCGCGACGACGCTTATTCAAGCAACCTAAATAAACTACTTAGGTAATGTAGCATGCATAGTACACCCGGCGGCAAACAGCGATACCACCAACACCACGAAACTCTAACCGGATGGCCTGCTTGCTCTACCGTAGAAGTACGGAACTTCCGTCGCCCCCACAAGGGGCCCATCTCTTACTTATGGCGCAGCTCCAGCGGAACTCACATGGAAACTTGCCGCGCACGCCGCCGCATCAGTCCACGATTCCGGCGCGCCGGGACCCGATTCCTGCGACTAGCGGTACCAAATGTCGGACTCTCGGCCGTACCGTCCGTACCGTCCGTACGGTCCATACTATCCGTACGGTTGCGCGGTCGGTCTCGCCGCCGCACGCACGCTGAAGTTAGTCCGTCCCCATACATGTCACACCTAGAAGCACACCCCTAGGAACTAAGCGCCAACACAAACATGCTAATCTGAACTAACTATGTACACTAACAGATTTTAATCCGTGACCAATCTACTGGGATCGCCATTGCGTCACGACGGCAGGATGGCGGATCCCAATCTTATCGGCCTTAAATGCGTGAAGGCCTGGGCTTGGGTGTCCGTACACATCCTCGCAAAATTCCAGCCAATGGAGCACATCCACCTGACAAACAATCTCTGGTCAAGATTGGTCCTTGAAACATATTTTCGGACCGCCTCAAAAGCGCCGCGACGGAGAATTTTTAATTATAAAATCTGCCCGACTGTGTGTCGATCCAAAAAGGGGGTGGATTTATCCGTTCCCTTTAAAAAACTAGTACTGTAACAAGCCTTGAGCTCCAAGCCCAAAACCTGCTAGAGACTAAGTCACATGAATGTATAATGCTGGTTTCCAGAGTGTATGCAAGTGCCGCATCTCTGATACAATTGCATACGCTCCACGCCCCTTTATACGCTCCCCCCGTCGAACCCTCTACCAGCGTGAGGGACCGGGAGCAGGGCTAGCCAATAGCAAAATGCCATGTGGCCAACATTGGAAAAAAGTCAACGACCTTTCATTGCCGCTAGCTGAGTCCAATATACGTACACGACGAACCACGCCGCACGAGATTGGATCGCGCGCCCTTGACGAACGCGACACGTCGCGTTGAAAAGTCGCCGACAGTCCGTACCATCCGTACCATCCGTACAGATGCGTACGGATCCGTATGCCTGAGCGGTACGGTTGTACGGAGGCCTTGTACGGCCGAACCGCACAATTAATCTCCAGAATGCCGGCGGCATTATGGTAACGGTCTCCATGACGCGCAGGGCATCATGGTGTCTGTAGCGTTCAGTTCGCTACAAGTACGGTCTGGGGGTCGTCAGCGGAAGCACTTGCACTGCAGCCAATCAGGAGCACCGACTACCCGAACGAAAAGACAGTACGGTTAATTTGTCGCTTAGCATAATACCAAGCCGACTCCCTTGTCGTGTAGGACAGTTTCACAGGCCCCCATAAGTACGGCCGGCGCCGGCAGCCAGCAACGGCAAGTTCTGCCGGTCACGGCCGATACGTCAGCATTGTGGCGGTATCACCATCCTCGAGGAACCGCCGTCGATATTATTTGGCCGCGCTGGAAGCGCATTTTTGCTATCGAAACACACCCCAAATCGAATGGCAGCCAATCACGGTGAGCAGAAACATGCACTATTGACGTGGCAAATAATGGTACGCGTGCCCTGCTGGCAGAAGACGCCGCACTTTTTTGTCGTACTAACCCGGCGCCAACGACGGCCGTCGACTCGTACGGTTCCCCAGATGCGGATTTTACCGTACCAGTTACCGTACTGAAGAGAAACGTCCGTCGGTCTAAAATGAGAAAACATACCGTGCTCCAAACTTCTTTTTTGAATTTTCCCTGTTAAAGAATACTCCATCTAGAATGTCTCTAGCATTATTGCGGACGAGCAAACGTCCCGTTGACATGCTTAACCTTTCAGATACCAGTAAGTGATACTGCATGTGTGACCATTAGGGATGGATTAGTTACGACTATATAATATATATTATATTATACAACTGTGACGACTAGATAACGGCTGATATATATTAATTTACAACGCCTTTACAACATGTACGGTCGGACGGTCGTACGGTCGAACGACTGTACGGTATTATGCGGTACGGATGCACGAGCAGACAGAGTGAACCAGACGGACGCATTTCGCAACGCCAACGTGTAGCGTAGTGGAGCTGCGCTCAACGGATCCGCGTCAGTTCAGTTGTACTTGATGTATGCCTCTTCAGTGTCACGGATCAGCAGAATCCAGGAGCTGCCAACGGAGGATGCGAGAAGGCAGTGCCATGTGTTGGCGGCCCACGGAACAGCACATCATC
>CM074805.1:4550165-4560358 GCA_037447605.1 Zygnema circumcarinatum
ATCCCCCGGTTCCTGGCTATATGCTGCAGGCAGACCCACAGCCCCAATCCAACCCTTCATTAGTTTCAGGACAGATGCACTAGTTGCCGTACATCACCTTCAGCTAGACCAGCAGTCTCCTCTTAACCCCACTTATCTTGTGCTACAAACGCCAAAACGACCTAATTTTGGTATGGTACGACCGTACGACCGTACGAGTACGGTCGTACGGTCGTTAATTGTTCAAAACGAGTGGGTATAATATATGTAATAAAGTATTTTACTTTGTAATATATTACTACTTTTAAACCCGTTGTAAAATATATAATTTATTCGGAATTTATAACGCGGGCCATCCCTAGTGACCATGCGACAGCCAGCTGCCGCCCGGTACGTCAGCTGGCTGGAACACGGAATGCGTACGGTTTGTTGGATTATCGGCCATTTCGGATGGCCACACTCTGATTGGCGGCCTTAAGATTTGGGATGTGCTTGGAGTGGTTTGCAGTGCGCCTCCAGCGTGCCTTCTTTGGTCAACCATTTCGATACCCTATCGGTATAGTATCGCCGTATCGGGCTCCAAAGCCTGACAATAATATCGACCAATTATCAGGCTCTTTTGTTACAAACCAGTTTCCTAACTAAAAGCCGAGTTTGTTAAATAAAATAAATAACTAAAAGTAGGAAAATGCTATTTACACACCCTTTTTGTCTAGATGTACACCTTTTTTCCGCCGGTCAGATTTTTTTTCCGAGTTCTATGGGTACAGTATCGGTTTTTTTTCAAGGTGTGTATCTAGAAAAAAAAGGTGTGTAAATAGTGATTCCAAGAAAAAAAGATACGTTATCGTCAGGATAAGGCCGCCTTTCCTGGAACTACGCTGAGGCGGCCACGTGGCCCTATATAAGTCGTTGTTGGTGGTCTGCCACGTCAGCCCTAAATTTGCAAGCACTCCCCCTTCCTGCAGTGCAGCTCCCCTCCCTACATTGGACGGCCTCCTGCAAATAATTAGGCACTCCCTCCCGGGCTCTTGTAGGCCCTGCTAGCGCTTCAACAGGGGAAGATTAAAAGTTTTTTGCTGCAACATTAGGGCGTGTGGAAGGGTGGTAATCAAAGGGGCAGTAGAGGAGAGAGACGGAAGCGTTTGAAAGGAGGTTTGGAGGTTGCAGGGCTGCGAACAAGAAGTATCTATGGCTTGTCAGAGCTATTCAGTTTTGCAAGGAGGCGAGATATCCCGCCTGAAGGATGGCTTTTCAGAAGCTAAGCCATTTCATCAGAAAGCATTTTATGGCTCCCTGGTGCCCAGGAAGGCAAGCGGGAATGGAGAGAGCAGGCTGCAGGCGCCACTAAAATGTCAAGCAAGCATTTTGGTAGGATATTCCTCTAGCCTTATATTTGTTTGTATTGCGTTTCTACCAGCTGAAGAGCCGGATGTTTACCACATTGAGCTGAAACCTACACCTTCATTGTTGTTCAAGGCATCTGGCATGTCGGCAGCATTTCTGCACTTTGCACGTTTCACAGTGAACGTTGCTGAACAAGTAAATTTGTAGGAATGCCTCTCAGGCTCGCTATATCCAGGTCAATAAGTCTTTGATTATTTTTGTCAAAACCACAATCCATTCAGCATTCCGTTAAAGGTGCTCTCACAAGCGTTCTAACGGCACATTGTTGAACTTGCAGAACGAGGAAAGTAAAAATAATGCCTACTCCGCCGTTAGTCATTTTCAGAAATGTGCTCTTGCTCTTGGAGCTGCAGCAAGCATCATGCTACCTCCGAGCGTAGATGCCATAGCAGGTGAATATGCCGCAACCAGCAACGCTAATAAAGCCGTTTCCGAGCTTTCAGTGCTGATCGCCGGACAGCCCGTGAAGGACCCTTACGCACTGCTCCGCTACTCTCTGCCCATCAGCAACAAGCCCATCAGAGACATCCAGTTCCCACTTGAACTTATCACGGAAGACCTCAGGCTACCTGGCTTGAAGGCGCTAGACCCTGTGGAGAAGGTGAGGTGTGGCAGCTGCATGTATGCATTTGCCTGACAGGGAATGCAAGAAAAGTGATGGGAGGAGGGGGAAATGTGGGGAAGTGGAGGGTGGGGAGAGGGAGAGAGGGGGAGGGAGGAAGGGAGGGGGCAATGCAGGCAGGGATGGGGAAGGGAGTGAAGGAAGTAGGGAATAACCGGCTTAGAATGGCGAAGGGCGGGTGGGAGAGTGGGAGGGGTGTGGATTGGAGTGTTTTAAGGACGGGAATGAGAGAGTAAGGGCCCTGGAACGTAAAGATACTGCCATGGAAGGATGAAACACAGCTTTGGCTGTGCAGGCATTTCATATGGAGGTGGTACGATGTAAAGATATTGTGCACGTAAAGAAATTTGTTTTTGGTCAGTTTGAGGGGTCCATTGGGGTTGTTGTCAACTAAACTCTTTCGGATTATTCTCCTCCTTAATTTTCTTGTGTTTCCCTTTTTTTTTCTTTTTTCCTTCCTTTCTGGGCTTGTGCATTGACTTGCGATTTAATACGTTCTCTTGCTCTGTGTGGCTTATGAGAGTCTTGCAGAATATTCGCCAGGCCACCAGGGTCCTCAACCAGAGCAGGGATGCCATTCTAGCAGATGTTGCGCCGGCAAAGAAGGAGAATGCGAAGGTGCTGTTGGGACAGTTGAGTGACAGTCTCCAGGAGTTTATGGAGATTATTCGCAACAAGAACAGGCTTGCCATATTGCCCAAGCAGAAAGAGCTACTTGCGATTGTGGGCGAGTAAGTCTCTTGAAGTTGTCTTTGACGGAATACTGGAAAGCCTTAAATGTATGCTTGGTTCCTTGCTGGAATATATACTGTCATCTTCATTCAAAGTGTGTGTCTCGATTGAACTAGCTAGAGAAGTCCGCTCTTGACAATTATAGTTGACACATGGAAAAGTAGGAAAAGTATTCTTTTTCTGGAGAAATGTTTGATTTGCTTGCGAAAGGAATATGCCAGTTTAACCCACTCACTCGTGCATTCCTTATGTGCAGCATCCAAGAGGATATGGTCGCCAGCTTCCCTTATCAGATCCCGGAGGAATTCGCCAACAAGCCATTGCTAACAGGCCGGGCAAGAGTAGAGATGAAAATCAGGCTGGTTGACAACCCTAACTTGAAGAACGTAACTTTGGAAATGGTTATTGATGGCTATAATGCGCCCGTCACTTCCGGCAACTTCATTGACCTTGTGGAGAGGCACTTTTATGACGGCATGGAAATTCAAAGAGGTCAGTTAGTGTCTGTAAGGCAATACTGCAACCAAAGAGCTTCCTGAATCAAAATCTCTTTACTAGGATTTGAAGCCCAGCCCTGATTTGAATTGAGGGAAGGCAAATTTCATCCTCTAAAATGTGCAAAGCTGGCATGTGCTTGACATTTTTGCAGCCGATAATGGATGCAGCAGGCATGGGGTGAATATAGCAGAACTCGAGCACTAGAACTCAGCTCAGACATCTTTTTGTAAAGTTTGGAATGATTGAAGCCCGGCCAGCGTGGCAGATGAAGGTCATTCCCAACATTATCTTTGCAGACCGAAGTTCCAGTTACAAGTAGGTGACTACAGTCAAGATCAACATATTGAACAGTTTTGTATGAAATTGCTGTGCAGCGGATGGCTTCGTAGTGCAGACTGGAGACCCAGATGGCCCTGCCGAGGGTTTTGTGGATCCCAATACGGGGGAACTTAGGACTGTTCCTTTGGAGATTTTTGTAGAAGGGGACAAGGAGCCAATCTATCACGATAGTCTGGAGGTATTTCTTTCTGAACGAACCGATCTAATGGACTTGATTGCGGTTTGCCTCTTCTTCCACGATTATTGGATTAAAGTGAATGTTTGGAATGGGGTATGGAGCTCCATGATTATTCAGATGATGTTGAAGTTTGGGTTTTAAATTGAAGGTGGGTTCAAAAGTCAATCGGTCGCCCTTTTCTTACAAAAGCTGAGAGGGTGCTCTTTAACAGGAGAGACAGCTGGATCTTGGATCGAGTAAGATGAATTTGAACGTTAAGCCCTTCTCAAAAGAATGAAGAACAAGTGTAGAACCATAAGAAATTTACTCTTTTAAATATAAAGGTAGATAGAGCTGAGGAGCAACATATCTTGGGAGGAAAGCCTTCTTGACTCATGAAATTTTGTCTTGAATAAATTCCAGGAGCTCGGTCGCTACAGAGCAACTGTACGATTACCATTCAACGCCTTCGGCACACTTGCTATGGCCAGAGAGGTGTGTGGAACTATCCCTTTTTTCCCCTCTCAATCTATAAGCCAAAAGGAGTGCCTCCCAGTCAGAGCAATAGTCAGCTAGCAGTTCATTCCCGTAATCCTCATGCCTATAATGAGACCCAGCAATGTTAAGGGCACCAAGCCTCCTATTCCTCCCTCGCACTATTCCTCTCCGCTCCTCATCTCGGTCGTAATCTTCTACCTGCCTCGCTGATATTCTTCGAAAGCCTCTATAACTTTGAGAAGGCAGTCGTTAGTTCAATAATAAATGACTGAGTTCAGGATTGGCTTTTCCGCCTGCGCAGGAGTTCTCGAACGATTCGGCTTCAAGCCAAGTATTCTGGCTGCTGAAGGAGAGCGAGTTGACTCCAAGCAATGCCAACATATTGGATGGCCGCTATGCGGTTTTTGGATATGTAGTGGAGAATCAGGACCTCCTGGCAGACTTGAAGGTGGGCGACGTCATTGAGAGCATGAGAGTGGTGCAGGGGCTCGACAATCTTGTCAATCCCACCTACAAGGTGTGCCCTCAACACCCTCAAAACTGTAAAGATTATACCTGTCAAGGTGTCCCCATTACCTTCAAACCCTTAGAAGTCCTACTATAAGGTGCCCCAGATACACACAAACTCTAAAGGTCTTACCTACAAGGTGACCTCAGCACCCTCGAACCTAAATATTCTACCTACAACCCTCGATACCTCAAACCCTACGAATCCCACCTGCAAGGCAACTCAATGATACCTTCGAGCCCTACAGGTCCTATTTACAAAGTGCCCTCAAGCCGTAAATATCCTACCTATCGAGCGCCCTCATTACCCTCAAGCCCTAAAAACTTATCTACAAGGCTCCCTCAAACCCCAAAAAATCGTACGGACAAAGACGAATTACAATGTACTGTAGGTACAATTTCTAGTTGCAAGAATCGTACTTTCAAGATGCCCTCAATACCCTCAGGCCCTAAATTTCTGACTAGCTACTGAAAATGACATCATCTTCGTTCTATGAGTGCACTAAGGACTCAACTGTATGTCTTATTGGTTCTTTCTTTCTCTATTTTTTTTCACCTCTTGCAGTAACGTCGCAACGAGTCTCCAACCTCTTAAAAACTGCAATGAAGCTCTTGACTTCAATCCGATTATCCGTGTTGCGAGTTTGTGGTAAACATGATACCTTTCACATGGGAGAAGTGTTTATGCGGTTATTATGTTATCAGTTTGTTGGGTTTAGGGTTTAGCGTAACCCGATCAAGTTTTGGTACCACTTTTTGATCTTGTAGGTCCATTTTTGATAGGATTGGAGGGGGGAGCCCTTCGAGAGGCTCCTTTGGATCAGCAGGCGGTGAAGTACCCCATGCTGTCAGAGTAGGGCAGTCAAACTGA
Source organism: Zygnema circumcarinatum (assembly GCA_037447605.1). Classification (NCBI taxonomy): domain Eukaryota; kingdom Viridiplantae; phylum Streptophyta; class Zygnematophyceae; order Zygnematales; family Zygnemataceae; genus Zygnema; species Zygnema circumcarinatum. The sequence goes on from CM074805.1 coordinate 4,555,776, forward strand.
GCACATGGAACTGAGCGCATGGAACATTGTATTTTTGTTGATAAAAATTAGAAAGTTGAACGCAAATGCCTTGTTGTTGATAGAGTTATCGTGACTGTTTCCGTTCAATGCAAAAATGACGTTCTCGGTTATGGACAGCATGGAACTGGTCATTGAGAATGTCCAATCACCGCGAATGCAGGTAGTAATCTGCAGTACATCTGTCAGCAAACTTAGTCGACAACATCTGCATTATTTCAAAAAAAAAAAAAGAAAGACTAAGATAATGTCACGCATCACTTTATTGTGGCATTCAGACCAATCAAACGAACAGCCCAGCTATACATTTGGACCTTTTAGAATTCTTTAAGTTTCTTAACCAATGGCGAGAAAATTTTGAAGTAGAAAAGTCCAGGGAAACAATCCTGGAAAGAAATTCCACTAGGGGATGCAATAACAACCGTAAAGTGACATCCGAGAAAGTTACAACAGCACCATCTCGTCAAAAGGAGAAGAAACACTCGTAAAATTTAGGAACTGGAATAAGACAAGAAAATGCACAGAAAAAAAAGGACAGTGATGCCTTAGAGCTTCTTCAACTGTAGCATCAAGAGCACAGCTACCGTGCTTGCGCTTGTAATTGGCAGGACTTGCATTAGCTTTCACTAAAAAGCAGACAATGCGCCTACCATAAACCCCGCTTCCTGTTCTTGATGCAAACAAGGCAGCTTTCAATAACAGCGCAAACTCGTCCTTATTCGCCTGATGACACCAGATATACTAATGAACTCGAATGAAAATGCAGGTACTGTTACGTTTTTTTGAAGACTGAGCTTCCTCCTTGCGGCAATCCGCGATCAGCACCGCCACGCTTGGCTTCCCTCCCTCGCCAAGAGCCACTCGCTCAGAGCGCAGCAGATATTACGCCCCACATCCTTCTCCGCTCCCCTCTCTCAACACAAATCCCCCTCCTCCTTCCCCCTCCCCCTCCCTCAACTTCCCTGCCCCCCCACTCTCTCTCTCTCTCTCTCTCGCTCTCTCTCTCTCTCTCTCCCTCCCCCATCCTCATCCACTAGAGCTCCAGCTTGAGCTCGTCCGAGTCCTTGGAGAGCAGGTGCAGCGCGAAGGGCAGGAGGCGCACCACCACGAGCCACGCGCCCACCATGGCCAGGTGCTGCTTCAGCTGCCTGTGCGCCACCGCCTTGTCGGGCCGCCGCGGAAACATGGCTACCGCCCTGCACAACCCTAAAACCCTGAACCCTAAAACCCTGCAAGCCCTGCCTCCGCAAAACCGCAGTAAGCGACTACCCCGGCGACCGCACCCCCCTTCGAAACCCTAAACGCTGTACGGACCGCTCGTGTGTGGACGCGCGCCATGGAATGGGGGCCCGCCAAGTGTACTCAAATGTCTACGTGGCGAACCGCCATTGGTGGAACTTGACTACTTTGTTTGTTTCACCTTAGGCCCTAGGGTCTAGGGTCCAGGGTCTAGGGTACAGGGTCTAGGGCCTAGTCTAGACCTACGACCGTACAGGCAAAGTCCAGAATTGGATTTTTTCTTACAAATCAAATTTGCTAGCCAACAGTTAGCTTTTTTTTTTTTCGTTTTTACTGTTCGCTAACAGCCAGACTGACCAAACTTTACCCAACTGACTAAACTGATAACGTTAACTAGTAATTGACTTAACTAAACTTTAACTAATGATTGACCAATATCTGCCGACTACAACGGTCCGAGCTTGTCGCAAGTTGCGACTCGCAACCGCCAGAAACCTCCAAAAAGGAAAAAACGACAGCGGGACCACCCTTTTGGCGGTTAGCCGCTTGCGCCGCCCAAGCCAGGTGGCTGTCCACCACGTGGCGCTACGCGGTTGGCTTCAGGCGGCAACAACGGCGGCGGGCCGACCGTACAAGGACTCGCCGGCGGCTCGTGTGGGCGCGCTGATGACGCATGCGGTTTATACGGCAGGGTGAATATGATGTCAGCAACCAAACGCCTCTCAATCTCTCGAAGCAGCTGCCAGCTCACATAACCCTAAAAACCCTAAAAGCCCTTAAACCCTTTTTGCGTTGCAGTAGGCAAAAGCTTTGTCATCGTTTTCATCCGTACGACGAGTTCGATTAAGGTGTCAAAGATGAGTTTGATGAAAATGGGGTATAGTTTCCGCGAGTCTGACGTTGCCACGTCGCGCGTCCTGATTGGTTGTGTGTTTTGTTGGATCGAATGTGCAGAAAATGGGGTATTCAGTTATTGCCACGTGTTTTTGTTTTATGTGACCTACGGATTCGATTATGTTGTCAAAGGTGAATTTAATGAAAATGGGGTATAGTTGCCGCGAGTTTGACGTTGCCACGTCGCGCGTCTTGATTGGTTGTGTGTTTTGTTGGATCGAATGTGCAGAAAATGCGTGTGCGTGTGTGAATGTGCGTGTTTAACTAAACTGAATATCCAGTCAGTTATTGCCACGTATCCGCTTTTTTTTTTTTTTTGGATTGTCGAACGGAATGTGGTATACCTCTTATCCAGTCAGAAATTGCCACGTGGGTGCTGTGGTGTTTTTTTGGATCGTTTGTAGGAAATGGGGTATGTTTTTTATCCAGTCAGGTGTTGCCACGTAGCCCTAAAATGGGAAAAAAACTAAAAAAAACAACACACAAACTGGGACGACAGTCGTCCAGTTTGTGTGTGGTAAAAAAAAAATTCGAATTTTTTTTTTTTTTAAAATAGAAGCCAATTTTAGAACTGGCCGAAACATTGTTCGATCGAGAAAAACGAAACACACACACACACACACACACACACACACACACACACACACACACACACACACACACACACACACACACACACACACACACACACACACACACACACACACACACACACACACACACACACACACACACACACACACACACACACACACACACACACACACACACACACACACACACACACACACACACACACACACACACACACACACACACACACACACACACACACGCACACACACACGCACACACACACACACACACACACACACACACACACACACACACACACGCACACACACACACACACACACACACGCACACACACACGCACACACACACGCACACACACACACACACACACACACACACACACACGCACACACACACACACACACACACACACACACACACACACACACACACACACACACACACGCGCGCGCACACACACGCACGCACACGCGCGCACACACACACGCACACACACACACACACACACACACACACACACACACACACACACACACACACACACACACGCACACACACACACACACACACACACACCCACACACACACACACACACACACACACACACACACACACACACACACACACACACACACACACACACACACACACACACACACACACACACACATTTATGTGACCTACGAATTCGATTAGGTTGTCAAAGATGAATTTAAAGAAAATGGGGTATAGTTGCCGCAAGTCTGACGTTGCCACGTCGCGTGACCTGATTGGTTGTACGTCTCATTGAATTGAATGCGCTGAAAATGGGGTATATCGCGGACCCATTCAGCTTATGTGTTCGATCAGTTTCCGTTTCAGTTCACTTCACATAATTAAGGTTCGAAGACATTTCTATAAAAAGGCAACGCACGAGGATCTTGATCCGTAGCCTGTTATTTTTTGTCTCTTTGATGCCATCGTGAGATCGAGGGAAGCAAATTTCTTTCCTCAATCGCCAATGGAATAATGAAAATCGCTCATCACAATTATTCAGTCCCTAGAGAGAATTGAGAAACGGCCTAGCAAGCCCTAGTGTCTCCTAGGGGACACTATCAAGAAGGATACTTTTTGATTGGAGAGATGCGCCACTGACCTCACGATGGCGATGATGCATGCCATCAAATGGACATGGACAACATCAGCATCATGGGAAACCACAAGGAACTAAGGACAAAAGGAATTTTTTTTTGAGGTTGAGGTGTGACAGATGATTCAAATGCCGTGGAAAATTCTCCTACTCAGACCGTATTAAGGGTTTTTAGGGTTTCGGGGGTGTCAGACTTTACAAAATCTTACGAAAAGCATAACGGAAAATAAAGTTACGAAAGTACTCGTTTTAGTGTCAAACTTACAAACTGACACACTGACGTTTTTTAAGCATAAAAGCATAAAAATTGTGAATATTGTTGATGTATAGATACATCAAGGTTGTTGGTACTTAGTTCCTCGCATGAGTGTTGTCCACGAGAACAATATTGTGTTGGGACAATGTCATGCATGAAAGGTCATGTTTGGTGTAGGACCAAACATGGGGGGGGGGGGTGCCCGTATCGTTAGGGCACGGTACGACAGGTCTAGGGAAGGTCTAGAGTCGTAGGGTTACGGCTTAGGCTTAGACCGTACCAAAGGGGGTGCGCGGAATGCGCTGTAGCGTAACGGAGCTGCGTTCGACGGATCCGCGCCCGTTCAGTTGTACTTGACATGTTCATATTCAGTGTCACCGACCGGCCTGATCCAGGAATTGCCGACGGAAAATGCGAGACGGCGGCGCCATTTGTTGGCGGCCCACGGG
>CM074805.1:4560368-4578552 GCA_037447605.1 Zygnema circumcarinatum
GAGGAAGGAAAAGAAGAAAGAAGAACAAGACAACAAACCACACAGCAAATACAAATACTAAGCCCAGCACTAAAAGACAAACAAGCATCACTGACATCCCATCTACTTAACACTGACAATAGATCTTGAGTCTTGGTAGTGACAGTCCCTGATTGGCCAACTGCCCACTGAGAGGCCTGACTGACTACGTGGAGCCTTCGGATAGGTCAACGAATGATAATCGGCGGCCTTAGGCGGTGTTCCCGAGTGCGCCTTGCTGGATAGTGTGCCGTTCCGTGGACCGCCAACGCATGGCGCCGCCTTCTCTCAATCTCCGTTGGCAGCTCCTGGATTCCGTTGATCCGTGACACGGAAGAGGCATAAGTCAAGTACAATTGAACTGACGCAAATCCGTCGAACGCAGCTCCGTTACGCTACACCCCACTTATCTTGTGCTACAGCGCCCTCATTGGATGGAGCGCGACCGTACGGACGACGCGTGACTGTACGGATAAATCGGAAATGTACGGACTCGGTGATTTGGACCGGAGGACCAAACTGGGCAAGAGATTCGTACGGTGAGAAAATGTCGGTAGAAAACGAAGGAAACAGTACTGAAAATTGATGTTTGGCGAGCTTGGCACGTGATCAGTGCCACGCTTGTCGGACAAAAAAAGGACATTGTACAATAATTTGTTATGGGGGGCGACTATTTACAGTGTACGTTTTCTGAATGTAGTGTACGTTTTCGGGGGGCAGCAAAAAAATCCTTTTTTTGGCTGCCCGGCGCTGTTTCATACTTTTCAGAATAGATACAGACCTTTTTTCGTCGGATGTACGGATGGTGATTTGAAATGTACGAAGCGCGCGCGTCGACAAGGTATAAGGGCGCAACACGTGGAGCGACATGATTGGTCGCGGCAACATATGACGTGACAAGTATGTTTGGGACCGTGACGTGACGAAACGAGACGCGACAAAAGTGGAGTCCGTGGACGGCAGTCGGAAATGGCGGGAAAAAAACTGACAGATTTTTCCTGAAACACGCTACGTTATGTGCCCTATCTTTTTCTGTCAGTTTTAATCCCCGCCATTTCCGACTGCCGTCCGCGGACTCCACTTTTGTCGCGTCTCGTTTCGTCACGTCACGGTCCCAAACATACTTGTCACGTCATATGTTGCCGCGACCAATCATGTCGCTCCACGTGTTGCGCCCTTATACCTTGTAGACGCGCTCGCTTCGTACATTTCAAATCACTATCCGTACATCCGACGAAAAAAGGTCTGTATCTATTCTGAAAAGTATGAAACAGCGACGGGCAGCCAAAAAAAGGATTTTTTTGCTGCCCCCCGAAAACGTACACTACATTCAGAAAACGTACACTGTAAATAGTCGCCCCCTTTGTTATGGGCCTTACAGTAGACCCCCCCAATATTTTCGCCCCTCTTATTTTCGCTACCCAATATTTTCGCCCTGATTTTGCCGAAACCAGTTTTTTGTACGGTAAGGCTGTGTTAGCCGTACTATTCGTACTGATTGTACTAGCCGTACTGTACTAGCTTTACGAACCGTACTAACCGTATTAACCGTACTGTACTCGCCTTCAGATTCGTACTAACCGTATTAGCCGTACTGTACTAACCTTACGAGCCGTACTAGCTGTACTAGCCGTTACGGGCTCAAGACTCTTCCCGCACGTGCCGCCGTAAGAGGCGCTCGCTCCTCTCCTCTTCTTCTTGGTTTCGATACGGTACGATACGATACGATACGTACAAACAACAGTAACCCTAACCTAATACCGCCCGCCTATTGTTAACACGGACACCCTTATATTTTCGTTACCCAATATTTTCGCCCAATATTTGCCGAAACCATGGCGAAAATATTGGGGGGGTCTACTGTAGTTTTATGTTGCAGTACTCTAGTGTCTACCTAGGGCTTAGGGGGTCGTAAAGCTATGAATGTACGAAGCGCACGAAAAGTCGCCGAAAGTACAAAGGGGCCACGACACATGATGATTGGTGGCGATATCATGTGACGTGACATGATAATTTTGGGACCGTGACGTGGCGAAACGAAATGCGGCAATTGTACGGCAGTGCGGACGGCAGTTCGGACGGTAGCGGAGACGGCAGCCGTAAAATGGCTAAGGGCCGTGAGAGGGGACCACTGACGGCGGAGGGACGCTGAGTCACCTTCCGCCGTAAGCAAGGCCCTCGTAAGCCGGCAGAGCGGACAACAGTCACGGACAGCCAGGCTCATAAAGCTAGCCTTAGAATAGAGCATTTTAACCTTTGCATTTGCAATGGCAGGGTTGAGGCTTGAAGTTCTGGGTTAGGCTTTGGTGTTAAAACGCAGAGTTATAAGTTGGGGCATTTGGGGTGGCACCACTTGAGTACGTTTTGTATTTTTTCTGAAAATTAACAGAATTTTAGGCCTTTGTGCTTTCTCTAACATTTTTTTGTGTATTGTCTATTCCTTTGTAGTCTTCAAAGCTCAGTCTAAATCACTTCAGAAATTCAGACTACTGAGCAATTCAGACTACCATAGACGGGAAGTGGCTCAACTTCCTCGGACCCAACAACCGAAAGCTTCTCTTTCTCTCTCTCTCTCTCTCTCTCTCTCTCTCTCTCTCTCTCTCTCTCTCTCTCTCTCTCTCTCTCTCTCTCTCTCTCTCTCTCTCTCTCTCTCTCTCTCTCTCTCTCTCTCTCTCTCCCTCCTCTTCCTCCGCTCCTCCGTCACTGTCTTCAGACCTCCCCTTTCTGAACCCTTCCAATTCCTACGACACTTCTCCTTCCTCCCTGAACGTTAGCGCACGTGCCGTCTTTCATTCGTACACACTGTCCGTACACACGGTCCGTACACTTTCTGTACATGAACCACAAATCTGTACTGCCGCTAAAACTGTAGACTCTCAAACAACACAATGCAAGGTCCCACACCAACTCGTGCGTCCACCGCAAGTTCATCAACACCACAAGTTTTCTGTTTATCCCCAAAACATGTTAAAGTCCAAACCCAAGAACCCCTCCTCCCCTTCCGTCCGCACTAACACTTTTCCAGGCGATTGGCCCGTTCAATTGAGAACTTTGTTACTGCATTTGTTTGTGAATCTTGAAAATAACATCTATTATGCAAATTGTATTCAAAGGCGCTGCTTACAAGGTGTGTAAATAGCTTCCCAGTACTTTTATATTCTTTTGTCAAATTGGTGGGGGACGGGGAGTAGGAGGTGGCCTTCGAGGAGGAGGGTGAGGTCGAGGAGGCGGAGGGCGAGGACGAAGTGCTGGTGGAGATGATGGTGGGGAGCGAACTGCAACAGCATAGGGCGCACACCAGCTTAGAGATAATGCAGGCAGACTTCAACATCATGCTGCCAATATCTCCCAAAAAGTAGATTTCCTCTCAGAAAAGACAAAACTAGGTGCCAAGCTTCAGATTTCACGTCACCTGCTGTGGAAAGTTTGAAGCACCATTTTCCAGGAATGTTCACGTTCGATGTGTATTGCAGGTTCGATAAGTTAGCTGTCCTTGATCCAACCAGGTTGTAGGAGTTTACTCCGTTTCCAGCGTCATATCCCGCTTGGGCATAAGCCTTACCTGCATTGACCAAACTTCAATGTTGAGGACGGTATCTGTACGCCTCGCTTTGGGGGTGCCTATCCTATCTGTCATGCAATAAAGCGATCAAGTACTATCCTTCCTAAGCAAATCAGGAACTATGAATTGCGATGTTTTTTCTTTCAATAATAAGAAATATGATCACAAAGCAACCATTCCAAGGACATCGCAAAGAACAAAGATCAGACGAGATTTGGGGATCGGAAGAAAAAATCGTCGGAGTCAACAATCCTTTACCCTTCAATCTTGGAGTAGACATTCATAAAACCAGAAGGTATCATTATAGGGCGATTAATGACCATCATAAATCTCGACATTGACGATTGAAACTGGCAATTCGTGGACTTCAATCATGAATCGTATACATTTACAAACCAGCCTTTTAAGTTTAGGTAACTTACTAGAGGGAAATAGCCATTGCAATCCACCCTCCGGGTAGAGGAAACAGCAATAGGTCAATGGCGAAAGGAGGTTCGAGCTCCATGCCATCCATACTTGAAAGGTGTTCAGCTTATCAACTCCTCTGCAAAATTGATAAACATGCAGGTGATTGTATCAGTGTCGCAAGATCAAACCTCACTGGCACAATTTGTAATGTGTAAATCAGACCCGCACAAACTCCGATGCGTACAGAGCATACCATGTTGACTACAGAGTAGAAATTGAACCCTCGGATCTGTAGTACATCAAACAGATATACAAGCAAGTATCGTAAAGTTTGCTAGTTGTAGAACGCTCTCATGAGATTCTCCACAAAAATCATTGTTCGTTTCTCTCTGTAAAGAGTGAGCCTCAGCAACAACGTCAAAACACAGAAGTGAATTACTATGAGGACGATAATATCACTTCTAAAAGCATTCAAACGAGCAACGCCTTAATCTTCGAAACTCAACCTGACATACGTTTTGACCCGATTGGAAAAGATTACAAAAGACACCAGCAAGCAAATTGCATAATTGTTCGTTTTCTATATGATATCAATTAAGGAACTGATGGCAAAGCATGTTCACAGCCTACATGTCAGTTTGTCTTCACTCACTTGTAATATCCAACATCGATCCAGGACGCCACGAGCCCTCCGTCGGGTTGGAAGGCTTGGGCCTCCGCGCTGCTTGGAAACGCCCCTCTCACATCCGACGCCATGCGGGAGAGGTCCTCCGGGCGGCTGCTGCCGCTCACCGTTCTGTAGTGAACAAAGCCGGCATTGGACGGTTGTGTATCTGCATGGCAAAAGCATAGGAAAAGGATATTCTGAATTCGCAATTCACGGGGGGCGGGGGGGGGGAAAGAGAGAATATGGACCAGTATTCAAAACCTTGCCAAATCTCTCTCAAATTGCAGCAAGACAAGTTTATCATGCATCCAGATCAGCAGCATGATAATTAAACGTAAGAAAAAGGCCAATGAAGGAAAGTCGAATCGAACGACTCTGCGGATTGTTTTGTTTTGCGGACATGACAAAAAGAAGGGCATCGCTTGAACTACTCACATATATCCGACCAAAAGGGTGCGATTATCTTAGTATTGTCTAGAAGAGGAAAAGCTGACGATGCTGAGAAGTTGGAGTACGACCTGCACATTCATGCCGACACTCACAGTTTATCCTCATCACAATACGGCAACCCATATTATTTCGAGTTTCGTATGGACAAGATAGGTAGGAAAGGATGGAGTTTTCGAAGGCAGCGAGAGGAAGAGAAAAAGAGGAGAGAAATAAACAATAGAGTTACATGAGACAAAGCATGAACCTTTCCAACTTGCCAGGCAGCGAAGGCAATAACAATGTAAAGAGGAACAGGTCTCGGATGGAGATATTCGGGATGGCAATGAAAGCGAGAGAGAGAAATGAGCTGAGGTTTTTTATTTAGAAGGCCAGACAGACAATAGAGAGGACGACAGTAAGATTGACCCAGTGGAACGAGAAACCACCCATCAGGGCTACCAGATAGAGTACAGCAAGCGGATGTGCGAAGCCTTCGAGAGAAGAGAAGGAAAATATATATTACTTGTCAAAAGTGACATCGCCGTTGATGTTGACAAAGGCAAAGGAGGCCTTGTAGCCGAAAAACGACATCTGTGTGGGCAGCGAAATGGCTCCGCTGTTTCCGTCGTCGCCACGAGGAATTGTCACATCCCCAGCTGCCGCACCGTACGGCAGAAGGTCTGAACGAGGGAGGCTGGTGCGCGGCGGAGGGCTTGGCGGCGGGGGGAGACGGGGAGCTGGGGGAGATGGTGGTGGACTTGGAGGCGCTGCAACAATATGTTGATATCAGCAAGGCAGCAATGGTGAGATACTGAGAATACTTAGTTATCCTCAGAAATGGATCGAGAAATTCAAAAGCACAACAACGCACTCCTAATCAAGCTCGAGTTTGAGGTAAGATGCTTTAGGCATCCTCACCTGGAGGAGGATAAAGTCTATCGAAAGAAAGTTTGAAGCACCATTTTCCAGGCAGATTCACATTAGACGTGGTTTGCAGAGTCGACATATTGGAGCTCCCCGACGATGGGAAGCTTAAGTAGTTCACTCCATTACCCGCATCATACCCTGCTAGAGCAAATACCCCACCTGAAAGGATCCATTTTTCAATGTTAAATGTCCCCAATGTCTTTCATTGACACCCTTTTACTATACTCTACTTTACCTTTCCTTTGAGAATACAAGATGCTCAATGATTAAATGCGTGTCATACCATTAATGGACTGGAAGGAAATGACACAGACCACCAGTGCCTCGACAATTCCTTCAATTTTCACCATCTCCTAGGAAAACAGATACAATGCCTTTAAGGCCAACCACTAAGCGACCAAAAACTGGGATCAACAAAAAACGTGAAGGATCTTGGAGTATCGAAGGACCCTCTATAGCTGAATGCGATTCAACTTTGAAAAGTGAAGAGCTCAAGATTAAAGCTTGGAACACGCAAATTATAAACGTTCTATATATAGATCATCCAACATTGGCGCATTGTGACTTACTTGATGGAGCTAGCCATTGTAGTCCACCCTGGGGGTAGAGGAAACAGGAATATGTCAGCGGTGCAGGGTTGGACCTCCACGCGAGCCATACCTGAAAGGTGTTTAACTTATCCGTTCCGCTGCAAGTTTGGTAAAAGTATGCACAACATTAAGAATTGGACAACTCAAAAGAAATGGATGGTGGCTTCACCACATATGAACTAACCCAAACTCAAGAGACAAATGTAGCAAATTTCTCATGACTGCCAGGGGTGCTTCCCTAGTGAAGCACCTTTCATTTCTGCCTTTGGAAACATGCAACCATCAAGCTTTTCAGAAGACATCACTTGAGCAAAACTTGCACAATGCTATGACATCCCAAAGCACACAAATTGTTCTTTTTTGAAAAAAGAAAACGAATGATACCAAAGTCAGGGATATGGAATGTGTCAAAGAATATGTCCGAGTTCATCAAACTTCTAGCGCGCACTTAACAGCTTGAGACATAATGATTCACAACAACTCAAGGTGGACGGTGTTCCTTACTCACTTGTAGTATCCAACATCGATCCAGGACGCCACGAGCCCTCCGTCGGGTTGGAAGGCTTGGGCCTCCGCGCTGCTTGGAAACGCCCCTCTCACATCCGACGCCATGCGGGAGAGGTCCTCCGGGCGGCTGCTGCCGCTCACCGTTCTGTAGTGAACGAAGCCGGCATTGGACGGTTGTGTATCTGCATAGAATTCGAAGTGGTCGGTAAGGAAAGAAATACGATAACACTGTTGAGAAAATAAATACGACAGCAGCAATGACGCAAGTGGAAAACACAGCAGAACCACACGATAAGCTTCGAAATGGGCAAGCAGTACCAAACCATTGAAGAGAAAGGAACACGTCAAGACATTTGAGCAAGTGTTCTCTAACAGCTCGTCTACTAAGAGAATCGACAAGAACACTCAACAGGAAGAGGCACGGCGCATTTCAAAAAAACCAAGCGGCAGAACATTGACTAGTAGAGCTAGAGTGAACTACTCACTTATGTCCGCCCAGAAGGGCGCGATAACCTTAGTTCCACTAGGGAAAGGCACTGTTGTGTAGTTGGAGTTCGCACTGCAAATATATGGCACCCCTCAACTTAATGACAAATGTCACATGATCGACTTTATCTTTACATGAGATGAATCCAGGCCAGCATGATTCATTACCATTTTCATTTGATACAACCACATGCATTCTAGGACAACAGAATTTTATGTCAACTCTTTCCATTGCAAAGGAGAATACAGAGTAGAGTGCACGCAGATGCTGATATGGATGGAAAGGAGAGAGGACCGCAAAGAAATGAGTAGAGAAGCCATTAAGGCAGGATTCAAAACGGCAGAGGGACGGTGAGCACATGGCCAAGACGGAGAACTAGGGGCACTGCCATACGAGGACAATTGCACATCGGGGAGAAGAAACAATTGCAATTGCGACAAAGAACGAAAGAAAAGAAGGCGCATAGATGAAGGAAACGAGAGGGAGCACAGGTGCAGAGATAGAGGAAAACTGATCCGTCCGTTGAGGCACCATCTGAACGAATGGGGAGGGAGGAGCTTCAAATATAAACGAGGATATCCAAAATGAAGGAGTGACGGACCAATTTGAGATGGTGAAATCATCTTAGAACCATTTCAGGATGACGTGTTAGAGACAGACATATAAGGGGAAGGGGACAAAGGGCGACACATGAAGAGAGTGAGGATCGAAGAGGCAGAGGGACAGTCTGAATAACCACAGATAATGTAAACCAGCAATTGCAAGGTGCATAGTGGTTAACGTTACGAATAAGAAGAACCGTAGACGAGAGCTCGTAAGTGGTAGAAAGCGCAAGTGTGTCAACCTGTCAAAAGTGACATCGCCGTTGTTGTTGACATAGGCCACGGAAGCGTTGTAGTCGAAGAACGACATTCGTGTGGGCAGAGGGAGGGCGTCGCTGCTTCCGTCGTCGCTGCGAGGAAGTGTGACGTCCCCCGCGGCCGCACCGTACGGCAGAAGGTTGGCGCGGGGGAGGCCGCTGGGCGGAGGGGGGGGGAGGCGTGGCCGAGGGGGGGGGCTGGGAGCGGGCGGAGATCGAGGGGGGGGGCTGGGAGCGGGCGGAGATGGTGGCGGTTGCGGAGGGGTTGGCGGCGCTGCAACAATGTCAACACAAATCAAGAGCCAAACTAGCTCAGCAATGGGGCGATACTGACAATACTACGCTATGCTCCCGAGTCACTCGAGCTTTTGTGAATTCAAACAGGGCAAGAATGCCATTTCAAAGCCAGCTAGAGATTGATTTAAGGCATTTGATTCTTGCTCACCTGGAGGACGATCAACATTATTGAAGGAAAGTTTGAAGCACCATTTTCCGGGTTTGTTTACATTAGAGGTCGTCATCAGATTCGTCATGCTTGCGCTTCCCGACGATGGGAGGTTGAAATAATTAACTCCATTTTGCGAATCATATCCTGCTTGAGCGTATAGCTCACCTGCATGGATCCATTTCTTCACTTCTGTTAAACGGTCCCTGTATCTTTCATAGGCATTGTACGCTATCCTCTCGTTCCACTGCGAATTCAGGATGTGAAAATACCAATAGTGTCTCAAGCATTGCTTCTACTGATACTACAAATTCGCATAACATCAACATTAGTGTCTGACAAGTGCTTCAAGAAAGAGGGCGATAGAGCAGATAGCATTCGAGAGCGAGAAACATAGTCTCCTTCTATGTCTCGTCTCTTCGTTATCTCTTGTAAAATAGATGCTATGCATTCGCCGACAGCGATCAAAATTGCGATAAAACAAAGAAGTGAAGCATCCCGGACCACCATTGACCCTCTAGCTGAACGCTTTACAACTTCGAGAACCAAACATCTTCGGGATTAATAATTGGAAAACGCAAACGAAAACAATAAAAGAAGTTATATCAGATGATCCAACATTTAGAAATGAGAACTTACTAACTGTAGCTATCCATTGTAGTCCACCCTGGGGGTAGAGAAAACAGCAATATGTCAACGGTAACGTGTTTGACCTCCAAGCGAGCCATACTTGAAAGGTGTTAAACTTGTCAGTGCCACTGCACGATTGAAAAAAAATTGCAGGATAACATCAAATCATAGCTAGATAGCAACAAACGCAACTAGGAAAAGGAATTATGCCCGCCTTCACAGCATGACGTGTGTCACACAAATTCAAAGGGCTGATGTTGGTAAAATCTCCTTGCATTTCACTCGCGTGTCCGCAAGGGAAGCTTCCCACATGGAGCACTCTTCATTTTTTCCATTCAGGAAAAATGCAACCATCAAGCTTGCCGGGAGGCATCACTAATGCAGCACTTGCACAGTGATATCAAGCAGCACTCAATACAAGCTTCAAACTGATAATTTTAAAAAGAGTAACAAGACAATAACGAATATAATGATATGCGATGTGTAAACGAATAGACAAATCTTGCCCGCACTTCTTAACCGTTCAATGACGAGACATTCACAAAATCTAAAGGTGAACGGTATTCATCACCCACCCGTAATATCCAACATCGATCCAGGACGCCACGAGCCCTCCGTCGGGTTGGAAGGCTTGGGCCTCCGCGCTGCTTGGAAACGCCCCTCTCACATCCGACGCCATGCGGGAGAGGTCCTCCGGGCGGCTGCTGCCGCTCACCGTTCTGTAGTGAACAAAGCCGGCATTGGACGGTCGTGTATCTGCATAGAATTCGAAGTGGTCGGTAAGGAAAGAAATACGATAATACTGTTGAGAAAATAAATACGACAGCAGCAATGAGGCAAGAGGAAAACACAGCAGAACCACACGATAAGCTTCGAAATGGGCAAGACGCTACCAAAACTTTGAAGAGAAAGAAACACGTTAAGACATTTGAGCAAGTGTTATCTAACAGCTCGTCTACTAAGAGAATCGACATGAACACTCAACAGGACGAGGCACGGCGCATTTCAAAAAAACCAAGCGGCAGAACATTAAACAGTAGAGCTAGGGTGAACAACTCACCTACGTCCGACCAGAAGGGCGCGATAATCTTAGTTCCAACAGGGAAAGGCACCGTTGAGTAGTTGGAGTTCGCACTGCAAATATATGGCACCCCTCAAGTTAATTAAAAATGTTACATGATCGACTTTATCATTATATGAGATGTATCCAGGCCAGCATGATTCATTACCATTTTCATTTGATACAACCACATGCATTCTAGGACAACAGAATTCTATATCAACTCTTTCTATTGCAAAGGAGAATACAGAGTAGAGTGCACGCAGATGCTGATATCGATGGAAAGAGAGAGAATCGCAAAGAAATGAGTAGAGAAGACAGTGAGGCAGGATTCAAACGGCAGAGGGACGGTGAGCACATGGCCAAGACAGAGAACTAGGGGCACTGCCATACGAGGACAATTGCACATCGGGGAGAAGAAACAATTGCAATTGCGACAAAGCACGAGAGTAACGAAGGCACATAGATGAAGGAAACGAGAGAGCACAGGCGCAGAGAGAGAGGAAAACTGATCCGTCCGTTGAGGCACCATCTGAATGGGGAAGGAGGAGCTTCAAATATAAACGAGGATACCAAAAATGAAGAAGTGACGGAACAATTTGAGATGGTGAAGGCATCATAGAACCATTTCAGGATTACGTGTTAGAGACAGACATATAAAGGGAAGGGGACAAAGGGCGACACATGAAGAGAGTGAGGATAGAAGAGGCAGAAGGACAGTCTGAATAACCACAGATAATGCAAACCAGCAATTGCAAGGTGCATAGTGTTTAACGTTTCGAATGAGGAGGACCTTAGAGAGAGCTCGTAAGTGGGAGAAAGCGCAAGTGTGTCAACCTGTCAAAAGTGACATCGCCGTTGTTGTTGATGAAGGCAGTGGAGAGGTTTGAGTTGAAAAAAGCCATTGGCGAGGGCAGCGCAATCGAGTCACTAGAGATGTCATCTCCACGTGGCAAGGTCACATCCCCTTTCGCTGAGCCGTATGGCAGCAAATCCACACGTGTGATGGAAGGAGGAGCAGGAGGAGGACTTGGTGGACTTGGAGGAGAAGGGGGAGGAGGGGGGGGAGGTACCACAATGTTCACCATGATAGGACTTTTGACAACATACTTGCCGTCTGCTGACGTCCAATTCCACTGCCCCATGGTATAGTCCCCTGATAATATTTTTTGAAGAATAAACCGATCACCACATCAGTCGCTTTGACGCTTATTCCACAGAATCACTTCCGTTCAATTTGTCCTCGATCCAAGACATTTGTGAGATTGGAGGGACCACGCTTACAACTGGTTCAGAGTCAGTTGTGAAAGGCCATACGAAGTATAAAGATTGAAAGCATCTTAGCCAATTTCACATTTCTTTCATCAACGACCAACTTCGAGAGCTAAGATTGTGAAAAGGAATCGACACAAGCACTATGAGCCACATGAACTGTAACTCACCAGTTGACGCATCGCTTGTGCTTGTGATTCCCACAACCGTAATAGTAAATTTGAGCACTTGTTTGGTGGCATTAAACGTGAGGACAGACGGGGAGATGGTCACAATAGCTCCGCTTGGCTGCTTTATTGCCACCGTGTAGGTTGACACAGCGGGGCCCACATTTGTGACGCGACGGACAGTGGTGAATCCGGTGCCGTCAACACCAGTCATCATGAGGGAAGGGGCATTGTAGTCAAACGGCTTGAATGTGGAAGGACAGTAACAGCCGGTATAACTGAACACCGTACTACTATTGTAGAAAGAACACAGGTGAAGGCCATAATCGCATGGTCCTGTCTCATACACAAGCCCCGGGTCTGCCGCAAGATTGGGACGAACAAGACCGCTGCCAAAATCGTTGACGTCCCCAGTCATTGCAGCCGCTGTAAGCACCACACCACGCTTAAACAAGCCATCACTTTTCAAATTCGGAATGCTTGCTTGAATTCTGGGTCTGCTTCTGGTCATTGAAGTACACGACAGACTTTGCAACAATTTTGGGTCTTGAAGTGCATAAAAAGACCATTCCCACACCCACCTTAGACGGCCCTCTAGCTATCTCTTATTAGCCTCGCTGTACAGAACTTCTCGTCACATTGCACCGTATTTCATTTCAGTAGACTGCCAGACAGATGGATTTCATTTGTTTACCAGTAGTCAAGATTGCCGAGTACACAGCTGAAGGAGACCAAGTGGGCCGCAGTGAGCGGATCAATAAGGCCACTCCAGCCACGTGCGGAGTTGCCATAGATGTGCCCGACAGGAATGCCCATGTGGTGGTTCGCGGATCTACGCTCACAGAAAGATCCGTCGCAACTCGTCGAGGAATGTATGAAGCAAACACATGCGATCCTGGTGCCGCAACGTCGGGCTGCATCGCGAAAATACATGGCAGAAACTTAAGGTTCATAAATAAAAAGCCTCATGCTTGTGCCAAGCGAGCATTTCGCGCTAGCCCTAAACTGTGCTCCGACATGTCCAATCAGACGATGACGACGCCTTTAGGAATGCGTCCACTATACATCCATTAAGCCATATGGTGTTATATCGTTAACACGATTCTTCGATACCGGACAACGCATCACCACTTCATATCATTTTGTAAGGACCAAAAGGTTCGCAAATGGCAGCCAGTGGCAGACAGAGAAGCGCAAACAAGCCTGAAAGGAAACTGCACCCTGAAAGCTTAAAAATATACGAAGAGTTGGTGAATAGACAAGAGGTGTTGTGCATATCAACAACCACTGAATGGCGGACATCAATTTTAATTGAAACTTGCAGATTGTTGCAGTGAAGCAAGCGTACCTTCATATTGTCGATTAGAGGATTTGGGCCTCTTGATGAGAAGTAAGGTATTGCCGGTGGGTCAAATGGCGGCGATCCTGTTGGCACAGTGATTTCAGTTATGCGTGCAGTTGGATTTCTGGCATCAACCAGGAATATCCCGTCAGCTACAATGCACTGCCGACTCATTAGGCGCAGAAAAGAGAATTGACGGTGCAAGGCAGATTCAGGATGTTAATTCGAAGAATAGACGGTTAGTACCCCGTAATCGCGCCATTACCATTAAATGAGCACCACCATCGCTACGGGAACAAAATGACAGCAGAATACAGCCGATGGAGCTCACAGCAGTTAACAAGGAAACTGAGAGCAACCCTAAGGTGAGCGTTTAATCAAGAAGATAGCTTAACCAGAAAAGCGAAAGTAAATCAGCTGCACCACTCACGTCGCGTTCGTTGCATAGGTTATCACAGACGTAGAAGAAATGTGAATGGCTGGAAGAACATGGTATTCACTTTTCGTCGATCCAACCAGGATGATGCCAACTGCCCCCGCTTGCTTCGCTGTATATCCTTGCTTCAAAGTGCTCGAAACCGAAACACAGACGAGAATCTTGCCCCTAACTTTCGCGGGATCAAGGGTGCCATCGGCACATTTGCTGACGAATAGAAACAAAAAGACATAAACGTTGGGAAAGAATGCAAAAGGTCATCATACAGCTTACAATGTAAAGTTACATGTCTAAATGTCCTGAAATTTTGCATAATAACGAACACAAGAATGCAGACGGTGGATGATGACACTTACCCAGCAGATGTCAGCGAAACTCCAGAAAGCGCTGCAAGTTTTCCGTATATGATAGCAGTCAGGTTTGTTCCCGTTCCAGATGTGTAAGCGTAGCCCTGACAATCGCAAAAGGCATCGTGAGTAGGAGACAAGTTTCAAGAAGCTCCTTAAGTGGCGTGTATGGGATGATGAGCGTTGAAATTCTAGGATGCGAACAACACCCACTAGGCATTCCTCTCTACCTAAAGAAAAGCGAGGGCTACCTTACCGTGAACGAACGTCCATCACCTAAAATTACACTTTTGTATGCGGAACCACCCCCCGATCCAACATTGTCCTCGCCATTCGGAAATGTTGCCGCAGCCACGACGAGGTTCCATGGAGCAGCGTTGCCCAATGTGCTCAATCCCGGGCCCTCATTTCCAGCTGCGACGACCGTTGCAATATTCGCCAGGATTCCCATGAGTGAACCCTTTGAAATCCCGTCCGTGTAGGGCGTGGGGACACCAGTACCACCCAGCGAGACGGACATTACATCCACACCGTCACTAATTGCCGCATTCATTCCTCCGATGGTGTCAGAATTGAAGCATGTGTTACCCCCACTCTCATCTGTGCCAAAGCAAACCTGCACAAATGAGAGCAATGCTCGTTAGACCAACACGACTCCGTACTCCCAAAATTACATGGCCTGATTCAACTCAAGCTAGAAACCCAAACAAATCAAGGGATTTCACCGTGTGTATAGATCATATCTTCCACTTAGCCCATAACTTCTTCAGATCGCCTTTCTTGCAGTTAGCGATCCTACCTTGTACACGGAAATGTGGGCCATGGGAGCCGGTGATGAGGCCCGACCAAAATTGGCGCTCCCAACAATCGCGTCCACCATCGATCCTGCGGCCGTGGACGCAGTGTGCGTTCCGTGGCCGTCGGAGTCGCGCGGGGATCGGTACTCGCCGTACGCCCCGTTGCTCAAATTCTGCCTTCTCCCACTTTCATACCCCGAGCAGAAAAACCGCGCTCCAATGATTTTCCTGCAAGAGCCCAGCGGCACCACCCAGACCTTAGATTACCCTTCTCCTCAGCATCGGCATCAACGTAATTTGATTTGCGAGGTGAGGTTCTAGCTGACCTGTTGCAGGTGGTGTTGGTGAAGCCGTATCCTGCTTGGCATTTGCCTCTGAATTTTGAAGGAGGAGCAGGGAATCCGGTGTCGTTGAAGCTCGCAGCCTCGGGCCAAATGCCTGGGGACGCACACGGTTGGGTTTGTTAACATCAGAAAGGACTAAACGCAAACACCTGCGCAACCATTAGGGTTCCGTTTATTAGAATTATGACATTCATTCGACAACGCGAGATAAGGAAGAGAGGGAAATGGTCACCAGTGTCAATCATTCCGACTATGACGCCATTTCCTCTCGTGGAGGTCCAAATGCCCGGGGGGGTGCTGGTAGCCGGCTGATCTAGGCCGAGAAAACTCCAGCTGTAGAAAGTAGTCGTTTTCATTTCGTAATCTTCTTGAATGGACCGCACACCCTTTAGGCCTGCAAGAATTCTTAAAGAATTTATTCACATCATTTTTATTCCCAACATTTTATAAAAAATCACGAATGAGTGTGGCTGTTGTATCTCACCTTTGAGAGCATTGGCCTGCGGCTTTGTGAGCTTCACTGCGAAGCCATCCATGGCGTGATCGTAACTGTACAGCTTCGATGCTAGGCTGCATTATGCCAACACAAAGATAACGCCATCACTCCGTGTCCCAAGTCTGCTTTACCATTCACATAGGACGCTGGTGGGAGACACTGCCCATATTGCAGCTAGTGGAAATAGACGAGAGCGGAAAGATAGAGAGGGAAAGAGAGCGAGAGAGAAGCAGGGATGGCGCTAAAGAGAACGGAGGAGAGCGGGGAGGAAGAGAGAGGGCGGATGGGGAAGCACGAGGATGGTGGTGAAGGATATCTGGCGAGAAAGCGAGAAGAAGAAGTAGAAATAAGGAAGAAGGAGACAATAAGGAGAACGGCAGGTCGGTCGGTCGGTCGGTCGCGATCTTACGGCACGTCCATGCCCGCCAGGACGCGATCGTGCCGCGCCACGAGGCTCTTGCGGTACGCCTCCCTCTGCGCGGCGGAGGTGCGCAGCGCGGGGCTGCTGCGCGCCGCGAGAGGCAATGGCTGCCCGTCGAGCTCGACTATGTACACCTGCGGGGCCCCCCACCTGCCCTCCCTCTCAGGCCCCACTCCCCGCGAAAGAGAGAGAGAGAGAGAGAGAGAGAGAGAGAGAGAGAGAGAGAGAGAGAGAGAGAGAGAGAGAGAGAGAGAGAGAGAGAGAGAGAGAGAGAGAGAGAGAGAGAGAGAGAGAGAGAGAGAGAGAGAGAGAGAGGGAGAGAGAGCGAGAGAGGGGGAGAGAGAGAGAGAGAGCGCCCCTTAGGGTTGGTTCCAGAGGCCCCGCCAGCGGCTCACCTTCCAGTCGTTTGCGGCCGCCGCCAGCAGCGCCGCCGCGGCGAGCAGAAGGGCGAGCAGCGCCGCAGCCATGGCCCTCTTTCCCTCCCTCCCTCCCTCTCCCTCCCTCTCCCTCCCTCCCTCCCTCCCTTCCTCCCTCCCTCCCTCCCTCCCACCCTCGCTTTCTCCCTTCCTGCCTCCCTCCCTCCCTAGCTCCCTCGCTTCCTCCCTCCCTCCCTCCCTCCCTCCCTCCCTCACTCGGGCCCGCTCCCTCGCTGACCTCGGCCAGCGGGAACTGCGAAAGTGTTTGGTCGTCGTCTTCCGCGGAGGACTGTACGAACTGTACTGACAAAGGCGGCTGGCAATCACGTTTGGCAGTTGCGATTGACCCAATGTGCGGGAAATCATACGGACAGATATGTCCATACGATTGATTGGAATCGAATCTGAAAAGTTCGGCGGCAACCGACACGCCGCTTTTTGGTTTGACTTGAAAACCGTGGACGGGACAAAACGACGAATGTGTGGGGCCCACCAGGTCCCCTCCACAAGGAGCGGGCATCCATTCAGGCAGTATGAAGAGCTCACTCCCTTCCACTCTCCCACCACCCACTCCCTGTTGAGATCCGTACAATCGGACATACAGGGGATCCTCGTCATATTTTCCACCTTCAACAGTGCGTCACCAATTAGGGGGAGTCAGACCTTGACCATCGCCAAATCAATTTCGTAAGCCTGTCGGGCGAATTAAGCATTGGCTAGATACGCATTTTGGTGCGGCTGTGTATGGCGAAGCCGCGGATCCTGACCCGGAATTCGTACACGAAAGAAGTGACTTTTAGTATAAGGAATTCGGGAATTTCGTAGGCGATGGTCAAGGTTTGACTCCCCCTAATAAATTCGCCCCGATTTTGCTGAAACCACCTTTTTGTACGGTAACTTTGTGTTAGCCGTACTACAGTGGGGGGTCCTCGTATTTACCACCCTAAGGAGTGCGTCCTCAATATTTTCGCCCCGATTTTGCCGAAACCACCTTTTTGTACGGTGTTAGCCGTATTATCCGTACTACCCGTACTGTCCGTACTATCTGTACTAGCCGTTACGGGCATACGCAAAACTCACCTAATCTCCCCGCTCGTGCCGCCGTAAGAGGCGCTCGCTCTTCTCCCATTCTTCCTGGATTCGATGCGATACGATACGAAACGATCGGTACGATACTTTACGATACTAGGCGATACGATACGAAACGCCCCGATATGGTATTGTCCGTACGAGCCGTACGAGCTGAGACGAACAACAGAAAGCGGAAAACTACGTCTATGCGTCACGATATGGCACGATACGATACGATATTAAACGAGACAGTACGATACGGTACGATACGTACTCCTAGTTTTTTTATTTTGTGCTTGGTTCATTTGCGACCAATTTTTTGTGGTTCCTATGTTGACTTTGTCCATGTTTATTTGATGGCCTCACCATCTTGAGACCAATGCAAATCCCCTTTTCTTTTGTCGCACATTGTTGGAAGTCAATAGTGAAAAGGAAAAAACGAGGGGGGTGGAATGTCCAGAAAAAGAGGAGGGGAGGGGAGCGGAG
>CM074805.1:4584886-4597452 GCA_037447605.1 Zygnema circumcarinatum
CCCCGCGCGGGCGAAGTTGGTCATCGCGCCTTTGGAAATTGGTCATACCGGCAAATGCGGAGTGGTGATAAAGTCACGTCGCGTCACGATCACGGTTACGTTCGGGGGGCGCGAGACTGGTGAAGTTGACTCGAAAACTTGGTAATCGTACAGCTTGGTAATTGGTAATCGTTTTTTAAGTCTGAGACCCCCTAATATGGCGCCAATAGTGACATTGTCACGTCACGGCCGCACATGCAACGCCTTGCAAGACCCTTATCCCGATCCTAATCTCGCGCCGTCGGATCCTCCTCAGCTTGCACGGATCCAGCACATCAATGCCGTCAGATCCGCCTCAGCCTTATCTCCATCCGAGTCCTCCACCGTAGGATCTGACTCCTCATTACTTGGCGTCATGTGGGACCCCGTAAGCCTACGAGCGCCACCGACCTAGGCCGTACAGGCCTTCCCTTTAACCCAACACGTGGCGCCTTCCGATTCGCCACTGTCCTCCAAATGAATCATTGCTGACTTCGCACTTCGTCAATTCTGCTCCGCGCGCTGATTCGCGCCTCGTCACGTCCCGATTTGTCGCGTTGTGCCACGTCACATCTGACTCCGCCACGCCGCGCCTCGCCACCGACCAATGTCCGTACATTCGAGGTCCTGGCCTTACAAATCGTACCACTGATTGGCTCCACCGACATTCTGATGCCTTGCCTTGCCAAATCAGACTCTGCGCGCTACACGCACACCCCTTAAAGACTTGTACGGTCGCCTAGACGCCCCTCCGTACAATGTGGACAACATGAGCACACCCCTCCTTAGAACTTAGTACCAACAACTTAGTGTACAACTAGTTCCTAACTACTTTACACTAACAGGCTTAAGGGAGGGTTGGGGATTAACGGCACCACGGGACCAATCCGGCCCCGCGATTGGATCTCGGGCCGCGGCCCGGATCCCCCTTTTGGAATCGGCGGTCGTCCCGCGTGCGATTCACGGGTTCGTTGGTACAGGACGGGGCGGCTGTCGAACCCGCGCAGCGTAGGATCGGCCAGGTACGCAGGCGTCGCGGCGGCGCGCGTCGCGGCGTAGCGCCCGGCGAAATCGCGGTGAGCGTTGATGCGTTGTACACCTCGACCCATTCGGAGTCCGCGGGGGAGGCAGCGTGGCGATGCCGTTGGGCGGCCTTACTTCGATGATCCTCCATCTTTGGTAGGAGGTTCAGCGGGGGAAGCGTAAAGGGAAGCGCGGGGGTGGCTATGCGTCAACCAACTAGCGATACCGGCGACCGGTTGCACCTGCCCGAGTGCGCCCGACCTCACGAAGCTCTCTCTCTCTCTCTCTCTCTCTCTCTCTCTCTCTCTCTCTCTCTCTCTCTCTCTCTCTCTCTCTCTCTCTCTCTCTCTCTCTCTCTCTCTCTCTCTCTCTCTCTCTCTCTCTCTTTCTCTCTCTCACTTTTCTTGATTCAGACGCTGAGTGCAGGCTAAGAGTGATTCCGCGCACGACCGAGGAGGGATTAGCCCCGCGGTCCGTTACAGTGGTATCAGAGCCGCGTTGCGGCCTTCTTCTTTGGGGAAGAACCTAGTGGGTCATGGTGACCACTCGCCGGGCCGGAGGGGACCCGGGGCCCTCGGGGCCGCCACCTCCACCACCCGTCCCCCGGGACGAGGTGATGGAGGAGAACTCGGAAACTGCGGCCGTCCCCATGGAGGGGCCCAGTCCCGAGCCCACGGATGACCAAGGTCATCCGGTGAATGCTGCCCCTCCTCCCCTGCCACCGGAGCCGTTGGCTCTGGCAGACTCCTCCGATCCCATGATCGGGGCCCACATCACGGTGGGCGCGTTCTTGAAGATGAAGAAGAGGATCAATGATCTGGGAACGGACGTAAGGCAGCAGCGCGTCTCCACCATGGCTTATTCGAGGAAGGTGGACGACATGGAGCTGACGGTCCGCCGCCTGGTGGACACGCTCCAAATGGAATTCAAGGGTCTTTCAGAGATGCTCCGGAGGATCGAGGAAGGTATGCCCCACACCCCCCCTCAGGCTGTAGAGGCAGTGGATGCAGCAGGTCCTGGGGAAGGGGTTAGGCATACCACTCCGGTAGCGTCGTCTATACCGACGCCCCAACCGGCTGCCGGAAGCAGCCGGCAGAAGTCCGCACCCCCTGGCTTGTCCACAGGGGGGAGTCACCCCCACGGGGGTGGCGAACCACCCAGCAGTGGGGGACCCCCGTCAGGGGCAGCTGCTGGGGGCGGAGGAGATCCCAGTCCTCGGACTGCTCCTCCGCAACCTACTGAGGATGCCAAGCGGAATCGGGCCAAGGTGGCCCCGCTTTCCTTTTGGGGTGAACATCCTAACACGGACTGCTCGATTGAGCAGTGGTTGGGTCAAACGAAGGGTTACCTTCTTGCGACCAACTGTCCCCCCCTCCAGTGGGTAAGCTTTGCTTACCCAGCACTCAGAGGAGCCGCATACCGTGTGTATGAGGGTCTCTCTGATGAGATTGGGGACGATTGGGATAAGTTCAGAGATGAACTTATCAAACACTTTGGGGCCTTGGATCCCGGATTGGAGGCCCGGGATAAATTTCAGAACATGGTCCAAACCGGCAGTGTCAAGCAGTTTCTGCGAGACCTGCGACAGGTGGTGCCGCAAATCACCACCCACAAGCCTGGTCAGGCTGAGTTCTTTTTCCACTTCAGGAATGGCCTCAAACCACACCTGAGGAAGCAACTCAGGACCAACCCACAGACTCTAAAACCGTGGGACCCGCTGACTCTGAGCTGTACTTTGATGCAGTCATTCAGTTGGACACCGCCCCTGCAAGCGATGCAGGCCCTTCCCGACCCCAGCAGAGGTCGGGCGATGTGACAGGGTCGTGGAAGGCGGGACCCTTTGCTCCTGCTAAACCAGCAAGAAAGAATAAGCGGGAGCAACCAGAGGCGGCTGCCCGCCCAGCCCCTGCACGGCCACAAAAGTTGACTCCAGAAGAGAAGGAGCGGATGCAGCGGGAGAACAAGTGCTTCCGATGCAGGAAAGAGGGGCACAAGGCCCGGGATTGCCCTCTGAATGCTAAGGACAAAAAGGGCAAGGGGCCGGAAAACCCCAACCCACCAGCAGCTTAGGGGTCGCTGCTGGTGGACATGCTAGGTTAGGGGTAGGGATGGAAGCTGCCGCCAGGACTAGGGGACATTTGTTTCTTAGAACCTTGGACATTCTTAAATTGATTGGCAGACCTTTGGGAATGCATGATCTCTTTGTGTGTGATGCACTCCTTGTTTCCATTTCTCTTTCCCCTGCCACTATAGTGACTCCTTCTGGGTTCATGGATGAAGTGATGCATGGTCAATGGAATGTCGTTATCCTCAATGTAATGGGCGATGATGTCCTGGTGGAATGTTCCATGGATGCTTTGCATGTCATGAGGGATACATCCCACATCCTTGGGCTGCATGTGCTGTTTCCTCAGCACATGGCAGTTCGCACTCTTCCCAACGACACTTGGCGGTTGGTGAAACAGTTGAGGAAAGGGCACCCTTTGGTGCAAATGATGGAAGGATCCACCAGCTCGCTGGTGGGATCACCCTACACCTTGGTGTGGAGGACGGCTCGTCCTCAACCCTCGCATATAGTGCGATCCATGTTCCATCTTGCCCATCGTGCCATGACCTTCACCGGGTCAGCCAATGGCCACCCAGCAGTTATACTGCTAGATACTGGGGCAGATGCTAACTTTGTTAGTTCTGCATTCACCCAGAGATTTGGGTTGACCACAGATCCCCATTCAGAAAGTGTGACTTTCGGGGATGGACGCAAGGGCCAGATTTCTGGTAGCGTCACACTCAAGATCAAGCTCCAATCCTACTCCGGGGCAGTGAAGTGTCTTCTGACACAACTGGCTCCTGGTACAGATGTTATTTTAGGGAGTGCTTGGTTAACCATGGTCAAAGCCCAATTGGACTTTTCCATCCCACACTGCATTCTGCACAGTGGGGATAGGCGCATCACACGGCACCCTGGCAAACCCACATCCACTGCTACCACGCAGGTTGATACTCCTTCTCTGTAACGAGGGTCCAGGGGACTGGTCTGGCGAGTCAGCGAGGAGTCGCGAGAGGTAGAGGGTGGAAGAGAGCGAAGCCGGTTTCCGGGTTGAATGCCGTTGCATTCGCCCCCGCCCCTATACGCTTCCCCCGTCGAACCCTCTACCAGCATGAGGGACCGGAAGCAGGGCCCACCACTAGCGAGACGCCGCGTGGCTGGTGTAGCCCATGGCGGATCGCCACGTGGAGTATATGTCAGTGCTCGGCCCGGAGCCGTCGCGCGAGGTTCGGCGTCGTCGCATATACGACGCGCGCATACGACGCGCATATGCGACACGCGACCGACACCCGCGCGCGGCGCCCGCCGAAAGGCGGCGCGCGTCCGTACGCGCGCGGTCCCAGTATGTCGGTCCCCCGGCAGTCCGATCTCTGACCGGACTGACAGTCGGTACGGACAAACCGTGCGGAGATCTCTGTGGTGCGCGTAGCGCCCCGGTGGCTGTAGCGTTTCGCTACATTGCTCCCCCCCTAAAAAGATCGTGACGTCCTCGTCACGGGAGAAGACTAAGACAAAGCAGCCCGCAGCTTCAACGGTTTCCGCCGAAGTCTGCGTGAGGTCCGGGAGGGCTCGGCTACAACCCCGGTCAAGTCCCTTTCCGAGTTGCGCGCGGACTGCGCGGGGACGCCCCGTGCAGTCCGTGCCCGCTCACCAGCGGCTTGCGCCTCCCAATATAAGTTCACGAGCTCTTGGCAATGGGTCAAATTGCCTTCTTTCTCCCACGTGCTATGTTCAACCCCATAGCCCAGCCACTTCACGAGATATTCGTGGCGGGAGGTCTGACCCCTTTTCACGGTTCGGTGGGTCTGAATGGACTCGACCTCGTACTCGAGGTCGCCTTCAATATCCACTGGGGGTGGAGGTGGCTGGATCCTCCCGTCACTCAAGTAGCGCTTTAGCAGACTCACATGAAACACCGGATGTATCCTCATGTGAGCAGGCAAAGCCAGCTTGTAAGCGACTTCGCCAATGCGGCTCAAGACCTTGAATGGTCCGACGAACCGTGGCCACAACTTACGGGTTCCCCCGTAAGCCTTTAGTCTTAGGTTCGCGGTACTCAGCAGCACGTCCGCCCCAGGCTGGAATGTGAGCTGAGTCCGTTTGCGATCAGCATAGGTCTTCTGTCGGGACTGTGCCGCCAGCAGTGCCTGCCTTGCACGCTGCACAGCTTCGGACATGAGTCGAACAAAAGATCTAACGGCGGGTGGGTGAGCCCCCCCAGCTCCTCTCAAGCCCCATGGGTCATCGTCCCGGTGGATGCCTGCAGTCCACGAGGACGGTGGCTGATCCCTTGGCTGCAGGGGATTTAGAGGATGCTGACCATAATTCAAAAAGAAGGGGGTCGTACCGATTGATTCTTGATGAGCATTGTTGATGGCGTACTCCGCCAGTGGGAGTAAGGTATCCCACTCATCCGGCGTGGGTCCCACGTAATGCCGCAGGAAATCCTCCACAATGCGGTTGACCCTCTCCGTCTGGCCGTCAGTTTGTGGATGGAAAGCTATACTGAGCGCTTGCTTGGTGCCCACGATTTTCAGGATTTCAGTCCAAAAGTGACCGGTAAATCGGGGATCTCTGTCAGAAACAATGGTGGACTGAAAACCATGCAAGCTCCACACCTTGTCAACGTAGAGGCGCGCCACCTCTTCCGCCCCAGCGGACTTCCTAGTAGGTGCAAAGTGCACCATCTTGCTGAGACGGTCGACAAACACCATAATAGCATCGTGACCCCGTGGGGTTTCTGGTAAATCTGTGATCAGATCCATACCGATGCTCTCCCACTTACGAAAAGGGGGAGTGAGTGGTTGAAGCTGGCCAGGAATCCTGCCAGTGCGGGGCTTATCACGTTGACAGGTTGGACAGGCGAGTACATATGCCGACACATCCGACGTGAGTCCCGGCCACCAAAACTCACGGAGTATTGCCTCGGAGGTTTTGGCAACACCCATGTGGCCCCTGTAAGGAGGATCGTGCATCTCACTTAGAATGAGCTGCCGTATAGTTCCACACGTGGGAACGACTAATTGCTTGTCGCGGTACCAAAACCCGTCTGTGGAGCGCAGCACTTTGTCCTTATAGCCACTACCCTGGCCGTCCAAGAACATAGGATCACCAGCATAACCCTCCCGAATCATCCATCTGTCTAAGATCAGAGAGGGTAGGGGGGTCGACCGTGGCGCTGGTTGGGGTGTCTATGGCTAAACACGTTGGGAAGGGAGAAGGTGAGTTGGCCGGCCCACCTTCTCGACCGCTTTGTTCCTCCAACACTCGGGTCGACGAGCGCACCATCCAGGCAAGATGACTGGACTGTCTGCTCAACGGATCGGCAACATTCAACCTTCCTGGCCGATATACCCATTTGCAGTCAAATCTCTGGAGGAACTCGGACCAACGGGCCTGCCGCCTAGATAGTGTCTGTTGGGAGGAGAGGAAGGTCAAGGGCCGGTGGTCTCAGGATCAACGTGACGTTTCCGCCTCTCCAAATAAAGGCAACGCTTACAAGTCTCAAGGCGTGAATAACTGGCGTAGCAGTTCCTCGCCGTTGCCGAAAGTAGTTTCAGATAGTTGGGTCTATCTTCCGCTTATAAGTTGTGTGGGTTGGCTCTCCGGGAACAAAGACGTAAATACAAGAGTTTAACCCTCGACAAGCCGCAAACCAATTTCATGTGGTTTGGTAGGGTCTGCCAACACCAACGTAGGTGCGGTGATGAGGGCGTGTTTGGTCCCCTCAAACGCCACCTGACATTCATCTGTCCAGGTGTAGCGAACTCCAGATTTTGTGAGATCTGTAAGTGGAGTAACTAGCTTACTAAAACCTTGAATGAATTTACGAAAATAATTCGCAAAGCCCAAGAAGGAACGCAACTGATGCAGATCCTTAGGAACAGCCCAAGTGGCAACCGCCGCAATTTTAGCCGGGTCGGGCTTGAGGCCGTCCGTTCCAAGGATATGTCCAAGGTAGAGCAACTCGCGTTGCATGAACTGACATTTCTTGCGCTTCGATAGAATGTGGCCGGGCGTAAGACCGGCTAAACACATTGCTAACGGGTCATGGTCTTGTTCGCTTTTTGCTAAACCGGAATGTCATCGTGAGGTAGACCGTAACGCATCACCCATGCTGGAGAAACATCTCGTCTATGATGATCAAAGGTTGCCGGTGCATTTGTCAACCCAAAGGGCAGTACCTTGTATTGGAAATGACCAATAGGCGTACGAAACGCAGTCTTTGGTACGTCAGCATCCGTGACCCGGATCTGATGGTAGCCCTGGGCCAGATCGAGCGAAGTGAAAATTCGCGCCCCATGCAACCGGTCTAATAAATCATCTATTCGAGGTAAAGCATAACGATTTTTTATCGTGATTTTATTAAGGGCCCGATAGTCAATGCACATTCGCAAGGAACCGTCTTTCTTTCCCACAAACAGGATAGGGGCCCCAAAAGGGCTCTGACTGGGCTCAATCCAGCCCTTGGAGCGCAGATTGACCAGCTGCTTTCGCATTTCTTCGGTCTCCTTGGGGCTCAATCGATAGATTGGTCGCCAAGGTGGTTTCTGCTCAGGCTCAAGGGGAATAGTATGCCCCACGCCACGCGCAGGAGGCAGCCCTGAGGGGAGGTCCTCTGGGAAAATGTCCTGAAATTCGTTAAGTAAAGATTGGATCGCCAGTGGTACGGGTGGTAACGACTCTGAGGCAGTGGGTAACCACTCCTGGTCGCCGTCATAGACAGACTCGATTTCATCGACGAGGTGCACATAGAAGAGTACACAACCCGTTTTCACGGCTTTCGCCACCTGCATGGCGGAGCACAAGTGCGCCGCGTCTGGATGGAGGGGGGAGACAACCATGGGCATACCGGGGAGTAAGGTGACCCGCCGAGCGCCACTGCGAACCACGCAGTTTGGGACTGCAAAATCCATCACGGCCCGAACGGACTGCAACCAATGACTGCCTAAAATCAAGTCAATGCCCGGAGTCAGAACTGTGACCAAGCATTGAATTTGCCCGGAAAATGATTGAATTCGCAATCGAGTAGTCACGCAACCGAGGATCTGTCCCTTACGACCATCGCCGAACGTGACCGTATCGGAGCGGTCTGCAAGAACCAGGCCAGCCATCTTAACAAACGAAGAGTTCAGAAAATTATCGTCAGCGCCTGAATCGAATAATGCGATGACAGGTCTACCTTCCACAACCCCCGAAAAGGTCATGGCACAATGGGATCGCTGAAACATGGATCTGAGTACAACCAACGCAGCGGGACGCGCCGTGCGCCAAAGGACAGGGAACAGAAGCGTGCAAGAGGTGATGTGGCCTGAGTCGTCCCAGCGCACCAACGGGTGACCCCTCCGCCAAATCCGTACCACCTTCCAATGGGCGTGGCCGAAACAAGTGATGGGGACGTGTTGCGGAAGCAAGACGTGCACCGCAGACACGAGCATGGAAGTGCGCCCCCGTCGGAAGGCATCAAGGACACTATCAAACAGATCGGTAGCTCCGGTAGGGTTCAGAATCCAGATTTCAGCAGAGCCATCCCATTGCGCAACAGAAAACTCAAGAGAGGTCATTCGGGTGGAGAGAGAGAACAAATAGTCATTCAGATATTCCGGGCAATGTAAGACGAAAATATCTGATGCAAGGGGCTGCCGGCCCATAATATTCAATAAATCACTGGAAAAGGGTACAACAAAATCCCTACGCCTGGCAGCTCCAACAACCATTCTCCCCCCCCTACCACTACCACCTGCAACAACCTCTAGACTGCAGGTGGGTTTCCGTTTTCCGGGCCAGGAGCTTGCTGACCCTTAGGACAGTCACGAGCCAGATGCCCCGCCTGTCGGCAACGGTAGCATCGGCCCTCCTTCTTGAGCCTGTCCGCTTCTTGGGACGTCAACTTGGGGACTTTCGCCGCCAAGGGCTGAGTTGGTGCATCCCCAGGACGCTTGGGCCCCCTTCCGCCCCCACGCGGGGCTCGAAAGGGTGGGGTCTCCCGCCGAGGCGAGTTGGAGCCAGAGGGTACCGGGGACCAAGTCCACGCCACGGGTCGGCCGCTACGGTCCGCGCGTCCGCGTTCACAGCGGCCGCATAAAACAGATCTGCGTCTGCAGCCACCCAGGGCTTAGAAGTAGCGGGGTTGAGCAACAGTTGGTTAGCAATGTGAGGTTTCAAACCCGGAGAACTCAGAACTGCTCAACTCGGGAGGAGGTCACGAGTAATCGACACCGTGTCGCCAGCAGTCGCTGAGGAACTGGAGCACGCTGCCTGTCTGCACCAAAGTGGCGTACTTCCGGCGACCCTCCAAGCTGGGGTCGAGCACGCCAAAGTGCTTGTTCATCTCGGTTTCAAACCGAGCCCAACTGCCATTGATACTGGCCCGAAGGTTGGAGAACACGCGGAAAGCCTGTCCACGGAGAGAGGGGTACGCGTAGTTCACCCACTCCTCCGGTGGGCAGCGGGTCGCGTAAAGGTAACCCTCTGTCTGACTGACCCACTGCTCAAACGGGCAGTCGGTAGCTGGTCGCTCACCCCACAATGAGATGGTGGGACCTACGCTGTTGGGCGCAAAACCCAGTCGGGGTGGCTTATCGCTCAAGGGGTCAAGGCCACCGGCCCGCCCCCGCAGGTATCGGGTGGGGGTATCCCCATGACGGGAGGATGACCCCATCGATATCGCGTAGAGCCCCCGCTCGTAGGGCGTGGGTCACACCGTACACCCGGAGGTGGCCCGGCCGGGAGGGGAGGGGGGGGTGCCACCGGCAACGAGTTCACAGAGGTGGCACCCCTGAGTGGACCCCTCGGAGGAGGACCAGGCTCACTCTGGGTGCGGAGGGGCTGACCTCTGGTCTCGCGATGTCCCGCCCGGACCTCCGCGAGGTCCCGGCGGTAGTCGTCTCGGAAGTCCTCCTGAAGGCGTCGGTTCTCGTCGGTGGACCGTCGTAGGAGGAGCTCCAACGAGGTGATCTGCCGTTCCAGGCGGTCGGCCCGCTCATCTTGAGCGGCCGAACGCAGGAGAAGGTCGTTCCGCTCCTCAGTCACGGGAGTCAGATCCGCAAGTGTCAACGGGCGGCCAAAGTCCTCGTGCTGAGGAGGGTCCTCCGGGTGGTCCTCCCAGAGGTTTGGTTCTGCCGGCAGGGCCCGCGCGGCCGAGGTCGCGGTGACCGGAGCCCCGACCGGTGGAACATGCTCCCCTGAGGCCTCGCCCACGGCAAGGTAAGCGGGTGCCGGTGGGGGAGGTGGGGGAGGAAGGGGAACCGGCGGTGTGTCTGACGGTGCCGGCTCCCCAGCTCCCCGTGCGCGCGTGGTGACCATGGTGGGAGCGGTGAGCAGCCGTAAGATCAAGAAAAACGGCTCTGATACCAATGTAACGAGGGTCCAGGGGACTGGTTTGGCGAGTCAGCGAGGAGTCGCGAGAGGTAGAGGGTGGAAGAGAAATAAGCCGTTTCCGGTTGAATGTCGCTGTATCGCGCTCTCACCTATACGCTTCCCCGTCAACCTCTACCAAAGATGAGGGACCGGAAGCGTGGCCTACCATCATGCAGGTTTTCGCGGGCGTCGGTAGCCCAGTGGGCGATCTTTTCACGCGGGAGTATATGCCGTGCTCGCCCGAGCCGTCACAGGTTCGGGCGTTGCCGCGATACGACGCCGCCGCATACGACCCAAGCATAGCGCGCATACACGCCGGACCAACAACACCAAGGCCAGCGGGCTCGGGCCGAAAGGCGCGGCCCAGACGCTGCGCGGTCCCAGCAGGCCGAAAACCTTCCGCAGTCCGACCGACCGGATCGACAGTCGGTAATGACAAACCGCACGAGATCTCCATGGTGCGCCAGAAGCGCTCTCGTGGGTGGCTGTAGCTACCACATTCTCCTCGCCGGCCATGCAATTGGCCAAAGCTGTTAAGGAGGGTTGCACCTTGTTCATGGTGCATGTCATGGCAGCCACTGAGGATGTGCATGACGAAGATCAGGAATGGCAGATCACATCTACGGATGTGCTCTCGGCCGTTCCACCCAAAATCCAACCTTTGTTGGATGAATTCAGGGATGTCTTCCCTGACGACCTTCCAAGAGGGTTGCCACCATCTAGAGGAGTGGGGCACACAATCCCTCTTGAGCCTGAGCAAAAGCCGCCTTGGCGGCCGATTTATCGGTTAAGCCCAAAAGAAACCGAAGAGATGCGTAAGCAGTTGACTAATTTACGGGACAAAGGCTGGATAGAACCCAGTCAGAGCCCCTTTGGGGCGCCCATCTTGTTTGTTGGGAAAAAAGATGGCTCGTTGAGGATGTGCATTGATTATCGCGCACTCAACAAGATCACCGTAAAGAATCGATTTGCTTTACCACGTATCGATGATCTGTTGGATCGTCTTCACGGCGCCAAAGTGTTTACATCACTTGATCTTGCTCAGGGGTATCATCAGATCCGCGTCACGGAAGCTGATGTGCCAAAAACTGCGTTCCGGACGCCGATTGGTCATTTCCAATATAAGGTGTTGCCCTTTTGGATTGACTAATGCTCCAATTGACCCAACAGACCTTGTCTAGGCGGCAGGCACGCTGGTCTGAGTTCCTCCAAAGGTTTGACTGCCAGTGGGTTTATCGACCCGGAAGGCTGAATGTAGCAGACCCACTGAGCAGGCAGCCTCGGCATCTTGCCTGGATGGTGCGCTCGTCGACTCGAGTGTTGGTGGAACGAGATGACAGAGGTGAGGGGCCGGCCAACCCCGAGTCTCCGTCTCCAGCATGCTTTGTCATAGATCCCTCCACCAGTGACGCAGTCGACCCTCCTGCTCTCTCTGATCTCAGACAGATGATTCAGGAGGGGTATACTGGTGATCCAATGTTCCTGGATGGCCAAGGTAATGGCTATAAGGACAAAGTGGTGTCTAAGGACGGATTCTGGTACCACGGCCAGCAGTTGGTCGTGCCCAAGGCCGGAACTGTACGGCAGCTCATTCTGAGTGAGCTACATGATCCTCCGTACAGGGGTCACATGGGAGTTGCTAGAACCCGTGAGGCACTGCTCCGTGAGTTCTGGTGGCCTGGACTCACGAGGGATGTAAAAGCGTATGTACTCGCTTGTCCAACTTGTCAACGAAACAAACCTCGCAATGGTAGGATACCTGGCCAGTTGCAACCCCTCACACCTCCTTTTCGGAAATGGGACAGTGTGGGTATGGATTTGATCACAGATCTTCCTGTGACACCTCGGGGGCATGACTCCATCCTCGTCTTTGTCGACCGGCTCAGCAAGATGGTGCATTTTGCACCAACTACTAGGACAGCTGGGGCCGACGAGATTGCACGGTTGTATGTTGACAAAGTGTGGAGTCAGCATGGTCTTCAGTCAGAAATTGTGTCTGACCGCGATCCACGATTCACCGGCCATTTTTGGACGGAAGTGCTCAAAATCGTGGGGACCAAGCAGGCATTGAGTACAGCTTTCCACCCGCAAACCGATGGCCAGACGGAACGGGTGAACA
>CM074805.1:4621385-4666462 GCA_037447605.1 Zygnema circumcarinatum
TCCCCCTCCCCCTTCCACCCCCCTCCCTCATCCCCCCTCCCCCTCCGCCTCCCCCTCCCCTCCCCTTATTCCCCCTCCCTCATCCCCACAAGCATCCATAGTGTCCCAATCAAAGCTCTTTCTTTCCCACTCCCACTCCTTCCTCAAGTTCACGCAGGGAAGGGAAGGATCATTACCACCACATTCTCATAGGCTTGTCACGGATCCACTTTGTGGCCACCCATTTTTGCCCTCTAACAACGGGGCAGCTCCCGTGCAGTGAGGACTGTCTCCCCATCCAAAAAGTTAACCAATGACACATTCAGTTTCAGTTCCAGTTTCGGTTCAGTTACCCTTTCAAAATAGTCGAGAGTAAATGAAGCAGTCAAGGAAGGAAATGGGAGGGAGACTGCAGATAAGTGGTCTGTCTGAGACTGGCAAACCCTAAATACCCTATCACACTACATAAAGCATAGTTCAAAATTCCATTACAGAGTGTTGCAATCCTGAGTTCCATGCACTCACTTTGTCGATAGTTCCGTTGGGATACACGGACCAGAATAGTAAGCCATCCCCTTGCCTTGGCTTCACTGTGAGGCCTATGCAACTTTTGTAGTCATAGCCAATGTTCATATTTTTGAATCCCTGGGGGAAGAAAGGGTAAAGGGCATCAAAAGCAGTTAGTTAGGAGAGTTCCACAGGTTGAGTCGCACTCTATCTGACCATAGAACCTTCAAACCCTAACAGAATCTGAACCCAAGAGAGTGTGCTAAGCAGGATATGGCATTCTCGGTTTTCCTTTAAATACTTGAACAGTGGGCCAATACCTCGTAAGGGAACATAGTCTCTCCTCCCTCCTCGACATCTGAAAGGTATAAAAGGAAGGAAGCAATCTGAAACCACTCAGAGTTGCCCCGTGTCAGAAAAAATCAGCAGCAAACATAAATAAAACCTAAGAAGCAAATTCTCTCTCTACAGGGCCTCCATCTCTGTCTCTAAATTATCCAAAATCTCAAAGACTGTTCAATGGCTGCCGAGTGTTTCAAAAACGTGCCACGTGTCACATACCCGTTGGCTGCTTTGCGGGCCGTACTCCTCTGGGCTAAATGTGTCGTAATGTGAATCGTATTTTTGACCAATTTCATAACGTAGAACATTGTAGGCCTGAATGAGGTCCCCCCAGATCAACCCATTTATCTCAAGCTCTATGGAAAAAAAGCGAGAAAAAAGGGGTCCTGCAGAGGCTCATGCTTTGATTCCGCTTCAGAAAAGAAAGGTTGCTAAACTTCAAGCATGGTACAAATTTCAAAAAAAAAAACAAGTGAAGTGATTGTTTCAAATGTCACGTTAGTCTCAATCCTAGCCAATCAAGCCAAGGTGTAATAGGTCTAATGAACGAGGCAAACCAAAGACCTAAAGGAAAAAAAAAAAAAAAAAACTCAGAACTCAGAAGAATTTCTTTACTCTATTCATAGTCAGGTGCGTAACGGCTGAAATTTGCAGCACGTTTTTAACGTTAGCTGACCCTTTAGTTCATAATTTCACATGGCCCTATATGATAAGCACTCCGCACTCCTCTCAGAAAGTCTTTCCTAAAAATGTGCCAATTCGTGCTCAATCTCTATTGGTCCTCTCCCCCTCCTCTCCCTCTGTCTCACCTCTCCATGCGAGACAGGCACCATTGTGATTTTGGCTATCTTTTGTTCGACCCATCCAAGGGCACCATCGGAATCCTCGTAAGAACTCAAGAAGGTGCCTGAGCTGCACACTCCATCCCATGACTGAAAAGTTAGTCATCATTCAGACTCCAAAGACCGCCTTCAGGCAAATCAAAGATCTCACATATTGCGTGATGAATAGTAAGTAGCACAATCTCCTAGACAGCTTTCAACCTCAGAGGTTCAGCATACTCATTCAGAGTTTAGATTCCTTCAAGACTTCCCCCCCACCCCTCCCTCCCTTCTTCTCTCCCTCCCTCCCTCCCTCCCTCCTGTCCACATGAATACATGGATCTGGCTACTGTTGAAGCAATGTTCTGCAGCTATCCATGCCCTAAAGTAGCAATCTTAGAAATCATAAAAGTGAGTGTCTTAATCGTAAACGACCATACACACCTTGTTCGAACATCTTTAACAGCATCTTCCGACTCGCCTTGCCGCAGCGCCAAGCCCGACGGAGAGAGGGACTTCTTCGCAAGCGCAATGATCTCTTCACACTTTTCTTTGGGTGCAAAGTTGGGAAACCAATAGGCTCGCGGAGCCCAGCTGAGCATCTGCAATTCATTAATAAATCATATCACAAAGCTGCCCTCGGAGTCATCTTTAATGACCATCCACAGAAAATCACGGTCCCTGAGTCGATCGATCAAACTACAGAGGTAATTGTCTTGATTAAGATATTGCGGACCCAAATGCAGAAAAAGTCAGAAGCTCACCTGGAATGGAATTTCAGAGATAAACCCTTCTCCAGACTCTCCGTGTGGTCCTACAACAGCCGGAGGCTTCACCTCTTTTACAAAACGCCGTTGACTCGCCCCTTCTTCTTCCTTGGATTCTCCAACATTTTCCAGCTCCGCTTTTTGCACAATAACTTGAGAATCAACAGCGTCCTTGGGAACCCTAATATCAGGCATTTTCTGTAACAAGAAGAGCCAGGGGATATGAGCAGCAGCACGTAACTGAGCTGCTGTTGAAAGGAAAGCCAGGCTACAAAGAAGTGCTATAGACATCATCATCATTTTAAACCTTCAGGTGGGCATCATTGTTTTTTTTTTTTTTTTTTTTGTGCTTCGATTAATGAAAGAAGCAGCTTACACCCACCTCCAATTGGTTGCCTCCATAGAGGTATCCTGCATAGAAGGAGAGCACCCACAGCCCGAGCGCTGCAGAGAGAGAGAGCTTCTCCGCGAATATGGTCTTTTTTTGCTTAATCGACGAAGTCCCCATCTCGCCAAACACGCCTCAAATGAACGTGGATATTTTTCCAGAATTTTTTTCTATTTATTTAAGAAAAACAAAAATTATAAGCTCAAATTAGGGTTAGAGAAGAAGAAGTCTGGACTTCCAAGGTTTGGACTTGTGCAAAAAATAGGGCCAGCCCAGACTTCCAACCCCCCAATGGCTACACGCCATGTGTACAAATTTGTACACGTGGCAGATCGCTATTGGTGAGGCGTTAGTCTAGTTGGCAAGAAAAATGCCACGCTGGAGAGTCCACATGTTGGAGTAGTCCTGTTTCCAGTTCTACCAAATTTTTTAAAACTGTTTGACATTTTTCGTACATGTATGGGCAAATGCACTTTTTTTGCGTGCAGAAATTTGGCTACAAGGTGTATTTTCAGGGCAGGTGAAAATCCTATGATTAGTGGAGGCGTAAAATTTTGGGCTAGGGCAGGCGGAAATTCTTTCTTTATTTTGAGTGGCAGGTCCCTGTTAATATTTCAAATCTGGTCCACCAAAGCCTGCCCGTTTAAAAATAAGCTTCTGTAGGCGCCACGTAGGACATGACGTGGCAGTTCCAGTTTAGTCCAGCCAATCAGAGGCCTCCACGTGACGAACTGAACAGAACAGACCTGGAACCTCCATAGAACGGCTTGTGAGGGTCGTAGGGTTTTGGAGGCGCAGAGTGCCGCCATCTCCTCTCTGCCTTCTGCTTTATCAAAAGCAGCGGAGAAACAAGCACGATTCAGGTCGCTTTTCAGATATTTGAATAAGTATTTGAAGGAAGTAGCTGAAGGAAGTACTTGAAGGAAGTATTTGAAGGACGTATTTGAAGGAAGTAATTGAAGGAAGTATTTGAAGGAAGTAATTGAAGGAAGTATTTGAAGGAAGCATTTGAAGGAAGTATTTGAAGGAAGTATTTGAAGGAAGTATTTGAAGGAAGTATTTGAAGAAGTGTGTGAAGGAGTATTTGAAGGAGGGACGCATATTGAAGTGGGAGACTGTACCTGCTTACAACCAGGGCTTCAGAAGGCCTAAGTAGGGAGAGAGAGAGAGAGAGGAGAGGGAGAGGGAGAGGAAGAGAGGGGGGGAGCGGGTTGGAGGGGGGGAGGGTGAGCCATGGCGGACCGCCTGACGCGTATTGCCATAGTGAACGCGGATCGATGCAAGCCGAAAAAGTGTCGGCAGGAGTGCAAGAAGAGCTGCCCCGTCGTGAAGACAGGTAGGGGGAGGAGGAGGGAGCACCGCCGGTCAGTTTCTAGGGTTTCCAAGCACTGAACGTCAAAGTTTAAACTTGCATTCATGTATGAATGTGTGTGTGTATATACTTGGGCATTTGAGTGATGACACAACATATGGTTACAGGCGGAACATGAACAGTTCATCATGCCTGCTCAGCCTTTCCACACAAACTATCTTGTAAAAGCCATTTGTCATGCAATTGGAATGTCCGAGGCATGACATCCTGTCATTCACATGGTACGGCTCTCCTTTCTTTCAAAGGATTGAAATTTGAATGTTGGCCGCAGCGTACCATCAGCACAGATTATTAGACTACAAACATGTAGCAAACCTTTCCTTTCTCTCCCTTTCTCTCGCAAGCGCGCGCTCTCTCTCTTCCCCTCTCGCTTTTTTTCCGCTTGTTCTCTCCTCTTCCTCTCTTTCTTTCGTCTCACTATTCTGTCAGTTTCTGTGATGTATTGTGACTGTTCTGTACGTATTGGCTCCTTTCTGCAGGGAAGCTGTGCATTGAAGTTTCATCTACTTCAAAGATTGCTTTCATTTCTGAAGAGCTTTGCATCGGCTGCGGTATCTGCGTTAAGGTGTGACGGCCTCTCCCTCACCCCCCTTCCCCCCCAATCCCACTCCCTCCCACTCACTCACTGCCTCTCTCCCTCTCCCCGATTCTTCTCTTGTCCCCCTCTCCCACTCTCCCTTTCCCTCTCGCTCTCAACGTTGAGAGTATTAGATAGTGACGTTTACGTTGCATAACCTTCACATCAGAGAAAGAGCTTCGGTTCTTCCCCTTCTGAAAAAGGAAGGATTGGTCGTTTCTTTTATAAATTCTGAGACCTGGAAATGATTTGTGGGATCAGAAATGCCCGTTTGATGCAATCGAAATCATTAATCTTCCAAAAGATTTGGACAAGGACACAACACATCGATATGGTCCCAATACATTCAAGCTCCACAGGTACTTTGTGTGTTGAGATTCGGTATCTCTTGAAAAGGTTATCTATAAAGGTTATAAAAGGTTTCTTTCCGCAGCAGCTATTGCAGGTTGGTGTTCTGTTCAAGCATCCAATAGTTTGATGATATCTACTTAATCCTTTAGTTTATACGAAGAAGTGGAATAGAATGGCTACAGTTATCACGTCTTCAAATAGAGATGCCGGTCAGGATGTTAGTGCTCTAAGGGAGGTGGAGTTATAATGGATTTTGTTTGTTGTTGTTGAATATGCAACATAGTGTGGGAGAATGTGGTATCGATCACTTTATTGAGGGGCGGAGGGGGGGCGTGTGGTGCAGATTGCCGGTTCCGAGGCCGGGACAGGTGTTGGGTTTGGTGGGGACGAACGGTATTGGGAAATCAACCGCTTTAAAGGTCTTAGCAGGCAAATTAAAGCCAAATTTAGGTCGCTTCCAAGTGAGACTACTTCCACATGCTTGTACTTTATTCTCTTAGCTCATTTTCCTTCTATCTCTCTCTCTCGCTTATCCCATCTTGCTCTCCTTGCTTTTATCGTAGCTCCAATGACTAAGCTTAAGCTTAATGCTTAATGCTTAATGCTTAAGCTAGATGTACGTTTAACGATGTCAATTGCTACAAGCATAGCGGACAGGCTGAATGTCTTTTGTGAGTCTATTGATGTTCTTTCCTTTCCTTTTCCAACAGAATCCCCCAGACTGGCAAGAAATCCTGACCTATTTCCGAGGCTCAGAGCTTCAGAACTACTTCACACGCATTTTGGAGGATAATCTGAAGGTGTGCTTCTTTAGTCCATATATTGCTTTCATCCATTCAGCCACCTATTCATTGACCCAAGACCACGTGGCATCAGATTGTATGTTGTTGTTGTTTTTTAGGAAGGTTTTCATGACACGGCAAAGAGGGTGGGGGGGTTCAAAAAAGCAATGGTCAAGAGAAGATCGAAGGGGCAAGGAGTTATTTTTTGAGATTGGGAAGGGCGGGCGGGGGAGGTGGGAGAGAGGAGGGGAAGGAGGAAATACCAAGCTGGATTAAGAATTCTAGAGACATATTCAGATTGTGGAGAGACATACATTGTGCGGTTTTGGTTCAGTCATGGAGATATCGCTCCCTCATTATCCCTAGCCATTATCCCTCGTTCTCCAAGAAGCAGAAAGAGAAGCTGAAGAAGTAGCAGGAGAACTTCATAAATTAATCTCCAAGTGCGAACTAGAGGAAGCTGAATGTGTTTGTTATCAACTTCTTTCCTCCTTTTGGACCACTGCAGGCCATCATCAAGCCTCAGTATGTGGATCACATTCCGAAAGCTGTAAAGGGAAACGTCGGAGAAGTTTTGTCTCAGAAGGATGAGAGAGACGTGAAGGCGGAGCTCTGCAGGGACCTGGAGCTGGACAGAGTAAGCAATTTCAAAACCCTTCGACAACTAAAATCTAAAACCAAGCTCATGCCTTTACAATAGTTATGTACGAATAAAAATGGAAGTCAGTACATACAGATAAGGTTTATTTGAAGGGATTTTAGATTAAAGCTATTGATGGTTTGCAGGATGTACTCGTCGATTTAGCCTAGTGCCTTTCTCTGCTTGTGTCTCGCTTTGGGATTTTTCTTTCGGCCCTCTTACAGTCCCTCAGTTATTTCCAACTATACTTGAAAGTTAATAAAAACAACTTTTTCTGATCTTGGCCTTCTAGTTCGACGTTCTGGATTTCATTCCCCTTGACGTTGGAAAAGCATCACCACCCCTCTCGTTTCCTCTCCTTATGCTTATTCTATGTTCGCCACGTTCTCTCCTTTCTTGTTCACTGTGCGATTACTCTCCGCACTTCTATCTCTCATTCTCCCCCCTTCACCGTCCTGTGTATATGAACTCCATCCATCCCCGTTCACACATGAAACTATCAAACAGCTCCAGAATTTGTTATTTCCTCGCTGTTTTAATCCCTATCATATGTTTCCTAATACTTGTACCCTGTCATTTTTTCATCTGTATCTCTGTGTTTTACAGGTGATTGACCGTGATGTGGAGCATCTATCGGGAGGGGAGCTCCAAAGGTTTGCTATCGCTGTGGTAGCAGTGCAGCATGCGGAGATTTATATGTTCGATGAGCCCAGCAGTTATCTGGATGTGAAGCAGCGCCTCAAAGC
This sequence comes from Zygnema circumcarinatum, assembly GCA_037447605.1. Classification (NCBI taxonomy): domain Eukaryota; kingdom Viridiplantae; phylum Streptophyta; class Zygnematophyceae; order Zygnematales; family Zygnemataceae; genus Zygnema; species Zygnema circumcarinatum. The sequence goes on from CM074805.1 coordinate 4,628,658, forward strand.
AGCTCAAGTCATTCGGTCCCTGCTAAGGCCCAATAGGTATGTTGGGATCAGGGGGAGGTCACGATTCTCTCTTCTCTCTTCGCACCTCTCACTTCAACTCATTGAAGTTTTTTGCAGACGGAAGTCGAATTGTATAAATGAGGATGCAGCGAAATTGGTTTTTGGGTATTGGTGTTCGCGATGTGATTGCATGTCGAGCTCATTTTTTTGATAGACAGTTTGAGAGGAGGCTACTGTCAGCAAGATTCTTTGACTCTAATGGAGAAAAAGTGTTGGGGTGGGAATGTGGTTGTTTTGAATTTGCAGCTATGTCATTGTCGTGGAGCATGACTTGAGTGTGTTGGACTATCTCTCAGACTTCATCTGCTGCCTTTATGGCAAACCTGGGGCCTATGGAGTGGTCACATTGCCCTTCTCTGTTCGTGAAGGAATCAATATTTTCCTCGCAGGGTTTGTGCCTACAGAAAATCTCCGTTTTCGAGACGAATCTCTTACTTTCAAGGTACTTTGTTGCTCTCAAGGTTAGCTCGTTGATTCAAGCATGTTAGCATGTTTTGTATGAGAAGGATGTACAGTAGTGAATACTTGAGCGCTATCTTCTTTTCTGAGTTCTTCCTTGAAACCAAAGAATACTGGTTAGTTAATCGGTTCTGGGTTTGGAATACAGGTAGCAGAGACAGCGGAAAATGTGGAAGAGACTGAAACGTATACAAGATACAAATATCCGTCAATGACAAAGACACAAGGGGACTTCAAGCTACACGTGTCAGAGGGCGATTTTACGGATTCGCAAATTGTTGTGATGTTGGGAGAGAATGGAACAGGAAAGACAACGTTCATCAGAATGCTGGTGAGTAGAAATCCGCTCCCTCGTGTAGGTTAAGTGAAGGGAAAACAGCAAGAGGTTAATGTATCAGTGCCAAGATGGTGGTGCGGGAGAGGGGTGAGACGAGAAGATAGAGAGGGAAAGTAGAGGTGAGAGGAGAGGGAGGGAGGGAGGAGTGACGATCTCTGACTCCATAGTGGGATGGTGAGAGGGCTCAGGCTGGCCTCTTGAAGCCAGACGAGGAGGATATCGATCTCCCCGAGTTCAATGTCTCCTACAAACCCCAAAAAATTAGCCCTAAATTTCAGTACAGTGTACGGAACCTCCTTCATTCGAAGATCCGCGACTCGTACATGCATCCCCAGTTCAACACCGACGTGCTCAAACCGCTCCAAATTGAACAGCTCATGGACCAGGAAGTGGTGAATCTCTCGGGAGGAGAGCTCCAGCGTGTGGCAATCACACTGTGTCTGGGGAAGGTACGGGACTCTGAAATGGAGAAAAGGCTGCTTCTTTGTCAGAGCAAAGGAAATGGGATGCAAGCTTTATAGAGGGGAAGTGGTTAGAATTGATGAAGTTGTCCCCTTTTCTCCCTCCCTCTCTCTCTTTCCTATCTCTCTCTCTCTCTTTCTCTCTCTCTCTCTGTCTCTCTCTCTCACACTCGCTCTCTCTCCCTCTCTCTCTCGCACTCTCTCCTCCCCATTTTGCTGTCCTTTCCACTCTTTCGAACATTTCTCCATTTGATCTGACCCCTCCCCCTTCCATTCTACTCCTTCTCTTTCCAGGTCACTCTTTCCCCCTTCTGCTTTTGCCGTTTCCCCCTCTCACGCTTTTTTCACACCTCTCTCTCTTCTTATAATACCCTTCCCGTCCACCCTCCCTTCCCCCCCATCAATTCCCTTTTTTCTGTCTATTCTTTCCTCCCCTCTCCCCCTCACGTCCACCCCACTTCCCTGTTCCTCCCTGCTTTTTCCCAACTTTCTCCCAATTTTCTTCAATTTTCTCATGTTGGGGTTCTATTGAATTTCTGGTTTCTTATTGCAGCCGGCAGACATTTACCTCATAGATGAGCCGAGCGCATATTTGGACTCAGAGCAGCGAATTGTTGCTGCCAAAGTGATAAAGCGATTTATTTTGCATGCGAAGAAGACGGCGTTTGTGGTGGAGCATGACTTCATTATGGCCACATACTTAGCCGACCGAGTGATCGTGTATGAAGGCCTTCCTTCTGTGGAATGTACGGCAAACACTCCGCAGAGCTTGCTGACGGGAATGAACTTGTTCCTCTCTGTACGTTTTCTAACCTTCAAAAGAGAGAGAGGAGGAAGATAGAGAGAAAGAGGGAGGAGGGGGGGTTGGGTTCCCTTTAATCGAACAGGTTACCTTTCGTACCCGGCGGTGAAAAGTCAGTGGATGCTAAACCAGCGTTCCTTCTTGCTTCTGAAATTCGAGCTTTGGACACAGCTCAGTCGCTAAAGAATGAAGTAGCCTTCTAGGAACCCTAAACGCTTTAATGGATTTGGGTGAAAGTGAGTGTGGGAGTGTGAGCGAGAGAAAACGAGCAAGAGACTGATTGATGCAGTTATCGATATGAGCGGAGGACTGCGACGTTTGAGAAAGATGAACCTGTTTGTTGGGTGCACATTTTCCAGCAGTATTCTGTGAATCAAAAATTTCGTACTCGCAGCACCTCCAACAAGCCCTATAATCCGAACCAGTCTGATTGATCCTTCTGTTTTATGTTTGTTTCCGGTGCAGCATCTGGACATCACCTTCAGAAGAGACCCCACCAACTTCCGACCGCGCATTAACAAAGCGGAGTCGGTGAAAGATCGAGAACAAAAGCATTCTGGAAATTACTACTACCTCGATGATTAGGGCGCTCTCTCCCTCTACTCTCATTTCCTGTGCTTTCCCAATATCCCACTCTCCCTCTCTCCCACTCTCTTATTAAGTCACTCTCATCTCTGTCGTAGTCAAGCCCAGCTTGCCGGATATTTTCCATTAGCGTCGCACAGAATATGAGGCTTCAAATGCCCGCGTTGAGCTCAAAGAAGCGAGAGCAGGTGGAGCTGAGCTTCTAGAATGTTACTGTCACGTCATGTTCACGGGCCGGATGACAGGTGGCTGTTTCTGACTCGGTGGCTGAAAGCAAAGCAGAGAGTCCTGCGCATATAGTCAGTGCATTCGAGTCCGTGAGAAATTCGGGCATGTCGCCCCACTTTTTTTTGCCCCCTTCTGTGTTTGTCGTAAAGAAATAAAGAAACACGAATCAAGGAGAGAATTGTCATCGGATGTGACATTTTGTTATAACGACTAATGTTGTGTCGGCACTTTATTTGATGTGAGATTGTGTCAAGCGACTTTACGGTCGTCAGTTTTCTTAACAATCACAGAGCATCAGTTGGCAGCACATTCTGCTTGAGTGGTTCTGTAATGAACGGTGAAGAAAAAGCAGCTTAGCCTTAGATCCCTACTGAGCGGGAGAGGGAGAGGGAGAGGGAGAAAGCGGGGAAGGGGGCAAGGGGGAGAGGAAAGGGAGAAAGGGGGAAAGGGGGAAAGGGGGAAAGGGGGAAAGGGGGAGGAAAGGGGGGAAAGGAAGGGGAGAAAAGGGTAAACGAAGAAGGGGAGGAGTGGGTGAAAGGGAAGGGAAGGGAAGGGGACCTGGGGAAAGGGGGCGAAGAACAAGTTCTGTTTCTTTCTTTCTGAGGTGCCGACACCATTGATCAACAACAACATGGTGTTCGTTTGTGGCGGTTTCGACAAAGCGATGGGACCACATCGCAGGCATTCAACAGAAGGACATGTGCGAGTGAGGTAAAGAAATGTCGCGCCGGAAATGAATTACACAAGCGAACCGGCTGACAGCTCGACAGGCAGAAATTGCTCCCTGCCAGCTCTCCGGCCTGTACTCTCTCTCTCTCTCTCTCTCTCTCTCTCTCTCTCTCTCTCTCTCTCTCTCTCTCTCTCTCTCTCTCTCTCCCTCTTTATTCAATCCTTCAATTAAGCTAAGCTAAGAACATTAGCCATTCTCTCTCCCTCCCTTACTATCTAAGCACAAGCGGAGCCTGATCGTTCTCTAATCCAAAAAGCAAAGTGTCTTATTCACAAGAATTTCCTATGCAATCGATCAAGCGGTGGGGTCACCGGAGGATGGGAAAAAAGAAAAATCATCTTCTAAGCAGACGGGTTGTCTGCTAGCTCCATGCGCCTCCAGTTCGCCGTTTCGTCGCCTTCACATGGTTACAGATTCCGTTCACATGGAACGTGCCCCAAAGGCTCCTCCTTTCAGGGTTGAAGAGGCCCCTACGATCCTACTCGAGGGTTTTAGGCCTCAGCAAAACCCATCATCTGGGGTCCAGCGAACACCCCATCCCCCTTATATCCCTTCTTATTCTAAACCCACCTTAACCAGTTTAGAAATTCCCCCAAACTTTTAATTTAAATCCTTTTAATTTTAACTTTTATAATTTAAACTTTGCTGACATTGCGGCGGTTCGAACCCGCACCCTCCTCGGCCTTCCTCTCTCCAGCGCGCGGCGGCGGAGGAGAAGGGCGAGGGGAGGGGCGAGTCCGACTGGTAGCCGTCGCGTTCCATGTCTTCAGTTTCGGAAAATTCGAAATCAAACAAATCAAGGGATTCCATGTCGTCCTCCCACTCAGTCGGCTCACAGAGCCACTCCTCCCGTCCGTACACGTGTTCGTACGCCTGTACGGACTGTCCGGGGGGGGCCCACGGCCCGATGCGGACCTCCCCGGAGAGCCTCCGCGGCGCCACATGTGCCACGTGGCAGCTGCTGACGGCCATGACGGCCACGCGCTGGCCGGCGACGGTCACCGCTTCGGCCTCGCCGGCCGGCAGCTCCTCCGCCTCACCGGCCGGCAACTTCTTCGCGGCCGGCCAAAACCAGGCGCTCTCGCAGCCGAAGGCCATCCTCGATTGGCTGCGAAAGCCTCCTGCCTCCCGCTATCCCTCTCCCACCCACTCTCTGTCCCTCTCTCTCTCTCCCTCTCTGTGTCGGCCTCTTCCTCCCACTCAGTCACCCTCTCTACTCCCTCTCTCTCTCTCTCTCTCACTCCCGCTCTCTCGCTCTCTCACTCTCGCGTTCTTTCGCGCTCTCCCTCTCTCTTTCTCTCTCTCTAACTTTTCTTTTCTGTGTCGCCCTCCCTCCCTCCGAGCGCAGTCGCGCCCTTATAGGCCGCCCCGCCCGGTCGTGCGCGCGCGCCGCCGGCCGGCCAAGATACGACAAACGTGCGCCGCCGCCGAATCGGGGACGCGTGTACGGTCGGCCGCGCGGACGTTCCGCGCCACGCGACAAACCACACCGACCAACGGGCCTGGCTGCAGGCTCGCCACGTAGGCCCTGCACGCGTGGACGTGACAAGATAATGACGTCACGAGTCGTAGTAATGCTCGCAGGAAACTGTGCCAACGAGGCTCATGACGTTATCATATGACGTGACCGCCTGAGAGAAATCCAATTTTCTGTCGTTCACGAACGGTGGGCGGGTGGGCGGTAGTGGAAAAAATACGACCCGGATTTTCCGGTTTGGACGTAGCCCTCGAAATGGTCAACAAAATATGAAGTTTAAGATGACGACAAAATATTAATCATTGGCCGTGATAGGAGCATCGACACCTCCCGTTTAGTCCAACCCTTCAAACAACAAGTAAAGTACACTTTGACCAATCAGGACACTGCAATTTGTCAACACGTCAGGACGGCCGGGATGGCGACTTGTCGTTTACGGCAGATGGGTATCGCGAGCATATCGCCGATAACTGGCGAAAAAGCTGCCAGCGACACACGCCGGCCGGCGGAACTTACCCCCTGCGATTCCCAATAGTGGAAACATTTGCCGGCAAAATCCGATACTTCGACGATATAGGGATATGTACTGGCAAGCCCAAAACGACAAACTCCCCTCCCAAACTCCTGCCGCCATATGACCCGCACAATGGGCGCGGTTCATGGCGACACCTGATTGGCTGAAATTCCTCAGATTAGTGCGCGCAGCTTCTAGGGGTGTGCTCTTTTTCCATCGTATGGAACTGAACCTCTCAGGCGTACGAACCGTACGACCTTTTTGGAGACCCAGAGTCGCGGAAATGCCGGGTAGTCCCAAACGGCCACGTCAGCATTCGTACAACCACCACTTGCCGCGCCCCCTCTGCAAGTTGGGAGGGACCGCCCCTGGTCGGCGTGACAACTGTCACCCCAGGTGGCCCCCTAGGGGGCCTAGGGGGGGCTAGGAGGCCTAGGGGCTCAAAAGGCGACGCGTGATTGTTCGAATCGTACGAACTGTACCAAATGTACGGAAGCAAGGTCGCATTTCCATAGCGCGGAATGTTCGTGGTTTCGCGCGCATGGGGTGGGGTGGGCTGCAAAACGACAAGAGTGGGGTGGACTGTACGCACATGCCAGTTCATACGGAAGGATATGCGATGACTTAGGAGGGGCACAACGCAACCGGTTTCCTTCGAGGGTCAACGGTTTTTGGACTGTAGGAATGTTCCGATTTTGTTCTGTTTGTTATTGGACTGTAGCAAAGTTCCATGGTTACTTGCTGTTGGGGCTTGGACTCTACGACACTGCCATGGAACTGTACGGCTCTACTCATCTGTTGGTGCAGTGTTTGGACTTTGGACTGTACAGTGGGGGGTCCTCATATTTTCGCCATGGTATTGGCCAACAAGGGGCGAAAATATTGATTTTGCAAATATAAGGTTCGTGTTACCAATAGGCGGGCGGTGTTATGTTAGAGTTCATGTTTGTCCGTACATATCGTATCGTCTAATACCGTATCGTATCGTTACGCATCATAACGTATCGTGTAGTATCGTATCGTATTATGCCGTATCGAAGCCAAGATAAAGGGGAGAGGAGCGAGCGCCTCTTACGGCGGCAAGTGCGGGAAGATTCGGTTTGTTTTGCTTAAGCCCGTAACGGCAAGCAACGGGCCCGTAACGGCCCGTAGTACAGCAAGTATGAATAGTACGGTCAGTACGAATAGTACGAATAGTACAAATAGTACGGGTAACACAGAGTTACCGTACAAAAAGGTGGTTTCGGCAAAATCGGGGCGAATTTCTTGGAAGCGCACTGTACAGGGTGGAAAATATGAGGACCCCCCACTGTACTAGTTTTCTGTAAATATTGCCGTACGGTACGCAACGACGCACCGTACGGAGAGTAGTGCTGTGGTGTTGAATAGGACTATAGATCCGTATTATACACTTTGAGGTTCGATACAATGTATAATACAGTATTAATACTGTATTATACACTGTATAATACCTTAACGCAACTGTTAACAGCCGTACAATCGGAACATAGACCCGTACGGAAATTATGTACGAAATGGGTGTACGAACGTGTAGGGACCAAGTCACACGTGTTGAGTGTTTGGCAAGTGACGTGACTTGGCAAGTGCTGGAATTTCAATATTATAATCAAATTTTGTTCAACTAACCACGAAAATAAAAAAAATACGTTAAATACATTAAAAATACACTGTATTTTTAAAATGTTGTATAATACGCATGTATTATACAGTGTATTAATACACGCGTTTGATACATACGGATCTATAAATAGGACAAAGAAATGTCACGATATCAATCACAATATCCATTCAATTCTTTATCTTTTTTATTTTTCATGTAACGGAACTGCCGCATGGAACCCCAGGCCGTACGGCTTACTCGTACTCGGTACAACGCCGATCCACTCACATGAAAGAATTTTTTACTCTTTTCGAAAAACTCGTCCATTCATTCCACAGGTTGGACCATTGGATCAACCATTCGAATGGTTTGGAACCATTGGATGCCAACAGTTGGCAACCATTCGAACGGTTTGGAACCACTGGATACCAATGGTTGCCAAACATTCGAATGGTTCAGAACCATTGGATGCCAACAGTTGGCAACCATTCGAACGGTTTGGAACCACTGGATACCAATGGTTGCCAACCATTCGAATAGTTTGAAACCATTGGATGCCAATCGTTGCCAACCATTCGAACGGTTGCCAACCATTGTCATCCAATGGTTGTCCAACGGTTGCATATCCAATGGTCCGACCTGTGATTCACTCACTCTCTCTTCTCTTTAGAATGTCCAGGTTCAAAGAACACAAACCCACGCCACATGACGACCAGTTCCGTAACCGTTCTGGTACCGTTCAAGCCCTCAATTTCGCTTCCATCGACCAAGAACAAAGTGAACCCCACAAACTGCAAACTTTCTCTCCTCTACAGTCTAAACTGAAACAAAATTTCTGACACTAAACTTCCGTGACCGAAAACCGCCTCCCCTCCTATTGGCTTTCAGCCCAAAAATTTGCCATTTTTGTCCCCTCCCTCCCTCCCTCCCTCCCTCTCCCTCTCCCTCTCTCCCTCCCTCCCTCTCCCTCTCACTCTCCCTCTCCCTCTCTCCCTCCCTCCCTCTCCCCCAAGGAGCGTTCAACCCTCAGAGGGGGCCCGTCCCTTCAAGAGGCCGAGCAGCCCCTCGTGGATCCCTGCGCTCCCATTGGTCGCCAGCACGGAGCCCCCTCGTAGCGACAGCTGGCGCCCATCCATGCTCGTGACGCGCCCACCCGCCTCCTGCGACGTGACATGTGTCACGTTAGTAACGGAACCAAGAACTGAACTGAAGACTGGTACAAAGAACTCGAGAGGGAGAAAGGAGGTCAACTGGAGGAGGAGCAGCGCGGGAGGAAATATCAAGCGAGGATTATAGAAAAAGGAAAGAAACGGGCAGCAATTTAACAAAAAAAAAATGTATATATATATATATATATATATATATATATATATATATATATATATATATATATTTTCTATGGTTCAAACAAAGTGGTTCCATATATAATGTAAGAGTTGGAGGTTATAAATTTTGGAGCCCTCGAAGGAGTCGCTGAAAGGCCTAGGGCTGTAATTTTTTCTTAAGGACTTTCAAAACTTCGTGGTTCTCTCAGAGAACTTGAATTCTAAGGGTTATGAACAGAAAAAAAAAATAATAATAAAAAAAAGGTACCTCCACTATCAGCCTCGCTCCAGCGATATCCCACGGCTGCCCGGAAAAAAAACCAAAAAAAAAAATTATTACACCATTATTCATTTGCCATTCAGAGCATCTCAATTGTCAACATTTACAAATGCTTTACCTTTACCTTTAATTCCCTTTACTTCAACTCTCTCTCTCTCTCTCACTCCTCTCTCTCTCCCACCCCCCCTCCCTCTCTCTCTCATTCTCTTTCTGTCTCACATGGACCATGAAGAAAGAATTGGAATAAGAAAAAGTTGTTTCGTCCCATTTTCTTCACCTTCAAATCCAGCTCAAAAAACGCTCCCAGCCGCCCGGCCGCTACATAGCTCATATGAAGAGCCTGTAAACAAAAAAAAAAAGCAGAAAAAAAACTCTGAAGAAAAGTTCTGGACCTAAATATTGCAAAATAATCAGAAAAACAACATACTGAGCCCCATTCCGTACTGTGCTCGAGGCCAACAACAAACAAACAAACGTCAAATGCTCTTCTCTCCTATGAATCCGTACAATTTCTTTCCTTTTTTGCTCCAAGAGTGCTACCTCCACATGCTTTTTCTGAATGCACTAAGCATGCAGGCAGAAGGCCCGCTTTCAAATTCAATCAGGAGGCAATGAAGTTGAGAACACCGGAATATAACATCGTGAAGTTGCCCCCAGTTCTCTAGAACGTGCGAGAGAGGAGAGAGAGGAGAGCGAGGAGAGAGAGGAGAGAGAGGAGAGGGAGGGGTGCAGAAGCTCTCACCGCAGAACCCAGAGCTCGCATTGTTCGCACCTTCGGAGCCACTTCAGCCATCGCTGAAAGCATCTCCGAGCGAGCCTTCAACTGAAACCATCACCAACCTCACCTTAACATCACGAAAACATCAACCTTGTCTTCAAAACTTGCAAAGTTATTGCTCCGCATGCTAATGTGAGGAAGAAGAAGGTTTCTTTCTAAGCTTGCCTACTCGTTGCAGGATTTTAGAGGACAAGTTCGGAGGGCAGCGAGCACCTGAGAAGGAAAGCCCACAGAAACCGTTGCATCGCAGAGTTCTGTCGTATTTGAAAGAACTGAAATGCGGCGACCGTTCAAACAAGCTCCTGTCACTCTGTCCCACAGCCCCCCCCCAGTAGCCGATGATGTTGAGCTCGCATTCTAGCCATAGTCCCTCTGACTCTAATCAGCAAATTTTTCTCCCTCCCTCCCTCCCTCCCTCCCTCCTACCACCTCGTCCCCTCCCTGCCTCTCCCCCCTCCTTGTTGTCTCCCTCCTTCCCTCCCTCCCTCCCTCCCTCCCTCCCTCCTACCACCTCATCCCCTCCCTGCCTCTCCCCCCTCGTTGTCTCCGTCCCTCCCTGAGCCCTCCCTTCCTCTCTCCCACATTCAAGTAACTGCGCAGGTTTAAGGGATGGATTAAGTGAGCGTGCCTTCACCAAGCCGTGCGCTGAAGAGTTCGTCGTGGAATGGGTCATAGACAACCCCAACTTCTAGGGTTGAGCCGCAAGCAACCCCGATAGCCACTGTTGAGAAAGGCATACCACCAACCTGCGGAAAGAAAATCCCCACATGTCATTTGATAGACATCCTGGGTCAATCTCATTAACTTCTGCTTTCTGCTGTTTAAAAATTTATTCTACATGATTTCAACTCCCCTTCGAAAATTTGAACGCATCAAACGAGAATGCAATTCAAACAGTTTTGAACGCCCAGACGGTCCGAACTGGTCCAAGTTCGAGCTTCTCGAGTTGTACTAATGCTCAGTCCGGATTTTACTCACAAAGTTGAGAGTGCCGTCAATGGGATCGACAATCCATAACCATTCACCCTCCTTCGGACTCTCCAATCGAGCCAAGTCCTCCTCGGTGGCAGTCTCCTCACCAAGTAGCCGATGTAGGGGAAATGCTCTCTGAGGACGAAAGAAGCCACAGAAAAAACAAGGATGGTTCACTTGACGTGTTCCAAACCATACAAAGGATCGCATTATCCTTTTTTTTGGCCCCCTGCGAACCCATCAACTTGCCTGCACGTGGGAGCGAATGAGAGCCTCACATTCGCGATCAACTTCCGTCACAAGATCCGTCCTGACCTCCTTCTGCTCGACCTGCACATCCTCAGGATGCAAACAAACCCGAGATTTTCGTACCTCAAGCAATCGCTGGGTGACATGTCGCAAAGAGGATTTCTAGGGTCATTTAGAGTCAAAAAGGTTTTCACGACATATCGACTAAGCTCTTGACATGAGATAACGAAAAAGAACAGTGTAATGTCAGCATTGGTTTGTGTGAGTGGGATGACATGTTGGGAGAGAAGACGAAAGAGAAGGAGAAGGAGATGGAGATGTAGATAACCTGAATTGCTCGCCCGGACTTGCGTCGAATGATCTCTCCGCACTGTTTCCATCGGCCCTCCGAGCAAAAGGTTACTGAAGAGTAAAAACTACAATTTCAAAGGAAGTAGCCATTGCATTTGCTTGTGACAGCCAAACAAAAGCTCCGGGATACGAGAGTGAAGCGAGAGCACGAAAAGCATTCAAAACGAAAATCAGCTGGCTACTCCCATACATTCACACTACAAGTCACCTGTTAAGGGCATTAGTCATTAATATCGCTCGCAGACATTCGCAAGCAATTTCTTTTACATTCGCGTACATTGCAGGAAGCACGTTCCAGAATTTTTGGGAAGCAATATTTAAGTACTTTACGTGCACTAAGATCGCCCTAAGACGGCCTTCACAAGAATCCTCTCTTGCAGAACAACTTGAATATCTAAAGAGAATGAAGGGATAAACAGGGAGAGGGAACGGGAGAGGAAGAGAGAGAGAGAGAGAGAGAGAGAGAGAGAGAGAGAGAGAGAGACCTCTTGGGCCAAATCCTCTGCAAGCTCAAGCACGGCGTTAGCGAGATCGTCCATGTTCGAGTCTCGCCGGCCGGCCATGGCCACAACCTGCGCCCTCCTCACATCCACAACACCTCTCTTCTGCTGCAGCCGCCTTCCTTCGGCCGCGGAGGGCTTCCCCCTGAACCCTGCAGGAAAGGGCGGCCTCCTCCGCTCTGAGAGGCTCCTTAAACCCTTGAAAGCCGCTGCATGAGATGGCGCCGGACTTCTGAAGGAGCTCAGAGACTGCGCCATTGCATCTGCATGGCATACAACATGCGGAGGTGTGCGCACTGAGAGGGAGGCGGCAGCCATGGCGGGAGAGTGACTCCACTCTCTGTAGGAGGAGAGATTGAGGGCGAAATTTTAGGGTTGGGATTCTCCAAGCGAGACTATTACTCAAACATTCGCCAATGGAATGCCGTCACGTGTAAATTTTGTACACGTGGCAACTTTCAATTGCTGATGTTGACACGTGGTTAATTCCTATTCGCTGTTGTCTTGCAAATGGAGAAAGGCAGGCTTGTCCTCTGCTCCACTTGGACCAATCAGATTCTGTCACGCCATACTATATGGACACGTGGCAGCCCGTGATTGGTTCCTCGTAGAAGGCTACGGGGCGGGTTCCCTTGTGGGCCCTCCTCCCTCCTCCTCCGCTAACCCTAACCCTAATTTTGTTGCTGCTGCGCCGCCTCCCTCCCTCCCTGAAGTGGCCCTGAACCCTGGACCCTGAGGCCCGCCATCCCCGCACTAGCTCTGTTTCCTAAACCCTACCAAGGTTGGGTTTGCCGGTACCATGGCGGCGAGAAAGAGCCGGGAAGAGATGGCGGAGGAGGAGGAGCACCTCGTGTTTGAGACGAGCAAAGGGGTGGAAGTGGTAAACAGTTTCGACAGCATGGGCATTAGGGAGGACCTCTTGCGGGGCATATATGCGTATGGGTTTGAGAAGCCCTCCGCCATTCAGCAGAGGGCGGTGATGCCAATCATCAACGGGAGGGATGTCATCGCTCAGGCGCAGTCAGGGACGGGGAAGACGTCTATGATTGCGTTGGCCGTCTGTCAGAGCATCGATACTGCGACAAGAGAGTGAGTGGGAGGGAGGGAGTGGAAGGGAGGGAGTGGGGGGGAGAGCGGATAGTGTTTGTGATTCTGCGTCTCTGATTTGCTGAAGGGCAATGTTATGTTCGGCTCTGTTGCTGGGAGGAAGGACAGTGCAGGGATGAATTAGGGTTGGGGAGTTTGGAGCCCAAGTTCCGGTTCCTGGTTGGGTTAGGGTTTGGAGGTTGTTGAGGCAGAGATCAAGGGTCGGTGCTAGATTTGCTCAGAAGGAAACATAGAAATCACGAAGTGTGGGTGATTTCAACGTTTCCTGAGTCTTTGGATACGTTTTATGTCAACCTTTCGCTTACATTCTAGTTTATTCCAAGTATTAGTATGTGAGCTCTACGCTTTAACGGAGATGAATGCGACGAAAAGATCCTGCTGCATACGAGACCTAAATCCGCGATGTTTGTAGTTTCTGTTCCGTTTTCTTCAATTAGGTTTTTGCTTCCTCAGCCTCACTGATATCATGATCTTCCCTCCACTCTTTCTCTTTTGGGTGGCAGAGTGCAAGCCCTAATTCTCTCCCCCACGAGAGAGCTTGCCGCCCAAACAGAGAAAACCATTCTTGCCATCGGGGACTTCATGAACGTGCAGGCCCATGCCTGCATAGGCGGCCGAAGCATCGGCGAAGACATCAGAAAATTGGAGTATGGAGTGCATGTGGTATCCGGGACTCCGGGCAGAGTCTACGATATGATCAAACGTAGAACCCTCCGGACTAGGGCGATAAAGATGCTTATCTTGGTGAGCCCGACAACCCCCCTCCCTCCCCCCCGCTCTCTCTCACTCTCTTCTCTGCTCTAGCGTTCAATCTCTCACTCTCTATCTCTCTGTCTTTCTCTCTCCGCTACTCACACACGCACATTCGTATATACACATTCGCGTTCGCTCCCGCTTTCTCCCCTCTCTCCTTTCGCACTTTTTGGTAGCCCTTAATACTTCCTTATTTCTTGAGATGAGATGTGTTGCTAAGTAATAAGCTGCATTTAAAAAAAAAAAACGAACGCTTAGTCGCATTCGGTCGCATGGCGGGCTGCAGGACGAGTCAGACGAAATGTTAAATCGAGGTTTTAAGGATCAGATTTATGACGTGTACCGGTACCTCCCTCCAGAATTGCAGGCAAGTCTTGTCGTTTCCTTACCTGCATATCTGAACCCTTGCAAAGGTTCTAGGCATACCTCATTTTTTGGACAGTTCTTTCAATCGAAGATGGCGAGTTGGCGATGATAGAAGAAGCACTTTCAAAAGAGTGTTTCCTGGAATCCAGTACGAGTTGGACTCGTAATGTTGAGCACAGAACTATTTGGCCCAATGAGTATGTGCAGCTTTCAGTTGTAATTCACTTTCTTGACACTTTTTTGAGCCCTTTAATTTTCCAACAAAGTTCAATCTTGCACACTTCTCTAGTCTCAGGGCATCTATTTTTTAGGCGAGCTCCTTATTCTCTTAAAAAGTGACATCCATTATGCGATAATCTGCAGGTGGTTCTTGTTTCCGCCACTCTACCTCACGAAATTTTGGAGATGACAAACAAATTCATGACAGATCCTGTCCGAATTCTAGTGAAGCGTGATGAATTGACATTAGAGGTATGCACCCTCTCTTTCAGTAAAGCATTCCTTCGGAAACCATTCCTTGTACATCAGGAAAAGGGTGGAGGCATCGACTCTCTCTCTCTCTCCTTCTCTCCCTTCCACCGAAACCTCGATCTTATAGGTGGAGCGTAGCTGTGAAGTATTATTGACTGTGTCAGGTGTCTATGAGCAATAAATTGAGATAGTTCAGTTGCATGGATAGATTGTGCCTGTTTGTGTGGGATGTGTCAATAACACTATCATTTTCTACTTCAAGAACATGGCCTCAATCTCCTTCTTCGCGTTAGCGCTCCCCCCCCTCTCTCTTTCTCTCTTTCTCTCTCCCCGCCTCTCTCTCTCTACCACTCCCCCTCTCTCCCTCATTTCCTTCGTACCCTCGTTGCTGTTTGTGAGTACAGGGCATCAAGCAGTTCTTTGTGGCAGTGGAAAGGGAAGAGTGGAAATTTGATACACTTTGCGATCTGTACGACACGCTCACAATTACACAGGCTGTCATTTTCTGCAACACAAAGAGGAAGGCAAGGAGCAAAAATTTCTCATCCTCACACACATCTTTCCCCTGTTTTTTTGCATTTCTAAAGTCCGCTTTCCTACCAACATTGTCGCACAATTCTTAATCTTATTCCTTAAGAAAAAACTTTGTGAAGGTGGTCATTCTCAGGCTCGATAGAATAGTTACATTCCCTGCTACGTTGTTACGGCTCAGGCTCGAACCAAGGGGATGCTAAAATCAGATCAAAAGCCAAAAATGTCATTTGAACACCCTTTTCCTCCCTTCATAAACCTGCAAATCAAACTCGGCAAACCCACCGTAAATATCCAGCGAACCACTTTCTTCAAATGAGTCCCTTTCTTCGCTAAACACATTCATCCCTTTCCATAATCCTCACGTGCCGTTCCTCCCAACGGATCTCAGTTACCCTTTCCCCTTCCCCTCCCCCCCCCTCCCTCTCCATGCAGGTCGACTGGCTGACTGAGAAAATGCGAGCGAGCAACTTTACAGTATCGGCGATGCATGGAGACATGCCGCAAAAGGAGCGGGATGCGATCATGACGGAATTCAGAGCCGGTACTACGCGGGTCCTCATTACGACCGACGTTTGGGCGAGAGGAATCGACGTACAGCAGGTCAGAAAAGGCCAAAAAAAGTAGGGTTGGTGGGACTATTGGGGTTGGTGGGATGCCTTTTTTGGAAGTTTTTTAGATTACTTACAACCCTGTGCCTGCCAGCCATTTCTTTCCTTGTTGGTTTCAATTTTGGATGTCTGATGTGTGAGAGTGGTTGTGGGGGAGAGAGAGAGAGTACAGGTGTCGCTAGTTATCAACTATGACCTTCCCAACAGTCGAGAATTGTACATTCATCGAATTGGAAGATCCGGTCGGTTTGGACGGAAGGTATGAACCTCCTCTTTCGCACTCTACCCCGCCTTTCCCTCTCCCTCCCTCTCTCCCTCACTACAAGGGGAGAGAGTGGTGCCGAAGTAAAAAGTTCTGCTCACTTGAAAGTGTCATGCAAGCTGCAGGCCCTCTTGTGAATGTATCAGAGCACCTGTAAACCTGAACGGAAGACTGCGCATGTGACTGCGCTCTTTTAGACAGAAAAAATTGTGTTCTCTTGTTGACCGAAAGGAGAAAACATTCAATGTAACGCTGAATTCGTAGGAGTGGATTCCATTCTAGACTGAATTATCTTCGTTTTTCTTACGATTTCTTTGGATTTCGGTCGGAATCGGCTCTCTTCTTGAAACAACATTTGGGGGCATTATGTGGTGCAGGGTGTTGCCATTAACTTTGTACGCACTGATGACATCAGGATCCTCCGAGACATAGAACAGTACTACAGCACGCAGATTGACGAGATGCCCATGAATGTCGCCGACCTCATATAGATCGCCACTATCGACTCAGGAAAGGCCCTGAGCGCGTTTGGTCCACACTTTGTAGCTATGTGATGATGTGATATGATGCCTTTATGCATGCATGCATGCATGCATGCGTGTATGCATGTATGGGGCATTGGAGAGAGGCGCATAAAGTAAGCAGCCGGGCAAGCCCGGAAGAGGGTATCTCTTTCCTTGCAAAGGTTGCGAGCATTGGGGAATGGGGATGCTCTCTATGGTGATTGAAGCAGGAAAGATAGTGACTTTAGCAAGGTTTTTGAGCCGGGGACAGGGCATGCTATTTGCCACATGTGCCATCATTGGGGGGCGTACATACGTGAGCGGTAGATGCTGGTTCCACACATACGGAGGTCCTCTCTCTCTCCCTCTGTTGGCGCCTCTGCTTCCCTCTCCCTCTCGCCTCCTCAGAATTGAGTTTACGATCAGTGTTCTCGGAGTTTCGCATATTTTCATGACATGCTGACATCGGCCGAATGTCCTTCCTTCCGAATGTCATTCCTTCGCGGAATGGATTGTATAAGGTTCATGATTGCCGGTCGTAGCTTGCCAAATTTCACTGAAGGACTGGAGTTGTGGCTGACCCCGACAACAAAAGAGGTCAATACGTGCGGTGTAGGTGGATGTAGCTGGCTGTCCGCTTTTTGGTCAACTCATAGCAGGATAGTATTCTGGCTAGTAAAGTGAACTCTTTCTTGGGATTTGCTACTCTGCCCGAGATGAAGCCAACGTATGTAGCTAGGCTGGATTTGTGACTGGTTGTTTGAATAAAGTTTAAACCCTACAGCTATGTTGTGATAATGTAATTCAAGGATGTCCACTGAAGTCTGTCAAATGGTAGGGAAAAGAGTGCTGGTATGGTGTTGACATTACCATTATCATCACCATCGTGGTCATGATCTTGCTATGCCGACAACGGACAATAACTAGGCTTTCTGCACGGCTGCCTTGGCCGCCTTTTTCAAGTCCATGATCACCCCCTCAAAGTACTAATTGAAGTCAATAGGGGGACCCACTCTTTGCCAGAGTTCGTAACTTCGAACTTCGCAATGAGTAATGCAGCGAGCAAAAAATACAAAAGCATAAAGTAGTGACATGCTCACATCCATGACATGCATGTGCCCATGTCGATCACAAGGGGCCCATAGTCAAACCCATGCATACGATCACGCCCAGAGGAGACACAGGTGGAACAAGGCATAGAACCGTTGCCTTCGTAAAGGACTCAGGCCGCCTTTCAGAGGAGCTATTCAGCTCACGAAGGCGTAAACGGAAAAATACAACACATACACGGCACACTCTCCCTCTGTTCAAACCAAATCCAAATTTCGTCATGGAACTCCCTCTCCCTCTCTTCCACCTCCACCTCCAGCTACTGAAGCCCGCCTCTCTCTGCTTGCAGCTGCCCCAAGAAGACCCAGCCGAGAGCGACTAAGAGACCCCCTTGGAGGCCCCCTATAGGGACTTATGACGCACCCCAACCCATCCGTTGCATAGCAGCCTTTGCTCCATAACTTTGCCAACTTGTGAAGGAACCCATATGGCTCTTCGATAGCATCGTCCTCCCCAATCCAAGTGCCGACGTATGCTTAGCCCTAGCTCCCCCCTAGAGATGGATGGATGGCATAGCCATTGTACGAGCTAGGGACATACATAATCCCATGAGTAAAGGAAGAAGCGTCCTGCCTCCATGTGCACAGTTAGCACCGTTGCTGCCGTTGCCTTGCATGCTCATCATCTGACTCGCTGTCGGATGACGTCATCCCTGAAGACACGCTGCCGATGCTCCCAACCACCATTGGGCCCCTACCCACAAGCTGCTTCCCAGGGGTGAGGGGCTTCGGGGAAGCCCGAAATGCACCCCCCTGCATTTGCCAGCGATGTTCCAATTTCCCAGCCTGCCAAATAGAAAAACAAACCAAACGAAATGATTGACTGTGACTGGACAGACCTTCGGCCAAATGTCAATCGTATATGCTGCTAAATACGTCTTGGCATCTTTCACAGATGTGAGCATCCTATGTAGCCGGAGAGATGAACTAGCCGCACGGCAGCTCTAGAATTACCGAAAGTTTATCCACATTGGAAACGTTAAGACTTTCGTAATTGTCAACCTCAGCTAAACATCAGCAGACAGTTTTCCCAACACGTAGTCCGGAAAAACTCCGGCTTTCCGGTCATGATGTTGAGAACATAATCATTCTGCACTATAAGCATCCTCCTAGATTCATGTTCTTCACTTTATTCAAACAAGAGCACCATTCAAAGTCATGTGTAAAGCACAGGTATCTTCGAAAACAACCCCTCACCTCCTTGTAGAAGGCGTTGATTTCCTCTTCTGTCAGAGCGTTCTCCTCTCCCTCAGCAGCCTCTTCAGTCCAACCTAACGACCGGAGAAAAGCTGCTTCCTCCTCCTCTGTACTACCGCCTGATTGATGCAATCCGTTCCTGATGGGAAAATCATGTGTCTTCACTACTGCTATTTCTTCGTGAGTATTTGGCCCCTGTGGCTGATCGTCTTTCTCTTCTGCCATCAGTCTGCCCTCTCTCACTACGGAACTACCCTTTTCAATACCTCCTCCATTTCGTACTGAATTAGAACTCCAATATCCATTTCGCTCAAATTCGAGCCCTTTACCAGCTTTGAGCATAGTGAAGGAACTATCCCCTTTGCCTCCTTGCATCTCTTTCCAATGGCTAACGCCCCCGTTATCTTCACTTCTGTGAGCTAAGCTCATCTCTTCATTCTTACTATCCTCAACGCTGAATGCCATGTTTGAAAATAGATTTTTCTCCTGAGATGTTAACTTGCCATTTTCCCATCTACTTGGGCCAGCCTCTTTCACTGACAAAGGATTGCTTCCTGCACCAGAAGGAACGAGCCCCACTCTCCCTCCAACAAATTCACTATCGTCTCTTCTACCGCCACTCTCTACAAATAGCTCTTCACTGCTTCTCTCAAGATTTGTAATTCTACTCTGCTCATCTCCTTGTATTCGCTGAGAATAGAGAACAGCGGATTTGCTGGCAGCACCATTCCCTCTTTCTTCATTTACAGATCGTGAAAACCCACCTCCTGACTTAGCTTCAACCTGTTTCCATCCAAAGGAAATAGCTTCACCAGCTTTGCAGCCCCATTCCGCCTGCAATCCCTCTTCCCCACTAATTATTTCCCCAGAGTCGCCAGAATCTTCAGCATGCTCTGATTGAAGAACAGATGCAGGATGTGCTCGGGATGACTTCTCAGCTCCATGTTCACACGTGGATGACAGAACGTCACCCTCTGTATGCTCTACTTTGCTCAAATCCTCACATGACGGTACGCTAGGATCTACTCCTACCTCGACAGCTTGCAGCAGCGTCTCTCCCTCCCCCCCTCTCTCTCTCTGTGCATCGCCAGCCTGAACATCTATAGAGTCGTGAGCTCCACAACTATTGCCGGTCTCCTGCTTTTCCAGGGAAGAAACACCTTCTCCTTCAGATGTCCCGCTATTCCCCGCAGCTTTACGCCGTAAAGCATTGAAGAAATCCGACCGGTTCTGCACCTGCACCGTTTGCCTCCTTTCCTCCAAACTGGCCTGAGCAACTGCATCCTTTGCTCTCCCACTAGGGCCTCCCACCCCTCCACTGCTAGGTGCTGCTTGCAGCCCCTGTCCTGCTTTCATTCGGAAAGATGAGGCTGAACCCATACCAGAAACAGAAGAAAGTACAGCCGCAGCTGGACTTCCTCCAAGGTTAGAAGCACTGGTGGAAGAAACCATGGCTGTCAAAGTCACCAGTCCTCCTTCTTGCCTCACAACAGAGCTCGCAGTTGCAGAGTTCAGACTCCCTTCCTTTCCAATACGCCGGCCTATAAGACTGCTATTCCCCTGCAGCTTACTGCCATCCCCCCTCCCACCCGAGGCAAGGCGGGAAGCAGGGACTGGGGGATGGGGCAATGTGGGAAGGCCATCCCCAGGGCGGCCTGCTTTAGGTTTACTCTTATCGCGGAGGGTAGTTCCCTGCAATAACCAGGCCATGAAGATAAATTGCATCATTGATTCCATTCTTGAGGATATGGGTCGATAAAAAAACATCGAACAACGGGAGGGTGACTTTGAGCAACAACACGTTTCAGGAAATCGAACGTCAGACAGTGACAGAGGAATCTGCCCTGAGTGTTATTGGGCTTGTCTATCCTCCATATCTTGTCAGCAAGTTAATGTCCGGCTACTTTTCATCGCTTTAGAATAAAGACGCAGGAAAATTGCTTATCCTTTACCTTTGAAATCGAATGTCAACCCGGACTTGGGCTAATCAAAACACACGTGACACGATGATGCTCGATGAGATAAACGGACTCTCTTCACTCGGTTTTATCTTCACTGAGCCCATTCTTCTGTGTTCGGTTATCAAGTAGGATGTACTGCCTAAAGCATGACTAGCTACTCAGCTAAGCATTCGCACCAACAAATGGCTACCTTCTGCTTTAGCTAATAAGTTGTAAAACACCAGTAGAACCCCTGCTGCTTAAAGAAGAGTCTCTATAAAGCTCATATACAGAACGACGTGACCGATGCTTACCACTGTCTTCAGCACTGTAGGTTTCATTGGCACAAGTTGGCGTGATTGCTTTGGAGCCAAATCCTCTTGTCGCTGGGCTTCCCCAACCACCTACACCAAAGAATTCATACATTATAAGTTACACTTTTGTATCGCCTACAACTCCTCTTAAAGGATAACAGAACAAAAAAAAAATCTAATAGCTAAACCTCTTCCATTGGTAGACTCGTATATCAAACACCTACACAATCTAGTCCCTCAGTATTGCACAGGATCCTCCTACTATCTGCATCAACCAAGAATAATTAAACCCTATTTTCAATAGTGTCGGATCCCTGTAATGCCTGTGCACCCAAAAACTAACAAATTGGATAAGATGAGAAAGCAGGAATCATGACTGACCAGCGGAACGGGCCGAATACGACCACTGGCTCCAACACCGGTATCTGCAGCAAAAGATGAACTGCCTGTAGCATTGGGGCTTGGAATCTCTCTGCCAATGGGGACCCCTTGCCCGCTAAATGAAGGGCCAAGATGTATGCCAGAATTTGTCGAGATGACTGATGCATCAGCCAAAAAACTGGCACCAGTGACCACTCCAGAAGAGCCTGCCTGTTGCCTCCCTCCATCGGCCCTCAATGCAGATTGCTGCCACAATCGCGGACTTAAATGGGTGCCTGCTGTGCCTACTACTGTTGAAGACTGTTGAACTGAACTGCCAGGACGGTCTAGAGAAGTCAGAGAAGGAAAGTTGCGATCAAAAGCTGCTCGATGTATGGTACTTGTAAGTGTGCTGCCAGCTCCTGAAGGCAGAGCGGAAGTAAGGCTGCCCTTATCCCCAGACCCTTTTCGCTCTAGTTCCCTGCCTTCATCCTGCGGCTTATTTGTGGCATTTGAAGATTGAGATCGGCGAAGGCTTGGCGGCTCGTCATAACGTCCTAAGGAAGATTGCCTCTGGCTGCTAGAACTACTGCTATCCCACCGGTCATCGCGTGTTAACCAATCGCGGTCTCTTTCTCTTGGGACATCCCCTGAGATTCGAGCCTCCCTTCCCTCCCGCTCCCATTCACTACCATCGAGGCCTCGTGAGGAACTCCTACCAAAACTAGAATATGCCCCCCGACCATCCCGCTCGTTTAACAAACTGCCACCACGCCGTGGAAAGGATCGTTCTGTCAGTGGAATGTAACGGGACGATTCGAGAGAATCTCCAAGGCCTCCACTATAGCTCCCTTGCCGTTGCCTTGAAATGCTTGCAACTCCGTCATCTGTAGTCCCTCTCCCAGTAGCAGAATTACTGATACAGGAAATGCACAAATTTGACTTTCCGAAGGAGTGACTGAACGTCTGACCTCACACGATCTCAAGAACATTGCCGACAATCGCAACGAAAGCTCAAAGCTCGGCTGTCAAGCCAAAACTAAAATGTTGGCAGAAGCATCCTTCAAATAAGGCTGCTCGTGCACCTTCACCTTCAAGTAAGTCTCAGGCGCAGATCATTGACGATCATTGTGACACAACACAACACACAACCAACACAGCTGTGATCCCAGCAGGCAAGAATGCAATCTGCCTACTCACCTGCATGGAGAGCAGAAGGTGTGTGATGGCTGGAGCCCGGTGAAGCTCTTAGCCACTCTGGGACGAGCGTTGGCTCCCCTCTGCCCATGCCTTTCCCTGACCATGGCCGAGCAGCAGACAGTATCTCTCTACTAAAGACACGTGTCCTTCTCAGTGGGAGAACTGGCTGACTGCAACTGAGCATAGAAACATAGGACTTGCAGAAGGCTTTCCTCTCGTTAGGCTTTGTTAGGGTTACATTTGTGTATGTGTCATGCTGCCATTGAAGGTGCTCCACGGCTTTTTAGGCCTCAATGGAGGAGTGCCTAAAGGTTGAGACTCTTGTCAGTCCTCAACCTTGCCCTAAACTGTTGTGCATTAGGGCTAGGGCTTCTATTATGTGCCTGGAACAAATTGCTCCCTTTTTTGTTTCTTTTTCTTTAAATAACACGTTCATTTACTTAACAAAAATATCCCAGCTCCTCCCCCATCCTCTCTGCCCCTTGCCAGCCCCTTGCCTTCCTCGCCCTCTCCCTCCCTCCTGCAAACCCTACAACTGAGAAAGGCGAGGAACAGGCATGCAACAGAGGTATGAATATATGCTCGTGTCTGCCTTCAAACTGAAACCATTTCCTCCTTCAAACGTTGCAACAGAAAGAATTGCTGCTCGTCAGCGCAGCAGGCGAGAGCAGGAGCTGCTTACAGGGAGAGCAGGAAGAGGGAGAGAGGAGGTCGAGAGTGAGTGACAAGGAAAAAATTGGGAGGAAGGGAACAAGGACGGACGTCGCAGTCGATCTCCGTCCAAAAGCCCTTTTTTTCCCAGCTGATAGTGACGTGTACATGACGCACGCTGCCCTTTTTGGGTCACCCACGGTCACCAGCCCGCCTGTCTCTCAGCAAAACGACAGCGTAATTTCTGTCGTTTAGAGGATAAAAATGCCGTCCGTGACGCCCTTCCGTTAGTCCGCCGGTCGCGGTCGCGGTCACAGTTGACTGCGGTTGACTGCGGTCGGGCAGCTGTGTCCCGTCCTCGACGCGACCCCGACTGCCCGTTCCCGTCACCGATAGAGCCGACCGATATCGTGCGATACATCGATAATATCGTTCCTTGAAAATTGTATTTTTATTTAGTGTCTATTAACACACCTTTTTGGTTAGATACACACTCTTTTTTCGCCAATCAGATCTAACTTGGATTTGTAGGGTTTTAGGTTTTTTTTATGGTGTGTATGTAGCTAAAAAAAGGTGTGTAAATAATAAATTTATTTTTACAAAATCACTTACAGAATCACACGGTGTAAATGTTAATCTTTAGAAGCTGCAGAAACCTTACAGCTTTGTCAAGCTATTATTATTATTCTTTATTATTACGGTACCGTATCCTTATTGCCATGAGAGTTCTGTGACTTTCAGATTTGTTGGTGGCGAAATTTTTCGGACTACGCACTTCCTGGGAAGAAATCCCTTCCCTGGCTTTCGTTTGGTTAAGTAAATGGACGTGCAATTTCAAAAAACAAAGAGTTAGTTTTTCCAGGCACGTAATAGGAGCCCTAGCCCCAATGCCCAATAGTTTAGGGCAAGGTTGAGGACTGACACGAGTCTCTCCCTTTAGGCATTCCTCCATTGGGGCCTAAAAAAACGTGGAGCACCTTCCTTCACTGGCAACATGACACATACACAAATGTAACCCTAACAATGCCTGACGAGAGGAAAGCCTTGTGCAAGACCTATGTTTCGATGCTCAGTTGCAGTCAGAGAGTTCTCCCACTGAGAAGCCATGCAAGGAACAGAACATCCTCGTAGCAACGACTGAAACAGAACGTGCAGTGCTTTATCGCACATAGAAAGCACAGACACTTGGATTCGGGAGGACCCCTATCCAGTCCATCATAGAAAAGCAACACCCATGGCACGAGCAGATTCAAGCGGGGAATTTGGCAAACAAGAAAGAAAGTTCGAAGCTAATGACTGCAAAGATATCAGGATGGGCGCTTCAGCATTGCTGAATAGCACCAAAAAAATGTTTGATGACCAATGCTAGCGGTTGCCCTGCACTACCATTAACAGCAAAGCAAAGAGAACTACAGGAAGGTCGACGAAACTGTGTGTTGAGAGAGTGGGAACAAGTCCTTGCCAGCAAAGGGAGTGGTCCACTCTTGAACAGACGATGCTGAAGAAGAGTTGGCGCCTGCATCCATCCTGCTGAGAGCAGCCAACGGCCAGCCTGTTCCTCCCGCTGTTGATCCACCCCACAGGTCGTAGCTACGATCTCCCACACCATTCATGCTGCTGCTGGCTGGCTGCTGCAACTGGAGTTCATTCAGCAAGTCTCCACCTGAAGAGCCTGCGTTCTCATTCCCAAGGTTGAGGTTGGCCGATCCAGTTCCAGCATTCCAGAGGCCTAAAGAACCGAGTGAGCCTCCAGAAGAGCCGGTAACACTCCAATCTACTGCCTGGGAATTGCTGCCCGTGCCCATGCTCCAATCTACAGCGGAGAAACTGGCGGAGGTCCCCAAACCTGCTCCCCATCCGGAGAGAAGCCCTGTCGTGGAAGGGAGTGGGGCAAGAGCACTGCTTCGTACTTGGGTTGGGGCTGTGCGAGGTGGACCATGCGAAGCTGGACTTGCAGCAGCGGAACCCCCTCCCTCTGTTCTTGAAGGTGACCAGCCAGAGGTAGGAGTAGGATTGACAACCCTGCTGCTGGCTGGCAGGGGTGATGAAGGTACAGGGACAGAGACTGCAGGCAGAGAAGTGCCGAAAGGCTGCGCACCACCGGCGGCAGGAGCTTCCAGAACCTTCTCAGACCGGAGGACGCCAGCCTTCCAGAATTGATCGTTCGAGCTATGAGGAAACAGGCCACCAGCAAGTGCAGGCGTAGCATTAACATTCCCAAAACCTGCGTTGACAGGTGATACACCTAGAGAACCAGCGGGTGACGCTGCAGGTGCGAGACCTATTTGAGGAGGCTGCTGAGCACCAGCAGAAGGGAGCTGCAGCATGGACAACTGAGACGAAATGCTCTGCATTCCCGGCTGGTTCCGAACAGATGGCGATCTTCCTGTCACGCCTGTATGGCGAAGAATTTGTTGAGGGTTTGTCCGCATATCCTGAACTGGACGAGGGGGGATCGGGTACGATTGTGGGGAGCCTGTTGGCAACCACTGGCTAACAGAAGCTGTCCCTGCTGCCAGGGGAGTAAAGGCATTAGATAAGTTTTGCATACCCTCTATTGCTCCGTTTTGATGAATAATACCAGCTCCTCTGCTAGTGCTGGTTGGCCCTTCTGAAGTCTGTCCATACCGGGGTGTGCTCCCTTGTACAGACATCCCTCCCTGAGAAACTGCCCAGCGAGCCTGCCCACCTTGGCCAGAAGCATCACGGTCTTCCTTCTGCATCTCCTGAAAAGCTTGCGATAGGCCACTATTGCGATGTATCGACCCATTAGCTCGTACATACATGCCAGAACCTCCGTGCAGACTGTGTGGACCATTTGCATGGCCGTTCATATGGCCATTGACTAAATCAACAGTTCTTCCCACATGCCCTAAATGCCTGCCGGGGCTTACACCTGGACTCATGCCCGGACTTGCCGCAGGGCTTGAACCCGGACTAGTGGTGTCAGATGGTGTGGCCACTCCTTGAGGATGCCGTTCACGAAGAATAGTTGCTGCTTTATCAAGGTCACCTTCTGCTGCCACCACTGCCCGCTCCACTTCTGTGCGAGGGTAGCCATAGCGTATTTCCATATCTGCTATTCGTGCCAACTCCTCTCCTATGTCTAGCTTTAACGGGGCACTCGTCTGTCGTTCCTCCTTGGCAGGGCTCTCGTTGCTCTCAAGAAGCCAAGCCACGGACCGCTCAATCTGGCCATCATTGATGATCAACGCCATGGTTGCATGCTCCTTTGGGAAGCCCATAGCCACCAACTGACCAGCCAACATCTCCAGTTTCCTTGCAGTCAAAAACCCGACGCACTTGTCTTTCAATTCCTGTGCTCGTCGCTCCTTCTGTCGCTGATGCTTCTTTTCGTTCTTTGCTCGCATTTTGTCCCGTTTATCAGCCAGGCCTGAAGCGCCAGCAGGAGCATCGACAACCCGACTTGTTGCACCGCCGTTTCGATCCTTCAATCCGCCTCCCTGCTGGTCCTCTGATTCTCCCGAACAGCTGCCATTGTTGGAAACAGAGTCGAATTCCTGTACAGGAGTGCTGCTCTCCTCACCTTCGTCAAAGGAACGATATCGTCCGTTCTGATGCTGGCCGGGGACGTCCGAAGCCCCAGCAGACCCATCCAGACTATGAAAAGTGCCCGAGAGTGGGTTGTACGCACTCGCCGGAAGCCCCGTGCTAGCTCCCACACCGGGAACATGGCGACCAGCAGGTTTCCATGGCTCCTTTGAGTTGCCAGGTCGATCTACCGCAGGTTTCTGTGTCAACCCTCCCCCGCGCTGCTTGCTGCCTGGCGCACTCATCGACATGGCGGCTGGATTTTCCCTGCAGACTCTAACAATTGCAAGAGGTCAGTGCTAAAATTCTAACTGCAAGAAGGTGATGCAAGAGGACATAAACTCCTGCTTGCTTTACCTCTTGCCAAGATGACGACGTTTTCTCAACATGAAGAAAGCGTCAAATCTCAGCCAAATAACTAAATCCCTTTCTGGCTCTATCAAAAGGTAGAAGTAAGCAGAGCAGCGCGACAACTGTACCTCCAAACGACAGGATTGCTCCCCGGCAGTTCAATTGTCTGCCGTTTAAGAAAAGGCTTCAAATAGGAGTAGACGTTCTTAATAGATGTCAGTGCTTGCTTGCACCTCTTTCAGCTTCTTTTACAGAAGATTATTGATCTATTGACGCATGCAAGAAGGTGCTCTCCAGACGCTCTCGCCTGCCTGCCCGCCTGCTTGCCTCAGCTCCAGGATTTGCAGATAGGACATGGCCGAGGATGGCCATGGCAATAGGTCATGATGATGATCCGGTGGACCCCTCGCTGCAGCGCAGGATCAACCGCAGGTGGTCGCCAGATCAACAGTGGATCGACCATAGTGGACTGGTGTTCAAGCAGGTCGACTGTCGGAACTCCCAACGGTCCGTGCGGGCTTTGGGTGTCAACGGCCGAGATGACTCAGATCCAATCGATCTGGGCGTTTGAATGTATCATTGATCCGGGGTCGTTGATCCAAGAACGATGATCGGGGATCGTGGATCGGGGGTCGGGACAGCACAGCATCAGCGGCCGAAAGGGCGGCAGATTGGTTCGGTGGGCGTGACGTTATGTGATGTGACGTTATGTGACGCGACGTGACCAGGAGCGCCGCATTACGCGCCACACATGTGCGAGGCGCCGTTTCTAAATTCGCGTTGAATGGATTTGTGCTTGTGAATTGTGTGTGGTTTGCTTGACATGGATTGCACTGTTGGACAGTCGGCATGTCCGGATGGCCGCACGGCCGACCTTTTTATATTTCGTTGTAGAAGGGGAAAATGTCTGTCTGCCTGTCTGTCTGTCTGTCTGTCTGTCTGTCTTTTGCGCTTAGGTCCTTTGCGACCAGTCCCTCGTGGTTCCCCATGCTGATTTTGTCCATGGACATTTGATGGCCTCGCCACCGTGAGATCAATGCCACATCCCTTTCTTTAAGGCCCTATTCTTTGAACAAATTATAAGAGTAATGTAAAAGTCGAAAAATACTTTTACGGCCATCCGTAGTGACATGTACTCCAACCACAAAAGGGCAAAGCCAGAAATGACGGTTTTATTAATCTCGGGTTTTCGGTTTTTTTCCCCAAACCAAATGAGGAAAAGCCGACAACCGGTTTCCATGGTCCATCGGATTGTGAGGAATGGCAAGCATGATTGGTTCTAACAACACATGCATATGCATTGTATGAACATGTGAGTATGTTGCATGTATTGCGAGATGTATGGTGCTAAGAACATCAGAAACATGTATGATGCTAAGAACAGATGTATTGCATACATACATACATGCATACAACTCTTCAACAAGGACTAGGGGCAAGACGGTTCAACATGAAGAGTCCCACATGGAAAGCAACAAGGGTGGCCCTTGGCCCTAGCAAACACACCCCCTGGTCCCTTTTCCTCGCCAACAGGAAGGTTCCAGAACTCAGAGCGTGGCACTCTGCCTTCCTTGCGAACCGTAGACCGCCAGCTTCCAATGATTATCTACCACGTGGTTAACATTGCCAACGTGGCGATCTTTCATTGGAAGATGCCCGCCCCACAGTTCGCAATGGAGGAAGGCCCTCTTTATTTGCTACCTGAGGGAAAAAATAGCGAAAGGCTCTCTGCATTTCAAGTAGAAGCTTGCAAGCATCAGCTATGGCGGCCTTGGCAACCTCCGCCTCGCTCTCATCTGCTACTGCTGCCATCACATCTGGAGTCTGTAAGCCATCCCGTGGTGCGAGCTTGAAGAGCTCGGCACATCAGAGACTCTCCTCCGCTTCCACTTTAAGTGTGTCAAGCTTTGCCGTTGCTGCGAGCAAGCAGAAGGCCTCTCAGAACGGTGCACGCGTTACTGTTTGCAAGGTATGGATCTCTTGAGAATGTCTCTGCTTGCGAGAGCTGGGATTGTTGGACAGCGGGACAGTTATTGCTGCCAAGCTGGAGAGAGGTAGCTTATGTTCTCTCACTCGTCATCGGGAATGTAGTATGCTTGCCCAGTACGAGAAATAGAAACTTGGGAGCATAGGAAACTGGAGGACAAAGTGCCCATGCATTTCCCCGCAACTTGAAAGTTTACGTTTATTGTAAGGATCGATTGTGCAGGTGAGTGTGGGAGATGCGGCTCCTGCAGTGTCCCTCAAGGACCAGAACAATCGCTCTTTTAGCCTGTCCAAGTTGCGCGGCAAGAATGTCGTTTTTTACTTCTATCCTCAAGCTGAAACTCCAGGCTGCACCAAACAGGTATTATAGTCGTTCTTAAACTTATCCCTTTTGTCGTCCGCCATTTTTGTTAAACTACTTGCTTGTTAAAGACACAGATGCTGACTTCTTTTGACTATGAGCATTGCACGCAAAACTGATTCCGTCTACAAATTTTGGTTCGCTGGTCTTTGTCTCCATTGTAGGCTTGCGCTTTCCGGGACTCTTTTGCAGACTTCAAGTCGCTCGGTGCTGTGGTGGTGGGCGTGAGTGGAGACGCTCCGGAAGCTCTTAAGGTGAGCCCTTAAGTTAGGTGGTTCAATTGCTGCATGTCATTTTGGACCTGCGATGGATGTATTCATCATTGATGGCTCCAGTAATTCAGTAAGGTAACTCTTAATAGTGGCTTTTTCAGTACTTTCGGTACCAGGTGCTTAAATGTCAGTTGACTGGACGTATTTCCTGGTAGATTTCGTGGACTTCAATACCGTTATGCCCTGAATATAAGGATTTTTTTTTTTTTTTTCTCCGCAATAAATTTTGTTCATGTAGAGTCCATGTGCAATTTATGCCCTTAAGTGATCCTGCGCCCATGAAAATTATTATCTGCGTACTGTTTAAGGGTTGGTGATTCATGACTGAGGTTTACCTTCTCCGTCCTGTTCTCCTATCGAACGATGGATTTGAAACAGACTTGAGATTGCTTTATGCTTTGCTGGAGCAACTGAGAGAGAAAGCGTTAGACCGTTGCTGAGAATCATGTACAATGGCAACATAATGTTTCGATTGTGAATTGCTAAATGGAAAGCGGGAGTTGGTCCGGTCGTCTTTCAGGCATTTCAGGAGAAGTACAACCTGCCTTACACGCTCCTTTCCGATGAAGGCAATGCCGTCCGCAAGGAGTGGGGAGTTCCATCAGACCTTTTTGGTATTCTGCCTGGCAGACAAACATATGTGATCGACAAGAAGGGCATTGTCCAGGTGAGGAGTGCTGGAGTGATCCCAGAACAGTCTTGAAGCAGCAGCAGTTACTCTTGCGGCTAAAATGATGATGGGAGATTTAAGCCCAATTTATGTCATTTTGGGTCATAGCACATGATGTGAATTGGCTTTAGAATATGAGAGGGAAAGCGCCTTGAACATGAAGGATGATTCTGCATTCACAGTGGGGCACGATTTACTGGGAAAGTTCAAGGACGTTTTATGCTGCGAAAGGCGGAGAGAGGAAAGCTTGTTGGGGTGAATAGGAGAGAGGAACGAAAGCTACTGCTTACCTTTGCCATGCTTGTGGTAACTTAAAGTCTGGCGACCTCATTTCTACCAACCCTCCCCCTCCTCCTCTTTGTTTCGCTCTCTGTTGTTTTGCAGCTAATTTTCAACAACCAGTTCCAGCCGGAGAAGCACATAGAGAAGACCTTGGAGGTCCTTCAAGGATAAATGTACCAATGAAATGCTATCCCTCAGAAAAAAACAAAAAGAAGATACCCGTTTTTAGGCCATTGTCCTTTTCGTTATTCCCTCATTCATTATTTTTCCCGTAAGCGATTCGATTGTCAGTAACTAGGCTATGTATGGTTTGCCGTACACGGAATAGAGCAGCAATTTTGTAGACGTTTTGTTGAAGCGTCTGAGATTTGCACTTGCCACGCTGCGCGTTGTATTCATTTCTATTTCCATGCCATGATTGTCTCTCGCTCGTGGAGGACGTTTACTATTCATTCTAGATGGCTCAGACCTGGCATGAGGGAACATGCGCATTAACAAACATACCCAAACACAATAATCAATTTAAAGAGGTTCGAAGCATATTTAGCGACGCTGCAGTATACTCACTTCTTGCAAACCAGACTTGGCAAAGTACCAAGTATTGGAAAAAAAGTTACATGAAACATTCAATTTGCTGAAGTCTACGTTTGTTGTCAGCGTTTGTGCCCATAATCCTTCCCAGCCCAATCCATGGTTCATGGTTCAATGCAATTGATCACTACATGCTTCCTTTCGACTTTCAAACGTCAGCAGATCTCATACACTGCCCTACAAGAAACTCTAGCATTTCCATGACATCTGGAACTCTCCTGTCTCAGTTCCAGTCCAGTTCCAGTTCAGTTTCAGTGCAATTTTACGTGATCATTACATAGAACTGTGCGTAAACCCACCCCAGCAAAAAGCCCTTCTCCATGTTGACAGTAACCCAATGAAGACGCGCCACGTGTGCAAAACTGCACATGTGGCAGCCCCCCATTGGATGATACTTGTGCATGGAGCTCTCTCCGGGGGAACTGTCCCTCCCTCCCTCCCTCCCTCCCGGTCTCCCTCTCTCTATTTCACTCTCAAAGACATGGCGGCCCGGCCGGGGAGTAGCTGTGCTCCATGATTCCGCACACGCTGAACCACCCCTGCTGGACGTGCGGACCTTCTGCGGTGGCAGCCATGGCTGATTCTGAGGATCCTCCGGCAGTCTTGGAGGCACCAAGGGAGGCTCCTGCGCCGGTGGCAGCTCCGCCAGTCGGCTTAGAAGGGAAGGATGCAGGGGATGTGAAGAAGGGAGGAGAGGTAGAGGGGGAGGGAGGGAAGAAGAAGGACCCCAAGGCTGCGAAGAAGGCGGAGAGGCTAGCAGCCAGGCAAGCACAAGCGCAGAGTGCAGGTATGTTTACGTGAAATTTGAGATGAAGTTAGGGTTGAGATTAGGAATGGAGTTAGAGTTTAGGGCACGGTCTGGTTTTACGTTGCAAAGAATTGCATGTGGTCATATTCTGGACGAGAATGTAACCTAGGGAGAGAACAAGTTTGTGAGTATGTGAGAGGAGCTTAGGTTTTGGGAGGTATGGCTCAAGTGGTTGAAGTGGAGGCAATGTGGTCGTAGAGAAAGATGTGAATTGCTGGAATGTTTTTTGGACGAGTGCTATATAGAGATTAAAGCAGGCAAATGGCCTCAGAGTGTCTGCAGAGTTCAGAAACTGCTAGCTCTCTCCCTTCCGCGCCCTTCTCTCTTCTTGAATGTTGACGTTATGGCTTTAAGAAGACTTGGAGTAGTGGGAGAGGGAACATAACGAGTCGATATTGAGGAGGGAGAGGTGAGAGGACTATTAGCGGGCACTCGCGTGTGCTCGGGCATGCTTTGCAGTTCTATCCAACAAGAGTGTTTCTGCTGCCTTCCACGAAAATGTTCGCTCAACTAAGCGTGGTGGGGCTGGAGGGCGGGAACAGCTACCAAGGAGGATGATCCTTTAGCTGCAAATTATGGCGACCTCCCTTTGGTCCAGTCGACGGAGATCTCCGGGAAAGTGTGGACCAAAGTGGGTGCCCTAAGCAGCGCATTGGAAGGGCAGGTTGTGTTGGTCCGCGCTCGAGTGCATAACAGTAGAGGAAAAGGGAAGGTCGCCTTTGTTGTGCTCCGCGAAGCTGGTGCCACAGTTCAGTGCGTAGTTGCATTGGGAGATCATGTGAGCAAGCAGATGCTCAAGTATGTTTCCGCAATAAGTAAGGAATCAATCGTGGATATCACCGGGAAAGTTGTCACTCCGCAGCAGGCTATTGAGTCGACAAGCCAACAGGTACTGTGAATGGATGAACCCACTTACACTTATGGAGTGGGAAAGGAGAGAGAGAGTGAGAGAGAGAAGGAGAGAGGACGGGAGCTCTGTTTTATTGATCTGGATTCGGCAAACATTGACAGCTTTTGCTCTTATAGGGACTCCAAAAGCCAATCCATTTTGTATCCTGAAGTCGCTGAAATAGGGGGAGAGATGCAGGTAGAGCTGCACATACAGCAGGTGCACTGTGTGAGCAGAGCGGCTCCTGCTCTGCCCATAAGCTTGGAGGATGCAGCAAGGAGTGAGCAGGAGATCGAAAAGGGAGAGAAGGTACAGTGTGTTGCCATTCATTTTTAAAATGTTTATCGGTTCACATGCTGTCAAATTTTGTTTCTCCAGTAAAACGATGAACATATGGCTTCCATGTTCCGAGAAGTATGTTTCTGATCACCGACAGGTTAACCTAAGAGGCATTTGACTTTTCGACAACATGGCTTCATTGCTGACTGACCAATTTGCCTGACTGCAGTTGGTCTAGAAGGGAGCTGTGTTTGCAAGATTTAGAAGTTGGTTTTTTTTTTCTTATCTTCCTTTTCAGGTGTTCTAGGACTCGTAAAAAGTCTGTGGTAGGGTTTTCATAATATGTTTTGATGCAATGAATGGGCAGGAGGGAGTTCAATATGTGAGAGTGAATCAAGACACTCGGCTGAATAATCGAACTGTAGAATTGCGCACTCCTGCGAATCAGGCAATTTTCCGCATCCAATCAGCTGTTGGTCAGGTACAAACTCCTCTGGAAAGGCCTTTCTAGTTTTGAATGATTTTCCTGCCTTTGCTTCAAACCCCACTCTCTCTCTCTCTCCCTCTCTCTCTCTCTTTCTCTCACCCACTCTCTCGTTCTCTCTCACTTATGTGCCTTTCTTCTCTTCACCACGTCTCTCCCCCTCCTATCTCCATCCCTTTCACGATGTCTCCCACTCCTCGCCCCCTGCCTCCTCCCTCTCTCCCTCTCCCACTTTCCCACTCCCAAATCAGGTCTCTCACCCTAGCCTTGCCTTTCCAAAGAACGAAATTCAAACCCTAATTCCCCCTTGTTCCTCATCCCACCTCATCCGCATTTGCAGCTGTTCAGAGAGTTCATGTATGCTGAAAACTTCATGGAAATCCACACTCCTAAGCTTATTTCCGGAGCAAGTGAAGGCGGAGCCGCCGTCTTCAAACTTGACTATAAGGGGCAGTCTGCCTGCCTTGCTCAGTCCCCTCAACTCTACAAGCAGATGGCGATAACGGCAGACTTTGGAAGAGTTTTTGAGATCGGACCGGTTTTTAGGGCAGAAGATTCGTTCACACATCGCCACCTGTGCGAGTTCACCGGATTGGATATAGAGATGGAGATTAAGGAGCATTATTTTGAGGTCAGCCCGTTTCCAGGGGAGAAGAAGGGGGTCTCTCTTCTGCTTCTTCCTAAAGATCTCTTTTCAGATTTGTTCCTTTTTTCTTGTTTCTGGGATGCAGGTTTTGGATCTTGTTAACAACCTGTTTGTGACTATATTTGATGGCTTAAATGCACGCTTCGCAACCGAACTTGCAGCTGTCAATCAGCAATACCCTTTTGAACCTCTCCAGGTGCGAACGCGCGATCCTGTTTTTTCTTCTCCATGTTCACATAGGAATACTGATTCTCAGGAGCTGACTGCGGTTGACTGCGGTTGACTGTGGCTGACTGCGGTTGACTGCTGTTGACGTTAGCTGCAATTGGTTGGGGGAAATCGCAGTATCCTACGGAAGGCCTCAAGTTCTCATTTGCAGAAGGCATCGCCTTTTTGCGGGTGAGTCAGAAACCGTAAACTCTAACTTTCCAATTCTTCGAGGGCTCAGCGGGAATCCTGAACCCTAAACTCCTCGTAGTGTGGAATGTGGCTATGGCCCGCAACTGAAGGTAGGAGGTGCATGCAGGAAGAGGGCCACATTGTGGACGATTTAAGTGACATCAACACGGAAATGGAGAAGAAATTGGGAGACATTGTCAAGCGGAAGTAGGTTCCTTTATTAGTATGAAAAGACACACATTCGCACTCCCCCTCTCCCTCTCCCCCCTCTCCCCCCCTCCCCCTCCTCCTCCCCCTCCCCTTCCCCCGCCTCTTCCTCTCACGCCTCTTCCTCTCAGTCACCTCCCCCTCCCCCTCCCTCCTCCACCCTCCTCCCTCCCCCATGCTGACTGTGTTTGGGAATTTGGAGATGTCATGTGTCACGTGCCTCTAATCCAAGATGGTAGTTTGAGTGTTTCTGACTCCCAGTTTGTCATTTTTCCTTATCTGTCTCTCTCCAGATTTGGGACAGATTTTTACATAATGTACCGATACCCATCGGCAGCGAGAGCCTTCTACAGTATGCCCTCTCTGGACGATGCGCGGTATTGCAATTCTTTTGATGTTTTTATCAGAGGTACGGGAATGGCTTTTTCTCGTTACTGAATTAGTATCGATAATAAGAAAAAACCTTTCTTTCCCGAGCTTTTTTGATGCCGGTATGGCCATAGCTTTTGGAGACTGCCCGGAGAGTTCAGGCAGCTTGTTAATGTACTGCAGCGAAGCAGGAGACGTCGAAGTGGAGGTTCTGAAGTTCTTTGTTCTGTTTCTTTTGGGGCAGGTGAGGAAATTCTTTCTGGGGCACAGCGCATTCACGAGCCGGAGCTTCTTACAAAGAGGGCGGAAGAGTGTGGAATCGATGTGAAGACCATCGCCGCCTACATCGACTCTTTCAGGTCCTTACAAGAGCCTTTTGTAAGAGAGAGAGGGAGGGAGAAGTGGAGAGGGAAGGGAGAGGAGAGGGAGGGAGTAAGAGGGGGGAAAGGAGGAGGGATATAAGGTTGGAGGGTAAGCATAGGAAGCTACTCTGGTAACAAAAGAGAAAGGGGCTCAAAGGGGTCAGGTTTAAATAGTCATTTACCGTTTGTTGTGTTTGGGCTGAGCAGGTTTGGAGCAGTTCCCCACGCGGGTATTGGAGTGGGGCTGGAGCGAGTGGTGATGCTCTTTTGTGGACTCAATAACATTCGGAAGACCTCCTTGTTCCCTCGAGACCCGCAGCGGCTGACTCCATAATGTGACGGTTTTAGGGTTAGGATGGGCTAATGCCAGCCTCAGAGCACACAACTCATCACACAATTTCATTTTTGAATTTGAGACCAAACATCCAACCGTTTTCCGTGCACGGAATGAATGGTTAGAGAGGGAAGGAGAGACAAGGGGAGGGAGGGAGGGGGGAGAGAGGGGAAGAGCCTTTCGTGAGGGAGCCATTGAGGGAATGCATTCGCTATTGTACTGTTTTCAAGGACAGAAGAATCTTAGTAGGAAGCTGAAAGCCTAAGAGATCCAAGCAAGGTGCGATTATGTTGTCTTGTTATGCTCACACATCCAACGTTGAAATCGCTGTGATTGACCATCAAAGCAGCAGCAGTTAACTCACTCTGTTGGAAGCACGAAGATCAGAGTAGAAAGTAGTTTTGTTGCAACGTGTTTAAGAAGTGGTTTACATCGTAAAAATTCTTCCATAAAGTACCTTCAACAGAGTAAAAGGGGATAGATGAAGAAATTCGAAGTGGTTTTTTGATCCACACTTCAAAGTCCTCATGTTTTCCTTTTAAAATTCCACAACTTACTCTCACTTTTATCGTCTCCACTGTCTAACTTAGACGTGTAGGAGGCCAAGATCATTGATTCCCTGCTTGAACCTTCAAACAAAGAAGTCAAGTAGAGGACTGCTCAACCCTTGAAGGAATCGGACCGATTAAAAAATCAGAGCACGATATTTACTCACATTACGCCAAATCCGTCCTACAACTCGGTGCGTCCCAAGGGGCAATTGACAATGTAAGTGGAGGCAAACAACCCATCCCGATTTATAGAAAGAACAATCCAGAGGAGAAAAAAAAGGGCTTCAGTTTTGGAGATGGGTCTCGAAAGCCACCCCCTGAAAGCAACCTCCGCACAAAAGCTCTAGCGAAACCAAACCCTAAAATTCTGGCCAGACGTGCGACTAACTGAATAATTAAATTAACTAACTTAACAATCAAGGTACTCTGGCATCTGAAATTCCTGAAGCAAATATGCTCTCCGAAAAAAGAATATGCACAGTAACGGAGCAGGCGTGGGCGAAACTTGAATGAAACAGTAACTGTAGCACCCCACTCCAATTTGTTGAACCTCCCACTCCCACTCTCACCCTCCTCAACTTCACAACATCACTATGGCATGATGCTCCTGCTCCGATATCCACACCTTAAGCGGCTGCCAATAACATCACCGTGACAAACGCTTATCATATTTTCGCTTCCATAGAGGCGTGCTCAACAGGAGTGGAGGAGTGCTGTCGAATCTGCATGCTCAACAAGAGACTCTTAGGGTTGTTCCTTTTCACAACTTCGCCACAACGCAGCCTGCTGCAACATTTGAAATTGGTCGCAGTGCAGAGATCTCACCGGAAGATCACTGGTTTATGGCTTAGAAAAAAAATTCTTGCAAAAGTGGCTCCCATCTAAACGTTGTCGGGCATGAATTCACGGTACAAAGAACGAGCGATAGCCTGCTCAGTCAGTCATTTACCGGGCAAGATTCAACAAAAAGTCAACGCTTACGCAGTGAAATCACCATTACCGTCGGAGACCCTCCTCTACAGATACATCCATCACTGTAATTGCAAGTGCAAACTAGGAAGTGGTAATTCAGCAATCACTTTTTGCATGTACATGTCCTGGGAGCTCCAAAACACGAGGTGACTAAGGCATAAAAGGCATCGGACCTCGGAAGGCTGTTTTTTTGAAGACTGCGAAACAGCGCCATCTGTAGACTGCCGTGTGCGCTTCACT
This sequence comes from Zygnema circumcarinatum, assembly GCA_037447605.1. Classification (NCBI taxonomy): domain Eukaryota; kingdom Viridiplantae; phylum Streptophyta; class Zygnematophyceae; order Zygnematales; family Zygnemataceae; genus Zygnema; species Zygnema circumcarinatum. The sequence goes on from CM074805.1 coordinate 4,666,367, forward strand.
TCCGCACCTGTTGTGCTTAACCTCCGCTTGAAGCGGCTGTAAAGGTCCCTGTTCAGACAACAACAAGCTCTTTTGTAAGGATTAGGTGTATGGCTT
>CM074805.1:4698453-4713453 GCA_037447605.1 Zygnema circumcarinatum
TCCCTCTCTCTCTCTCTCTCTCTCTCTCTCTCTCCCCCTCTCTCTCTCTCCCACCCTCCCCTCCCTGGCCCTCCTCCCCCTCCGTCCCGCCATACTTCCGATCCTCTCCCGCCTCTTCCTCTCCCCCATCCTCTCCGTATCCCAATATCCTTCATCCTTTCCACCCTCATTTCTCGCTTTCTCAGCCCTTGCGAAAGCCCCCTTTTTCTCTGTCTATCTCACACTCTCAAGTGCCTACCTAACCCTAACCCTCTGACTCTCTCTCCTCGATCTCTCTACCCCATACTCTCAAGGGCCCACAAACCCAAACTCTTAAACCCCTTCCTCCTCCTTCCCTTTGTGGGGTGCAGGTCGATTGGGAGGCCATCCTCTCCCCCCGCCTGGACGCCTTCCTTGGCAGCGTGCGCCCATGGATGGCTCCCGCCCTATGCCCTGCTGCCACGTGGCGCAGCTTCCCCCCTGTGCCTGCCTTGGTCCCAACAGTCGGTGCCGCCATGGCTGTTCTGCAACTGGACAGGTCCTCCTCCTCCTGATACTGCCGCGGTACCGCCTTGTACTTGTGTCCCTTGTCTATTGTAAGCTTTGTACTTTCTGTACTGTAGTTGGTGGGTGGGTGGGTGCATCGGGTGGGGGATGGGTCCGATGGGTTCGATGGGGTTGGACATGATGTGTGTGTAAGAGAGAAAAAGAGAGAGAGAGAGAGGGGGAGAGAGAGAGAGAGGGGTATGGTTTGGCCCTTTTTCGTTTTGGCCACTTTTGCTTTGTGGGTGGGTGCCGGCTCTCATGCCATCATGCCGTTGGCATGAGAGCAGAGATGTGACTCATGGGGCCATACTGCACGATGGGGGAAGATCGGAGATCGTGAATACGCTCGACGATTCAAGTTCAAGAGCGTGAATTTTGCAACACTCGAAATGCCCTACTAGTTGATTCCAATTTTTCCGTTATTTCTTTCCGACTTCGGACCTCCGATTTGACTCGGTGTTTGATCGTTGTCAAAGGAGGTTTTTTTTTTTTTTTTTTTTTTACCAAAGCTTCAACTTCAAACAACCACTCGAATCCCCTTTGAGGAGTCTCCTCCAATATTGTTCTTACGACGGCGATGCCATCAAATGTACATGGACAAAAACCAACAACATCGAGAGGAGAAACCACGAGGAACCAATCGCTCCAAAATGCCCAATGGTTCAACAACGGCCGTTCTTCCCCACTGAACATGTATGCATGCATACATGTCATGTGAACACAGATCCTTGGGAACAGTTCATCTTGAAATTGGACCCGGAATTGAACTGGGTCCGCACTAACTGAACTGTGACCAGTTCTGAATTGATCCCAGTTAGTAGGCACTGAACCGCGTCACGTCCAGTCGTGAGCTGGACTGAGCGTTCAGTTTGAGTTCCAGTCCCGCTGCGCGTTCCTTGTCCAAGACCTGGCACTGTGCGTGCGAGACAGATTTTTATTGTCCGGATTTCGTACGTCCAACCGATCCGTACACTTTGGCAGGCTTGCCGATAAACACCGACATTTTCGTACAAACGACTCTTGTCGCCTAAGCAAAACGACAAAACTTCCGAACATTGGCAGTTTTACGTTCGTACGATTTGCGCCCGTGTGCCGTCATGTTGACGTCAACTCCGATCTTTGTTTGACCAAAACCGAGGTTACCTCGTAGCTTGCTATAAAACTGAAACCGATGTCTCGCTCGTTACTAAAATAAATCCCAAATTTTCATATTAGGAATAAACGTAAAGTACGAATTCTTGGTTGAAAGCGGTGACGCGCCAATTAAAACCGCTCTACAGTACCGCGACACGTGTGCGGTTCGTTGAACCGCCGACAGGTTATACCTGGCCGGGCGTACCTGCGCCTCCCGACAAAAACCAATCTTTTGGTGCCGCTGGGCGGGCAGCCGCCAAATTGGCCTCCCTCAAGTGGGGCCCCGTACAGACGCCCGCCGGGCGGGCATGGACGGGGCCCCCCCAAAAAAAAAAAAAAAAAAAAAAAAAAAAATCTCCGCACGATAGCGCTGCCCGTCTTCGCTCAAAAAAAAATTACCTCAAAAAAAGAACAGAAACAAAAATCTTTTCAACCAATGGCGCTCCCCGCATTCGACTTCCCGAAAAAGAAAATCGTACCAAGAAAACAGAAGAACAGACCGAAAAAAATGATCAAAACAAAAAAAATGCCGCGCTTCCCCGCGTCCTCCTGTCGTCCCCGGCGGCGTCCCTCCGTCCGCCACGTCGTCCCCGGGCGGCGCGCGCTCGGGCCGGCACGTGGCAGCGCCGAGGAAGACGGGCGCCCCCTCCCGCACTGAGGCCGCCCGGGCGCGCCCTTGTAGGGTTTTGGCAGGATCTTGAAGAATCTTGGAGGGAGGGAGAGAGGGTTTTGGAGCAGGCTGAGGCTGGGAGCAATAGTTGCTGCTGCTGGAGGAAGGGAGGGAGGAAGGGAGGGAGGGAGGGAGGGCGGAGAGAGGAGGGAGGCGTGGGAGGGAGGAAAGAATCTTGGAGGGAAGACGGAGGCAGGGTTTTGGAGCAGGCTGGAAGGAGGAGTTGCTGCTGCAGAAGGGAGGAAAACAGGGAAAGGAGGTGGTAGAGGAATGGGTATGGGGAGAGCGGGAGAAGGAGGGGGGAGCGGCGGCGGGAGTAGCAGTGGTGGCTCGGCGGTATCGGAGGGGAGCAGTCTGGGAGAGGGAGCGATACTGGAGGAGGAGGAGACGGATTTTGTAGATTGTCTGCATCCGCTGCCTGGATGGATGGTGCAGGCGGTGCGGAGGATGGAGGTCGCAGGGGAGGCGGGCATGTGGTCGTCGGCGAACGGTGTTGGGATTCGGCTGCAAGGATGGGCGGACACCATACAGGATATTGAGCAGTTTGTGCATTTGCCAACTGTTTGCCCAGGCTGCGAGCAGGTACTTGATCTTATTGTAACGGCTGGGAGCGCTAAGAGACTTCAGGAATTGTACTGAGTAGGGCATCTTTTTGCCTGGCTTGATCGTGTTTACTGTGTGAGAATAGGAGTCTTCTTTGCAAGCTGCAGAGGGCTCAGATGATAGGGGCCGTAAGGTTGCTCACGTTTCAGTCTACTGATTTGACAGGAAATGCGTAACGGTGGGAGTAACCGTCAAGATTCTCGGAGCTGCAGTCATCCGGCGTTTCTTGCAGCTCTCAGAAGGTATAACTTTTCCTTATTTCTTGGTTGAACCTTAGAGATTGTCCACTTGTTTCTTTCCTCCAAAGCAGCACACTGGTGAAGCCTTTTGATCTGAGGTTAATCCTGTCACTTGGCTGAGTCTTGGTTCAGAGGAGTGTCGGTGAAAGATGCCGAGGCGTTGATATGCCGACATCAATCGTCCGACGAGTGTTTCTTTGCGCTTGAAGTGTTGGCCAGCCTCGTACAGGTAACGTCACATTTAGTTTGTGTGGCTATCTGCAATTGTAGTTTCTTCTCTCTTTGGCGTGTTTACAGTTTGAATCGTAACTGACCGCAGGAGGAAGAATGGATGTTCTCCAAAGGAGACGGGCAGGCAAGCGAACACTTAGGCTGCTTGAAGCACTACTTGAACCAACATTTTCTGCGCCTTGTAAGTTAATCTGTTCACTGCGTGCGTGTACAGAGTATTGTCTTGAATTCACGAAGTTAGCAATTGATTGCGCCTGCTTATTCGCACTGAAGCAATGTATCAAGCTCTTTCCTTTGAGTGACTTAGTGTTGTGGCGACACCTGAGCCACATCAGTCTTGAGGCGGTCGGAGAATACTAGATATCTGAATGTCTTTTTGGACGGAAATTTGCAGTGACGCTGTAGCAGATTTCAGGAGGTGCAATCAGTTCACGAACTCCCTGAAGGCTCTAGGGCCGCCTTATTCAGGGTCCGCAATCTATGCAGGGCCTAATAATCACGTGCTGCCTGTGAGATTGCTATCTTAGTGGACGACTACGATGTGTTTTTGTTGCAGGCGGAGGAAGGAAAAGTGGTCCAGTGCTTCGATGATCGTGGACAGGCGCAGTGGGCAGTGTTTTGCACAGGACTACTGACCCGTGGCACGGAAGAGCCTATTTTTGCTGTCTTGCAGGTATGTGGTTCATGTTCTTGGAACCGTAGTTTCGTGGGAGACAGTCCAGACATGACTAGTTTCATTAGTGGATTGCCTTTCGCAGTTTTATTTTTAACTTCTGGTCGGATTCATACGCACTGATTGTTCCTCTCTCGATCATTTCTTTCTTCTGCAATTTTGCAGATGTGCATTAGGTTTACTGGAGTGGTAGTTTTTGCTGAGCCTTTGTGATTGTTGTTGTTATACTCCATTCTCGCTTGTGCTATCCCGCTGTTTTCCTGAAGCCTACAGAACTCTACTCACAAGTGTACTGTTCTGGAAGACTCACAGTTTTGCATGTCATTTGGATATGCTTAGCTGACATTACGCTCTGTTCGTTTTTACCTTCTGATATACCATGTAACATAGTATAATGCGGCGTGTGATGCAGCGTTGTGCACGGACTTCAACGGGATGGACATCATGGCAGCTGTTTGGTTTCGTCCCCCTTAGGAAACTGCAAGATCCGGCTCAGTTGTGGAACAAAGTGGAAGCTATCGTGACACCTCCAGAGCAGGTTAGTAGGGAGTGTCTTTCGAGACCTGGAAAACCGAATCTCCGGCCCTACTGATATGGCTGCTTGGGTAGTGAGTACTGCTGTAGTGAGTTTCCTCGGTTTGTTACTTGTCGTGGGGAAGGATATGATTGAAAATTTTGAGATCCTGCAGGCGAATTTTGTAGAGGACCAGTCGGATCTGCTGTATGCTGGGGGCATCTCCGTTGACGCTCTGCAGCTGCATCCTCAGGTATGCTTGTCCCAGGCTGTGCAAATCCTGTTTTGTTGCACAATGTTGTCATTCCACTGTATTGATGTTCACGAGTTAGTCTTAGCAGAATCAATGTTGTTACGGGGTGCAGCTTTGGGAGGACCTGGAGTCCCATTTGGAAGCTTTTCCTTCCTCGCTACTGGAGCCTGGGATTACTGCACAGGTGGGTTTAGTGAAAAGTACTCGTATTTGGAATCCACCCTTTCGTAGGTCTTTGGTTAGCTTTTTCTCATGAAGCTGCGACCTTTCCTTTCCCTGTGAACAACCACACCCATTGAAGCAGGTTTGAGCTTTTGTACATCCGATGCTGGTTCAATGAATGAGAGAGAGAATAAACTTATGTGAGAGTGAATAAAGTTTTCTGAAATTTTGCTCTCAACCATTTCAATTTGGCTCTCCTCATCAAAAAGCTTTTTTGAGTCTTCCTTGTACAGAGGTTTTGAGTTACTGAGGTTGGGCAAATGAAGTGGCTGCAGGGTCGAAAGCAAGTGGCCATGGCAGCAGTTGGACGAGCTATACAAACTGTTGGCCATAACCCCTTTGCAGCAGTGCCTATGGTACAGCGCAGCGTTGTTTCGAACGCTCCAGTCATGCAGGTAGGCAGTACTCTCCTATACCTTTCTGTTTTCCGTCATCCACCTATTCATCGTAGTGGCGCTGTTCTGATCTTCGGTGCAGGTACAAATTATATTGTACGCTGAATTGTCGCTTGCGACTGATTTAAAATTTTGTCTCTGGAGTTGTTGCAGTTACAATTGCTGCTGCCTTTGAAGCTGGATTCAGAGTCTTCTCGTGCCCATCTAGCCTTGGCGGTAGAAGCATCAAAGTCTCGGCGAGGGTAAGTCTGCCACTGTATCTCCTTTATTAGTCCTAAAGTCTCAAACAGACTGAATCTGTGTGATCCAGAACATGTTGGACTCATTCAGGTTGATTTCCTTGCTGGTTCTCGAAAACAGGACTTCTTAGAGACACAGGTCATTTAGTCGCTGAGCTTGCGAAGGATAATGATTGTTTGGCGGTACGGATTAATCTGCGAAGAATGAACTGGGTCCTTCTTAACTTTTAGTTGCCAACCTGTACAGTGTGGACCCTTTGTCTGCTGCTGCAGGGCACGCATGTACCGTGCAACGCGCGTCTTATCTCTCGAACAGGCATACATGCAGGCGCGGGTCCTGATGCCAGTATGCCAACCTTGGTTGGCTGCTGCTGTCAGAAATCGCCATACATCAAATTCTACAACAGATCGGTCAGGGGATCAGTTTAATGCAGCTTGCCTTCCATCAGCAGCAGTACTGCAAGAAGCTTTAGAAGCGCAGGATCTGCCCATGAGGGAAGGGTCGTTGCCCATGAGGAGCACGTTGTCCGGAGGGTCCCATTCTGCACCTTACCTTTACAGCCCTTCGATGGGATCCCATCCTTCACCTCGATCAGTGACCAGTTCAGGATCAACGCTACCTGAAATGGCAAGCTTTCTGCCTTCGCAGCAGCAGCATTATGCTATGGCCACGTCTGCTGTTGGAAATCCACGGAGCCCTTCATCTGAAGGAGTTCGTCCTTCATCTGGACTTCCTAGTGGGGCTGGTGGTCTAGTCCAAGCTGGGAGTGAGGGGCTACCCTACAGCCCAAGTGGGAGCTCTAGTGGTCGATCCGAGGTAGTACAAGTTCCGACTTTTCCTTCGTCCCTTCCCGGCGCTGTTGTCTCTGTCGGTGGGGGAGGAATATCAGTGTTCCATGCCCGAGAGGGGAGTGCATCCGTTGGGGGCCTGCCATCCCCTCGCCTCCGACATAGTAGCAGTCTCCCTGCGGGATATGCTTCAGGAATGCGGCGGAGCCATGGTGAATATCACAGCGATCCTGGTCTTGGCCAGCTTTCTGAGAAGAAAAGCTACAGCACAAGCTCGTGGCACTTACAAGGCTACGATGATCCCCTTTCTCCCATGCGACCTACGGGGAGGTTCGAGGGAAGGTCACTTCTGCCATTAGACATTCCGGAGACATCAAACACTGTGCAGGTGAGTGGAAAAACGTTTGAGGATCTTTTCTGAAAAATTACAACCAACGTGACTGCCTGTTGAGTCGTTAGTGTGTGATGATGTTACGTATAACTTTGTTCCTTATGGCAGTGGTGAATGTGTGAGTTGGGATGATCTCGGCAATGTTTCTCACCTTATGGAGGTTGACCTCTATGCAGGTTTTGTCGCTGAGTCCAGTACCAGGAGGGGGTGACAGCAAGACATCAAGCTATGCAGGTGAGCGATGGTTACAATATCAGTTAATCAGGCTAGCAACTGTTCAATGCCTGGCAATGTTTTCAGCTATCACTTTTTTAATTAGTCCACTTCTCGGTTTTTGCCCTATTTATGCAGGCAATCTTGGCGGCCACTCATGGGGCACAGCAGGCGGCTCTGTGTCGAGTGCATTGTTGGGCACAACGGTGGATGGAAGCTTTTCCTCCAATGGACAAATGTCTTCAGAGCATGGAAGTCATTTGACATTGTCCCCGGCACACATGAATGGAAGTACTTTTGGCGGTCTCACGTACCGCAGTGACAGCGTGGAGAGGCTCTGGACTGGTGGCATTGACTACGATTCCATGGGCGGTCGGGCGGATGAGTACGTCGAGTTTACACCACAAGACGATCTGTAAGTGGGCCTGTTCCGTTAGGGTTTGTCGGGCTATCAGGGTTCTCTCATTTTCGGTTGCCTCCACCTTAGTAGAGTGTTGTGGTGAGTAGTAATGATTAGTGTAAGCAACAATTATTTTTTCTTGGCGGCTGTTGTAATATTTGTGGTGTAACTTGTTTCATTCTTTAAGTTTGTGTTGGTGGCGGGGGGGGTTGCAGGTGCCCTAAACTAAACATTTCGCAGCTGCCACCTATGTGAGTGTTGACTTCTGTCAAGCCTGCTACGTCGGTGTGAATATTGACGTTGATTGTGTCTGTTTTTCCCTCTTTTTTTCCCTCCCTCTCACCGTTTGTCACTGCTTTTTTTCTCGCCTTTTCCTTATTCGTTTGTGTTATCTGCCCAAAGAGTCATGTTTGTCTTTCCTGTTCTCTTTCTGCTTTTTTTTCCTACATCTGTGTTTGCGCGCTCTTTGAGTGCTCCTGCATGTCTGTTCGTGGTCTATCTATCTATCTATCTGCTTGTCTGCATCTTTGTTATTCTTCTTCCTCTGTACTTCGTGCATCGTTTGTCTCTGGTGATCCCATTTCGCAACTGAATTGTTGTCGTGAGCTTCTGGGTGGTTGTCAATATAGAGCGCTTCGAGGTGCTGACCGTTTCATGCTGACTCTGTCGATGCAGGTTTGTACATGACTTCTACACGGGGAAAAATGCCTATGGTGAAGTGTGAGTACCTGAAGAGGACTCCTGCCGTTGCTACGGAATATTGTGCAGTGTATCCAGTCCATTGTTGTCAAGCTCAGTATCTCTTCCGCATGCAAGTTTTTCAGATTTTTTGCAGTTTCTATCGGTTTGAGGACTTTGGATTGCTGTATTTCAAAGGTCAAACTCCCATGTATTGCACGAATTGATGGGAGAGAATTTGTTGGGAAATTTGCAGGACGGCTGTGAACCATTTTGAGCAAGTATTTTCTGAATATGGCCTGGTAACCAAGGTAGTATCTCGGGAGCATTCCAAGCATCAGGGCAAGTTCTTCGCAATTGTGGAGTTCCAATATTGGAGGGATGAGATGACCCGCGCCCGGCTTGTTGCAGGAGAGCAGATCTGCTTCCAAAGGTTCTATAGTGAGTAAACAAAATTCCTTCCCCCCTCTCTTTTCGTGCAACTTGCTGTATTTCCGAAAGTTTTGTGGGAGCAAGAGTTCAGATAATCAGCAGCAGCCCCTTCTTCTTCGTTCCTTGAAAGTCTCCCAGTTTCGGAAGCTCACACTCCTTTCTGGGAAAGAAATGTGCTCGTGTGGACTTTTGCCGAACTAACAACTTCACGCCGCTCTTTCTTATAGAAACCGAGGAGGTCTTGATTCGGCGCCACAAAGACAAGCATAAGGTCACTCTCTCCGCCTCGGCCTCTCTCTGCCGCCCCGACTGGAAGTACACCGGAATTGATACACGCACAGGGAAGCCCCTTTACAAGGGGCCCTGCAGCAACTGCACCCGTGAGTGTACTGTTCCTTTCAAGCCCGTGGTGAAAGGGCAGCCCCCGCGCTGCCGGGCCTGCCTCCCCTATGTTATGGGGGGGCTCTTTGGAGCCACTTCTCAGAATGGGGCCTCGAGTTTGGTCAGCCCACTTTCCCCCCATCCATCCATGGGCACCTCAGGGCTTCAATACAGCCACCCAACTGCTCACTTTATGGAGCCGGGACCGGTTTTGACACTGGGACGGTGCTGAGGGGGAAGGAGGGAGGGAGATGGAGGGGGGTGGAGAGGTGTGCGGGGAGAGAGAGGAAATGGAACCGAGAAGTGGGCGAGGGGGTGGAAAAGGAGGTGAGGGCCTGAGGGGTTCATAGAGAATTGGGGGAGAAGAAGAAGGAGATGAAGGAGAAGAAGACGAAGACGAAGACGAAGAGGAGAGGAGAGGAGAGGGAAAGAGGGGGAGAGAAATGGAGAGAGGGGGGAGAGTGGAAGAGGAGAGGCAAATGGTCGAGCCTTTTCCATGGAGGGAGGAGGTTTATTATTTTGGAGAGGGTGCTGCGACGACACGCGGATTTGTTTCTTTTTAACGGGTGGTGTGATTTGTGATTTTTTCTTTCTCAAAAAAATTGGAGAACCATATCACTAGGAGGAAACAATACTGGAGAATTTGACCGCCTTTTTTTTCTCCAGTTTTTCGATTTCCTATTTGATTTCGAATCTATTTATGGATTGGAATGGACGACTTTCAAGGGATCCCAGATGGACGTAATTTCATTTCTCCGAGGGCGGGACACAGGGGGAGAGAGAGAGAGAGAGTGAGAAAGAGAGGGGGAGCTTCTCCACCGCCTCGGGAGGTATAACGAAATTGTTTAGCATTTTATGGAGGAAGTGTAAATTTTTTGGTACGGCTATTTCACTAGCGAGGGGGAACATTTTTACTTTTTTTTTTATTTATTTGTGGGGTTTTGCTCATTGCTTACTATCCTTACCATTGATATGTGACATGACGTGGTGTGACCAGGGGTTCAGACCACGCTTGTTGGGCCACTTGCCGTACGCCGTCAGAAGGAACAAACTTGCACGTAGCAGGAATAGGGTCTATAAATGGGGTCCAAAATAGGGTGTACCAAGTTATAGAGAGGTGTACCTAGCTGCCCAGCGGGCCCGTGTGCAGGAAAGTGTATATGTCGATTGGGTCTCGCCAATGGGAACGTGTCTAGCTTGTTGCTATGCAGCTGCTGTTCATACATTGGATTTTCTTAATGTAAGCAATTTTTGTTTTTTTATTGTTTTCTATGTATTGTTTTGTGTTTTGTTCTTTTATTTTAGTTTTGTGGGGCGGTGAGATTTGGGTTCTCTGTTGGGGAGCGTGAGAAGGGGGTCTCGTCACCTTGTACTCGTGTTTGAAATGTCTCTTCTGATTCGTGTTTTCATGGTATGCTGTGGTCTCGGGGTAATTCTCTGGAAATTCCCTCAAATGGAAATTTGAGGGTTCGGTCTGCTTCCTCTAACATGCTACGGTTTTAAATAGGAGGTTTCGGACATGAAAAAGACTATATGAAGTTTGATTTAAAGGGATACTCTGGATTTCTTTGTTTACTACCTATCTTGTGGAAAAGTATGTACTAATTTCGATTCCGAAAATGCGGAACTTGGGTGGAACTTTTTCTGGTTTTGAATCCTCATTGTGCTTTCAGCCAGCCACCACCTGTTATTAACACCATCCTGCTCGTCCCCAGCAATCTTACCTCTTTCTTTTTGGTACCAATCTGCCGTATATAAGTTTTTCCCTATTGCACCGGTTGTCAGAGAAACTATTGGAAAGGATTGGCAGTGATCTCATAGAAACGGTTCCCAATGGGAAAACAATTCCTTTGGTTCCCCATGTTGATTCTATCCATGTACATTTGATGGCTTTGCGACCTGTCCCTCGTGGTTCCCCATGCTGCTTTTGTCCATGTACATTTGATGGCCTCGCCATCGTGAGTTCAATGCCATTTTCTTTATCTCCTTTGTCCATCGTGAGATCAATAGAAGGAGATGTGGCATTGATGTCACGATGGCGAGATGAGCTCAATGCTATCTCTCCGCGAAAAACAGAGGGGTAGGTTTTTTTTTTTTTTTTCTTGAAAGGGTAGTGTCAAAATATCGCCACATTGCCGGCGTATCGGCACTGATCGACAAAATGAGCCGCGTTGGCAAACTCCCGTGTGAAAAAAAGCATTTGGCTCAATAGCACAGCTTCTGCCGGCCGGCGAGAAACGGCACGATAACTAGCGGCCGGCAGCGCCCAGTCCTGCCGGTCACCTACGATACGTCGGCGATATGCCGATATTTTCATCCTTTCGCAAACGACAAAACGTGGACTGTAGCTCCCCTCTCGCTGGACTCAATGACCGATCGACGCGTGGCATAGTCTTGTACTTCTGATTCGTCATGGCATATTTGATGACGGCATCGATGTGAGAATCGTGTACGTGAGGTGTTCCCTTTAACGAAATGTTTCGTTTCCCGCACAGCCGTCGATCACGAAATCCAGGTCGACAGTTCCATGTCACATGGAAACGGTAAAATGTCGTTCCAGCAATGTAAACTGAGAAGGTAGTCGCATAGAACGTACCTCATGGAACCCCGTTAGGGTTTGTAACGGCAAGCCCGTTTGGAAAAGTCTCTTAAGGCGACCCCCCCGGCCCCCACCTCCTGCAGGAAGTTGGAAGGAAGGCCTGGCTTTACAGGGCAGGCAAGTGGAGGGAGGAGGGAGGAGGTAGGAGGGAGGGGAAGGAAGAGGAGGGAGAAGGAGGGGAAGGAGGAGGAGGGAGGAGGGGAAGGAGGAGGGGAGGTATAATAATAAGCAGTGGGGGGGAGGCAAAGCGGGAGCAAGAGAATAAGGAGGAGGCAGGGGGGGAGGGAGGGGGTCAATTTGACGGAGAGAGAATCCATGCATTGAAAGCAGAGTCCCTCCCTGCATGAGCGGCAGCCATGGCGACTGCCAATGGCGGTGGCCATGGCGGCCTTACCGGCTTGCCCGCCCTGTTCAACAAGCTCGCCGTGCGTCCCCATAGTGAAGGGGCTCCCACTTCAGAACTCCCGAATGAAGAAGAAAAGGGGCGCGCCTCCTCCTCTTCTGGCAGCAAGGAAGGGAAGGAGACCTCCAGCTCTACGTCTGGCAGCAAGTGGAAGGACCAGCTGACAGCTGTCTCTCACATGCTTTTCTTCGCTAGCACTGGCGACGTAGAGGAGATAATTTCTCTGCTTGAAGAAGGCGCGGATGTTAACTCTGCAGATTATGACGGGCGCTCAGCTCTCCACCTGGCAGCCAGCGAGGGCCGGCTGCAGGCGGTGGAGCTGCTGCTGAAGAAGGGCGCGAAGGTTAATGCAAGGGACCGCTGGGCTCACACGGTACGTTTTCTAAAGCTGGCATAAGGGTTGGATATTAGGGTTGGTCGTTGTTCCCTTTTTTTTTCCTTTTTTTTTTTTTTTGCGTTTTTGGTCGTGCAAGGAGGAGGGGGGGGGGAAGGTAAAGGGGGGCTGTTAACGGGGAAGAGGAATGCGGGGGAAACGCAGATTGGAGGCTCTGTAGAGAAGATGTGTGTAAGAGGAGATGCGTGGGCTCTGGCTTTATGAGAATGCAGCTCGAATTGGAAGAGTGAATTTTTAGGATGAACGCCTACGGGGGTTGGGTTAGGTTCTTCTTTTACTGTGTTTCTTTGGTCAATTTAGAGTCCCGTTTCTCATATGGAGGTGCTCGTAGCTTATGGGGACTGCATCGCAAAACAGGTCCAAAGGGTTCCTTTGATGGCTGCGAATTTGACTTTTTCCTCAAAACTCGACGTTGTTTTCCACGCACAGAACAGCATTGAAGCAAGCATTGGCTGACCGATTCTTTAACTTAGGGAGGAAAACGGGTCAATAGGCTTTTTTTAAAACGTATGAAATTACTCCCTTTTAGAATTCTGGTGCTGAAACCGAGTGAAGCGTACTTTCACCCTTTTTCCATAGAAATTAATCTATCTGAGCATTTCCTTAGGATATATAAGAATGATGATTCCCTTTCTACTGTTGGAAGGAACACTAGCGAATGGGAGTATATTGCATTCAATTATCCACTGACTCCCTCTTTTCTTTCATATCTTAAAGAGTTGATTTTTTCGTATCCAGATTATGACAAATTCGATTGAAGTTACTTGAATACCAAATCCATAAGTAAAATAGAGCTCTCTATTTCGTACAACATTTGTACACACAACAAGCAGAGTTCTTGATCCTGATGTTTGAAGAAGGCAATTGTATTCAATCAATGTCATGTGAGCAAAACTGCACACGTATGCTGAGATAATTTGCAGATGTTTCAGGTGCAAATAAGGTCCATTGAGATGATTGTGAATGATGCCAAGTTCGATTGTTGGTATGCAGCCTCTAACCGACGCAAGGAAGGGGCTCTCTGACGGAAAACCTGGAGACTTTTTAAAAATAGTTCGTCTTCTCGAGGCGCATGGAGGGGTGGAGGTATGTCTTTTCCCATGTTTTGTTTGATCGGGAGATGTATGTATTCAACGGTGATTGTTCAGAGGCGCTTGCTTTTTCCTTGTTTCTATGCTTAAACGACAAAACTGCTCTAACTATGCTTCTAAGGTCCATTCAAGAGTTTTCGGGTCTGACTCTGAGAAAAGGATAAAAGGTTGAAAAGGTGGGCTTGCAGGGCCCTGATGCAGATTGGGAGATTGACCCTTCGGAAATCGACTTGTCAAAAGCGAAGCTGATTGGGAAGGTGTGTTTCGATTGTTTTTAGGCTTTTAGAGAAAGAGAGAAAAGGGTGAGAATATGACAGAAAACCGCTTCTCGGTAGAGGGAGCCTCAGAAGTTTGGAAGAGCTGGGGATTTTTGTGGAATTTAGGGTTTCGTAGGGTTGTCTATGGGAGGTCATTTTTTTTTTCACAGGTGATTAGTTCTCAAAAATAAACTGTGGGATGCAAGATGTAATCTTTAGGGTCATAAGCCTATGGGAATTTAGGTTTTAGATTAGAGAGTTACGAGTAGAGGTTTACCGAGAGGGACTGAAAGGGATTAATTCGTTGTTTTGGAACTGAGGGAATAATATCCTCAGGGTGCTTTTGGAGAGATTTGGAAAGTGACTTGGCGAGGCACTCCTGTAGCAGTGAAGATGATTCTTCCTCAACTTTCTGGAGATCAGCAAGTAGTGTGAGTAGCGTTTTTTGTTAGTGCGAGTTTTATTCCCCCTTACCCCCTCCCCCTGCAAAATCGACCCCCTTTTTTTCTTCGGCCTCTTGACTTGTGGTGAAAATTAATATGAGATCAGGGCTTAGGACTCCTCTTACAGGGAGTCCTACTTGTTGCATGGGTTCAGGAAGGAGTTCCGTGATGAAGTGGCTCTCCTTCCAAAGCTTCGCCATCCAAACATTGTTCAGTTCCTCGGCTCTGTCACTCTCTCACAGCCGCTGATGCTTGTCACGGAGTATCTCCCGGGGGTACTTTTCACTTGGCTTTTACTTCACTTCCTTTTCAAACCTTAAGGAACCCGAACCATTGTGAAACCTTAAGCGCTCAGAAAGCTCCATTACTTTGGAAGTTAACCTACTAGACCTTCCGCATACACGCATTATCTCGCTTAACCCTGAAAGCCCACCACGTTCCTTTTGGACATTGTTCATGGCTACTTCCAAAACTCCCAGCTCCTCCCTCTCCCATCCTCCTATACATATCTCTCTCTCTCCCGTCCCTCCCTTTCCCCCTCATATCCCACTGGCACAAGAGCCCCTCTGAATTTTACATGGGATTCGTCATATGAACCTGCAGGGTGACCTTCACCAAGTGATCAAAGAGCACGGGCCTCTCCCTGCACATGTCGCCGTCGGTTATGCTCTGGATATTGCCAGGTAAACATGTTTCTCATGGTATCCCTTTTGAGAAGATTCATTCGAGCGACTTCAACTTTTGTAGGGGGTCCACTGAATGCCTATAGATAGGCAGCAGCTCTCTCTTGAGAGGTTGGTAAGCATAGTCTGAGGGGAAAGAAATGGGGAG
>CM074805.1:4718453-4732214 GCA_037447605.1 Zygnema circumcarinatum
CATGGCTCACATGGTGAGATCTGTACAATCTTGGCGCAGACAAGAAGATTCGAGAAATGTACGGACGGATGTTTCTATGGAACATACTATCTATCTATGTTGGAGTCAAAGTATGAATGCAACCCTTGGGCGAAGTTGTTGATGGCACACATTGTTTAAATCTCACGCTGAGGCACAGGGAGGGACGGAGGGCCGCAGGTGCGAACTATTTTTTTTCGATTTTAAACCCAAAATTTTCAGCGAATTAAAATATTACCAAATATGTAATATTAATTTCAAACATGTACGGACACAGTTTCGTCCGTACGGACCGCAGAATTGAAAAGCGTCGCCAACGCCATATTGTGACGTCATCATATCACCACCGTGACACATAATGACGTTTCAAATAGTTTTTTTTTTTAATAACCCTAAAATGGGGAAAGAGAGGGAAACCTAAAATTTAGCTGTTTGTTTTTTGAGGCAGTTTTTAGGGACACTTATAACCAAAAACTGTAATATGTTTTAGAATTCGGGCAGGATAAACGTTTTCAGGCACGTGTCCTTAGCTGCCCGAATGATTTTTTTCTTGGGATTCTTGTTTTTTCTGAGATTCGGTGACGTGGCTTGAGCCAAAAATGACAACGACGCTTCGAAAATCTGACACGTGGACACCTTTCTTGACCGACTGACAGCGGCCGATATTTCTCAGCCGGCGCCGATTTGACTCAGTTCGAGTCAAAAGATTTCTCTCAAACGTCACGTTTAATCGTGACCGTTCCAGTTAAACACCGACCGTTGGATGTTTACCACGTGCCTCGAGATTCCTTGAATCTTCCTCGGTCCTGGGAGCGTACCCACGTGTCTTTGGACATTTGAGCAAAATATCTTTTCGAAACGGCCAAAAAAAACTCAATTTTTTTTTATTTGGCTTTTCGTCGTTAAATTCTGTTCCAATCCAAATTTTAACTTCTATTCTGGACTTCCTCTCTTCTGTCGCAGCAGGAGCGTTTGCTCACAAGCGTCGCCTCCCCTTCACGTCTGCGTCTTTCCCCCTACCCTTCTCTCTCTCTTTCTCCCTCTCTCTCTCTCTCTCTTCTCTCTCTCTCTCTCTCTCTCTCTCTCTCTCTCTCTCTCTCTCTCTGCCTCCGTCCAGCCATGGCTGCGCGCTCCTTCTCCCTCTTCTCCTGCTACGAGCGCTTGGCCGTTCCAAGAAGCGCGGAGCCCCTAGGCTTCAGCAATGGCATGGGCAGCGCGCATGGCCAGCCTCTACCGACCGCCGGCCTTCGCCATTCCGCAACATGCGGTCCCTCCGTCTCCTCTTTCCATGGCGACTCCCGGAGCTTCTCTGTCCTTCGGGGCGTTTCCTCCGCAGAGTGTCTCTCCAATTGCAGGCCGGCGCGAAGGTCTCCTGCAAAAGTGCAGATGAGCATAAGCAACAATGGCGCTGGAGAGGTGGATAGTTACTTAGAGGCTCAGGTGACGGATGCAGGTATTGGAATTTCATTGCTGCTCCTCCTTTGCCTGCTTTCGTGCGAAGTGTTGACAAAGTTTTGCGATTTGCAGCCGTGCTGAATTTGTAATCTATTGCGTTATTGCGTTTTGCGCACCTTCCTGTCGAATGTGCCCTCTGCCACACATTAGAACAAATTTTTTTTTTTTTAATCTGTGTTTGATGTTGGCTGTTCAGTGCGCATGGTACCGAGCTGCAATCGGCTGTACATGAGCATGTTGAACGGGGCGCAAGTGGAGGTTGTGCATGTGAATCCGACCGCTGGCCGGTTGTTGCACCAAAGCAGCACACCAACCATCTTCTTACGAATCGCCGGCTCCTCTAATCTTATGCTACCAATTGTCGTAGGTATGTGTTGCTGACATGATTCTGTGCTCCATTCAGATTTGGGATTGCTGCTTCAGTTTCTTCTCAGGATGTGAATCTTGACGGTCACATGTACGGACTTGCTTTCTTGAGGAATGCCGAAATATTTGCCTGCAATCGATTGCTGTTGTTTCATTCATTTGACCATTGATATTTCGTTAGCATCTGATTGTCTTTGTTGCTCCTGCAGGAGAGCCAGCAATTACGGCACTCATGAAGGCTAAGCATCAGGATGTTCCGGTATGGGCTTGAAACCACAGTTTCAAACGTTGCAGTGGTGGTTTCCTCCTGTGTGTGTATTGACTATGTTCAGCATACATCTGACTAAAGAGCCTGGTTGAATGCTGAAGACCTGTTTTCGTATGACCATTGACTTGTATTGGTTGATTTGGTGAATTACAGGGACGCCCGAATCAGTATGAGCTAATGGGAAACCTTGTGGAACTTCTTGACTATGAGGTCGGTATCTGTTGCCTCTGGCATGATTTGTTTTTTTGTCTTTCCGTGACCAAACGCCTCTTGGAAAGGAGCGGCAGCATACTAATTTTTGTGGATTGTAGGGTTCTTGGTGCAGCAGTCGACCATCTCAGCTCAATTCTTTAGTTGTGGATGTTTCAGGTTCGCATGGTGAGGGTTACAGACCGTGTGGTGGATACCTACATTGCACGAATTTATTTCGCGAAGGTGGGCCCTTTCAACATTCATTTGCAGGCATCCATTTTGCTTCATGAGGATATGTAAGAGAGAGTGGATCTGTTGGAATTGGTGGGCATTTTTGTGGCCGGCAACCTTTCCTCACACTGTTATTGGATTGCAGTTCCATTACGATTGCTGTATTGAATCTCGTGTATTTGCCGTGTGCAGCATGGAACCAATGAGCTGATCAGCGTTGATGCTCGGCCATCAGATGCAATAAACCTTGCTGTCCGATGTAAGGTGTGTATAGGGAACTTTTGAGGCAATTATTCTGAAGTCCAAGTATTGGTGCAGCTTGAGAAATAGTGAGGATGCTAGGACGATCTTCTGAGGTGGTTTGTGAACTGGTACAGGTACCAATTTTTGTGCACCGGTCGATTGTGCTCAATGACGCTGTCAGAGTAGCGCATGAGCCCCTCTATCAGCCAGATGGACATATTGACCGTTCTGCTGTCGCTCAAAAAGATCCTCTGGTGCTGGATAAGTATGTGCTGGCCGAGACCCTCGCATTGGATTTCGTGTGGGTGCAGTGCTTTCTGCATTGCTAACGAGTGGGTGTCAGTGGAAGAAGCCATTCGTTCTATTTCTGCCTCAGGTTGCCAGGAACGTTTGTTGAATCGTTTTGTGGTTGTTTGCAGGGCTTTGGAAGAGTACGATGCTATGGCTGAGGAAATGAGCCTTGTAAAAACCATGATGATTGCCGTAGCAGAAGAACGTTATGCAGATGCTGGTAAGGCCTTGATCTGACAATTCCTTGTTTTATCAGTTGTTATGGATGGCTGTAATGTGGGGATTGCTATTCTGCAGATTAGCTGTGAGTCATCAATGTGATATCTTCCTCATCTGATAGGGAACCACGTTGCAACTCTTTTTGCAATGGGGCATGATCTGTAGTCTAGGGCTTTGTACATTTAAAGTAAACATGCTGTGCTTTCAATTCAGAAATCTCATTTTTGTTCATACTTGTTTGGCAGCTCGCATACGAGACCAGCTCAACAACTTTCGCAGAATGGGCACTGGCCAGCTCAACAAGGTGTGTCCGGCAAATCCATGCTTCTGAAAGTAAAAGACCATTTTGTTCTCTACTGGCAGTTGCTGCTGTTGCTCGGTTCAACTTTTCTGCTGTTTTGTCTAGCGTATATGAAGTCATTCTTACATAGTTTGGTCTGTACTTCAATTTTTCTCTCTCCTCTTTCTTTCTCTCTCTCTCTCTCTCTCTCTCTCTCGCTCTCTCTCTCTCTCTCTCTCTTGCTCGTGCACCTCTTAGATATGTACGTTTTCATATTCAGACAATCAGTCAGAGCTTGAAACTTACCTTGTCTGTATGTATTGGGGCGTATGCAGCACTGACGTCGGAGGCCGCACGTGCAATGGAAATTCGTTCTGTAACATCATCTTGTGCAGCCAATCATTACTTCGTCCCTCACATGGACGACCTTACGACACTTCTTATGTCAAGTGCTGGAGCCGGATCTGCACGCTAAGTTCACAATTGTCGAAGTTAGGGCGAGGGCGCTTCGCTATGATCCGTGAGCAAAGCCTTTCCAAACATAATGTGATAGACAGGCGGGAGGGTTTCTGCATGGTAGGCATGATTGGTGTGGTTTCTTCATTACTAGTAGTGTGTTCTCACAGGCACCCACGGGTATATATGGGCGTAGCAGGAGGGCGTGGTGTGTACATAGGCAACAGGCCGGGCGGGCTCTAAGTGGTGGAGCTGTGCTTGTGAGAATGTATGGTGTGAATAGTCCCTATATGTACATAGAACCTATTTTTCACTATGGAGGGAGCATTCGTTAGAAGTCTTGTGGCAGGGGGTTGGCTCGGCATCCATCAAAGATGGCATTCATTAGGAAGCTGCATAGTTACCGTCCTTGTTGGGCTCGACCTAAGAAGGTTGAGAAGTGGCAAGCCCAGACACTGGCAGGAAGTTGGAAGGCTGATATGTTAGTTTCATTGGGGAGCGCTGAAAGGGTACAACGAACTCACATGCGTGTGCGCTTCTCCGCAGTATTGAAACTACTCTCATGGGAACTACTGCTATTCTCTCTAGGGTTTGCATTGCAATGGTAACATGCTGTGGTGATCGACTTCATGCAATGCGGTTGAATTGCTCCCTTTGATGGAGAGTCGGTACGCCGTTCAGCATTCTCTTGCGGCGTTGACGTGACTACAACCTTTGCATTGTTAAAAACCCTAAGAAAACTGAAAACCTCTAGGAATCATCACCACTACTACGGTACAGCTGCAGTTACTGCTGCTTCTAGCACAACCGCTATCGCTACCGCTCCCACTCCTGCTTCCTCGTGTATGTGGAAAAGAGTGAAACGACGTGAGGAAGACGTTGACCACACAGAACAGGCAGACGCCAATGCAAATGCAGACCAACTTCAGCCCAAAACCAAGGCAAAGACAGACGCAGTTAAAGGCGTGGAGACAGAAAGGGGCACCAACAAGGGCAGCAACAGTGACGCAGACACAGGTCACCCGATGATCATGATTTCAGCTTTAATTTCTATTAAGAACAGCACTGAAATTACATTCAGAACAAGGGCCGGGGTCTTCTATGCTTCAAAGGAGAAAGGCAGTTTAAGAGCGTCTAACTGACCAATGCCTGCGCCCTTAAGGTCCTCTTTGCTCTCCCCGGTCCACGGCCCTTGCAAGAAGTCCATTCCCGGAAGATACCATTCTCCTTCACCCCTTGTCAAAAATTTCGCATCTGCCACAAGTAGATACATAAATCAGCCTACGACCAAGTCTTTCCACCAACATTCAGCAGTACGGTTGGCTCTTATTCTTATTCTCTCTCTCCCCCCTCACGTGCTTATCCTCCCTTTGAACGTTGGCTGCACAAAAGTAGTAAATGGATACAGCACTACTTTACTACAGGAAAACAGGGCTCCCCATAAGAACCAACAAATAAGAGGGGGGCGAACGGAGTGTGAATAAAAAGGTCACACCTGAGATAAACACCTTCGCATATTCCTCCTCGTCATAAAGAAACCCCGGGGGTTCGAAGTCTCCTACTCCCACAATGGTGCTCCCACTGAAAACCATAGACCATCAAACCATAAGAATGCCATCTCCCAAATGATATTAACATCTTGCTGATTAGGAAGGGGTACGAAGCTAAGTCTAACTAAACATAAACTGCTGGTTGCTGCATGCGGTTCATGCAAGAGAAACCTAAAGACTGTTCCACTGCATTTCAGGGTTTTTTTTAGAGCTGAAATGGGTAGTTAAAAAACAGCTTACCTTCCTGACATGAAGACTGCCCGATAACGGCCTTGTCCAGCAGCTGCTACCCTATGTTTCAACCTGCGGAGGCTCGGAAGGACTTCAAAGGCCGGAGCTTCTGCAAGTGAAGGACAACCAAAAGTCAAGTCAAGTAGACCTGTATGTTTCAGTATTCAAGGGCTTAATATTGTAAGCAAATGAATCCCATTCAAAGAGTCTCAATTCATTCATGTGCAGCACAGTTATGTGTATGCGCATCACGTATTGCGATCAAAACACAAAAGTGCCTGAGGAATTCTGCAATTTGAACATCCTTGATAAATTAATCTTCGTATAGAATCCTACATGACGCCCTACTCGCCTACCAAGGTCATTGATGCATGTGTCCTGAGTCACTCCCTCCTGCAGCACTCGCTGAAGGAGCTCTTCGGGGTCAGCTGCACTAGCAGCATCCAAGCGAAAGCGCTGCCGTCCCACCCGACATGGAGCGCTTACTCTCAGCTCTGCAAAGCAGGGCGGAATGACACTACCATTTCACAAGTGCAGTTCTGTATCCCACGCATCCATTCATCCATCCAAACTCACTTCGTGGAAAGTAGAGACCTTTTGACGTTTCTCTTACAATGCTTCCATGAAAAAGCCTTTCGCACTCCAACAGGCAGTATGAAGGTCAGGATGACCCCACTGATCGTGAAGTTGGTAAGCTATGAGTTATGAGTTGAGCATATCAAGGAAGAAACGAATAGATGTGCAAGAAAGAGCATACCCGATAGACATCAGCAGTAGAGCACTCCGCCGGTGGCTTCATTAACACTAATGGGGTGCTGCGAATGGAGGGGATTTCCAACGGCTTCACCAACTGCGAAAAAAACAAAAGTGATAGAACTTAGACAGTGTAAATTCAATTGCTGACTTGGGAGTGCAGAGGGAAACTCTTCCCATAGACCTGTAGAAAAGGAACAAATCCTTCCCACCCAACGAAGAAAACTAGCAAAACTCAACACCTTTCCTAACATGACAACTCTGCAGCGGCTGCAAATAGCAAGCAGGCTCTTCAATGCGCTCCCTCTCTGCAGTTCAATCTGCAACAAGGTGGCTAAAACGATATGACTGTAATAACATCCAACTTTGGCATTCACCTCTCCTCGCCCTGTACAATAGGCTGCTCCTTGCGCAAAGAAGAAGGGAATATCCGAACCGATTTCACCCGACCACTCCTGAAGCTGCGCTTCAGTGGAGGGACTTCCACACAGCTGATTGGCTGCCCATAATGCAGTGGCTGCATTGCTGCTGCCGCCGCCTAAGCCTGCCCCTGTGGGAATATTCTTATCTAAATGAATCTGCCCTCCAGAATACCACCAAAGTACACCAATTGTCAGGTGTTTCTCAAGGGTTTCTCAAGGCGATTCTGGAAGTCTTCTAAGGGTCCTCAAGTGCGGGCTTCTAAAGTTTTTCAGGGATTGTTTGAAAGTGAATCACTACTCATCTCATACGCATAGAGCACAGTAAGCCCTTGGAGGGCACAGTAAGCAAAACGATGAGAGATTAAGCAATGGTAACTGCTCAGAATGTCGCTTGTAGAAATGGTTTTCAGCCAAAGGCAAGTTGGAAGCGAAGGAAAAGAGAAAATAACTGGTAGACATGGAAGCGACGAGCATTACCCAAAAAAATGTATTGATGCCTGTTTTCCTTCGGAAGAGGTTCAACGCCTTGATAACCTGCAGCTCCACACTGTTTAGAATTGAATTGTTCGAGAAAAATGCCAATTTTTTTTCTCCTCCGCATCCCGACAATCTGACTGTAGTTCACAAGAAACTAATTATAAAGTTTACCAAGCATTTCCAAGTTGCATTTGCAAATTTTCCATACACAAAAACACAAATACATCAAACTTCAGCTTTCTTCGGAACTCAAACATTCGGGTCGGAAAACTTATAAAGCTGCATATTCAGATCCAAAAATCTGGAACCAGCAAAACACTGTAACGCAAAACTCTCGATGTTAACAATCATAGAAACCCTAACAATCCAAAAATCCAACAACAACATACTCACTAGATTTTTGTCATCTAGCGGCACTCCAGGAGCATTAGTGGTGAGGGAGTCTTTCACATTTGATGGAGAAATGGAGAACCGCAAAGTATCACCCAAGTTGATCACCTGAACAAAACATCTCCTTTCGTATTTCAAACCGACAAGCACAGAATAATTTTGAGGATATTTCGGATTCTGAGTCATGACCATCGTTTTTCTACTGCAGTTACGACAATAGTTGACATGGAGATGCACAACCTTCATATTAAAAATTTGTCCACTTGTAGGGAGCTGAAGCCTGTAGTGCTTCCTAAGCCACTTGAAGACTACTAAATTTTGTCTAAGCTCCATCCCTTTCGAAACTAAAACAAAATCTCGCCTCCTTCCTTTTAGAGGCATTGTCGAATCACTACAATAATTGAAAAAAAAAATAACAAGCAGAGTAGAGTCTTGTGCTTGCTAACTTGTAAGCGCCAAACAAGAAAAAAAAAATAAACAGCAAGGAAATGCACTAAAAGCTGATGCTACATGAAATGAATCTTGCTTGTGAGGAAAGGAGCGTACGTGGAAAAGTGATGCAATGTCGTGATATCCGTCAGGACGTTTGCTCGTGACCCGCAGAAAAATGTTCACCTGCAGCAGCATATGTCAAGTCAGTGATGCCTCCAAACATAAAGTCAAACTGCTACAAAGTGTAGTAGTGTTATGCAATGTACTGCACATGCAGAAGCTGTCGGTCGTAAGCGATGCAAAACGCGCCGAATCAAGGGCGACAGAAAAGCCCTGCATTGGACATGTCTGTTCAAAACTTCATATTCCATAAGACTATCACGGCAGCCTTTTTAGACTCCAACAAAATCCGTACACAGTTGGCAACCGATGCTGCTGCGAACCTTTGCAGGAGAAAACAGTGTGATGTTGGTCATCCGCTTCTCTCGCTGAGGATCGTGTGCGTCTGCAAACTTATCGATTGTTTCTTTCGGGTTATAAATAACCTGTCATGCAGACAGACACAAGCGCACTCTGAATGACAGAGTCAGCATTCAGACATAAACAAAGTTCGAAGGGTTTCAAGTTCTGCGCCTCCTTTGCCCTACTCAGCAGTCAGCAGCACATGTTGTGGGATTGAGTGAAGCTTCAGAAACCCATTCGATAATAAGCTCATTATAGTCTGTCTTGGCACGTCGAGGTTCCACTTCTCAGATAGAGCTAAAGCACACCTTACAATGTAAGACCTTCCGTCGCACTTTTCTACGTTATTCATAACCAAACAATACGATAACAGAGTGCAACAAATGATGCGTGTGAATTCAGTGTCACAACATCGAATTTTACCAAAAAACCTAAAGACTAATAAAATAAAGCAAAACAAACATAAGAACAAAAAAATACAGCCAAAAGATAAAATGGTTTACTTCAATCTGCTGCCGAGAACTCTCCTCTGCAGCTTCATCACTGAAAGAACATTGAACTCTCCTCCGAAGCTTCCATTCCTTTGGACGAACGGAGGGAGCGACAGCTGTCGCCCTTCTGGAGAGACGCAAGCTTCCGCAAAAAGACCGGCCATGGCTCGCTACGCTGCCGGTTCCTTCAGCCGCTTTGCAGGCGAGCAATGTCGGCGAGACCGCCAAGGACGCCATGGCCGCCATGGCCGGCGTTGCAGGATCAGAATCAGGAAATTTAAAAGGCCTCCCTCCCTCTCTTTATCTTCTGCCTTCCTCTTTTCGGAATTCCCTGTACTGCGTTTCCATGTGAGCCTGATCCACTAAATTTCGTTAAATAAGCTATATTTCGCTCACATGGAAATCATGGTGACGATGCTACTGACGTCATAGGTTGCAAACTTTTCAGCGGTCCGAGTTGCAGTTTTTTCTAAGGGAGAGAGAGAGAGATGGAAGCCATGGCTGCCGCGCATACTCTTGTGAGGGAGTTTCTTCTCTTTCGGGGGTTCTCCAACACTCTTCGGGCCCTTGAATTCGACGCAGCTGCTGACAAGGGCCATGATTTCAATGTAGACCGCATCACTGAGCTGCTGTTCGTGACTTATCCTTCGCAGTACCAGCCAGAGAACATGATGAATCTGTTCAAGTTTCTCAAAGAGCGCTTCTTTTCTCGCATAGATTCAAGGTATGCCGGCATTATCGCTAAGCTCGAGAGCTCGATGAAGCGGAATTACATCGTTCGAGCTGTCCAGAGCGGGAGGATGGACCGAGTCATCGCATTCTTTGAGCTTCTTGGAGAAGAGCTCTTAGAGAGCGGAGACGATTGGGAGGCTTGGTTTGGTAAGCGATTTTCCTTTCCTTCATTTGCGTGCTAGCAGAGTACATTAGAAGTAGGAAAGACGTCATGATGGTTAAAGTCCGGGCTAGAATTAGGGTTAGGGTTAGGGTTGGAATACATTGGATGTCAAACGCCAAGTTTGGGTTATATTAAGGTTATGGGGCTTGAATAATGTAGAGCTTGGACATTATGGTTACATTTGAGGAAGCCAGTTAGGGTTATGGCCGGAATTAGTTAGGGTTAAGGATTGGAACTAGTGCCATTTTTGGAATTAGACTATAGTTCGGCACAGTTACGGTTAATATGCTAGAATTAAGGTTACAAGTGGACTTGAATGGGTGGGATGAGCAGTAGTAGAATCAGAAATTCACTTACCCCTCTAGGGTTGCGGAGACAGGTCGCCCCTTTTGGTTTCTAATGATTTTTTAGGTTTGTGGAGTGCAGCCATTCCCTACATGAAAAACGTGGCTGTAGAATCCCGCTTTCAAGTGTACTTTTCAAAGGATTGGCGACAAGCTCTCATTGTTTCCTTCCGCAATTTTCTCATGGAAGTCTACAGCAGCATCAATATCCTGCACAGTTACTCTAACTTCTCATCACTTTTGTGAACAATGTTGCATAGACATGCCGAGTGTGCAGCCATTTGATAGTGGAACACTGCAGACCACTTAACGTCTCGAGTCGGGAATGTCTAGGTTTTTTTCCTAGGACTTTGGCTCCTATCCCTCGTTTCAGACCATTCCATATCTACTTTTTTCAACTCCTGAAGGAAAGGATCCCTTGACATACATGATTTTCCCCACAGCTTCCCGCCCTGTTGGAACTTCTTGAAAGGCAGAAACAGCAGCAAAGGATGGAAACTGAACTCATTCAGCTCCGTGCTGAATGCGAAAGGTTGAGATGCTCTCTGGTTGCGGAAAAAACTTCTAGTAGAAGGTGAGGTGTTGGAAGAACGGCAAAACACTTCAAAAGTCAAGCCATCCGCTTGAGACTGTAAGGTATATCATGCTGACTTCTTCTGTTGGCATGTCTATCGCAGAACCTCGAATCACAATACCATAGAGGACAACACCAAGGAATCTCCTGGCCAATCAGAGCCCGCCAGCTGTCTGCTCAGAATTGCTGACTCTTCACAGAGTACTGCGGAAGTTGAAGATGAAGATGGGAGTGATTCTCAGCTTCTGCCAGTGTCATACCCTTATGGAATTTCACTTCCTTCTCCGAGTGGGAATTCTGTTCTCGCAAATGAAATGCCCTCTATAGAAACACCGTCTGACAGCCTTCTGAAGGAAACTCCACATGTGAAAGGAAGGGCCTTTCTGAGTGAAGAGAGTTTCCGCGATGGAGGACCCTCCGAAGGAGCGTCTCTTGCTGGTTTGTAGCAATTCGCCGTCAATTGATTTCCTCTGCGATCTCACTCTCTTTTCCTCCCTCCTTTTCCGCCTCCTCGTTGGAGAATAGTGAAACGGACTAAAGCTTTTCTTCCTCTGAACACTTTTAAGAGCCTAGCGCAACCTTAAAAGCTCAAAACTGTATATGATTAATAAATCGGAGGCCCAGGGTGCCTTAACCGTCGGAAGCTTCTTGAAGTTCTTGAATATCTGATTTGCATTGATGGTTTCATGGATCGAGCAGGAGAGGGCAGGTTGTTTGAGGAACCGAAAGAACTGGCAGTTCAGAGCGTGGTACGCCTTTCTCCCACTCCCTTGCCCTGTCTGCCTTCCTCGTCCTCTTGCTACCCCCCTCTCTCCTTCGCTTTACCTCTCCCTTCTCTCCGAATGGCCCATGTCTTCCCCGTCTTTCTCCCCCGTCGACTTTTTCACTCTCCCCCATTCCCCCCTTTCTTTCCCCCTCTCACTCTCCTTGCCGTCTTTCTCTGCCTCCCTTCTCTCGTTTCTCCCTTACCCCCTCTCCCCCTCTCCCTATCGCTACTCTTTGCCGATATTTCTGTCCTCTCTTCGTTTCTCTCTTTCCCCTGCCTCTCTCTCTCCCCCTCTCCCTCCCCTTTCCCCCCTCCCCCATCTCTATCCTCTCTTCCCCCCACCTTACATGCAAGTCCCTGACTGGCTTTCAAGTGAGCACCAAACGTGTAACATGCACTACTATGTTGAACATTTGTTAACTATCACTTTCTAAAGTCATGAACATTGTAGAAACCTGAAGGGGAAGTGTTTCTATTGCAGGATCGGTTTTCTGGGCACACCAGTTCGATTTCACGGTGCCGATTTTCTGCCAGTGGAGCAAACTTCGCGAGTGCATCTGTTGACGGAACCGTCCGGTAGGTTCATATGAAACGTCATCACCTTTGGGAGAATAGGCAACGGCTATTTTAGTTGTGTATGTGTTTTTCGGGTTTTAACTGCTCAAGAGTCAAAGAAGAATGCAAACCTGCTCCGTCTGTGTGGAATGGTTTGATGGTGTTTAATTTTGATGGCAATGAAGTGTTGGGAGAGAGGTGGAAGAGTGAAGGCGGAGGATGAGGGAAAAGATGAGACGTTGAGGATGGGGGGGCAGAAGAGAGGAGAGAGATGCCTAAGGTTGTAGAGTTGTTGAATGAGAGTGAGGGAGTTAATTCTGCTTGGAAACAGAATATGGACTGCTGATGAAACAGTTCCTGCAACACGGAATGCAACCATCTATTGCGGATCGGAGATCATGTCGCTCGAGTGGGAGATGAAATCAGATCGTTTGGTGAGTCAGATAAGTTTTAAGAAATATCTCCAAAACATAACAGAACTGTCTTCTCACTCCTTCCTTGCTCCACTCTCCTCCGTCCTATCTCATCTCTCCTCTTTCTTCGCCACTCTCCCGTCTGCCCTCTCGCCCCTCTCCTCTCTCTCCGTCTCTTTGCCCTCTCCTTTGTTTCTCCACCCTCATCACTTTTCTGGTGAGGATAAATATAAATCAATAAATCAATATATCAGCATATCAGGAATCCCTTCAGATTCTTGCAAAACGATGTCAGACGTAAAGGTCAAAGTTTCTTGGGCCTTCTCATTGTCTAATGCTGTAATGCTAACTAAGGTAGCATTCTTCTACTAAGGTAGGCTTTTCTCTCAAAAGCAAAGGCAGAAAGAAGGGGCCCTACCTGGACTCCTCGTTTCTTTCTTTATTCCCTTGTTCGTGCTTGTTTCCTCCTTGCCTGTTCCTTCCCTTTTCTTACTTTCCTCTTTGTTTGTTTCTTTCCAGTTCCCTTTAATCTGTTTGTTGTGGGGGGGAGAGGAGGGGCTTCTTCAGCTGCTTGTAGGAACTGCCGAAGGAAGTATAAAGGCATGGAACGTGGATGCAAAGCGAGTGGCATGTGATCTTGCGACGGCAGCAAGTTCTCCGCGGTGAGCTTTTCAAAGGTTCAAAGTTATGAAGATGTATAGGATTAGCTTGAGCTTTTAGCAATTTCACCTTGCTTTGGGGGTTCTAAGGCCATTGTTGGGCGGTAGGTTGTGGTTCATTAAGACTTTGGCCTCTACTTATTTCTGAAATTTTCGGTTTTCACCCAATTGTTGTTTTCTGCGGCTGTAAGGGTCTTCCTTCGACCCGGGGTGTTCTATCTGATTGAAGAATAAAGCTTGTCTGTCCTGCTTCGGGTGGGCGAGGAAGGGAGAGAAAGTGAGAGTGGGGAAGGAGAGGACGGGGGAAGGGGGGAGGGGGGAGGGGGGA
>CM074805.1:4732224-4746120 GCA_037447605.1 Zygnema circumcarinatum
GGGGGAGGGAGGATGGAGGAGGGGGGATGGTTGAGGGGGGATGGTTGAGGGGGGAGGGAGGATGTAGGAAGGGAGGGACGGAGGGAGGGGGGAGGGAGGGAGGGACAGAGAGTGATGAAGGGGAGGAGGGAGGGAGAGAGGAAGAGGGAGAGGGAGAAAGAGAGGGGGTGGGGAAGGGGGAGAACTTTCAGAACTGCGTGCTATACAAGAATTAACAGACTGATTTTTTAGGATTTTTTTGCTTGAGATTTTTGCGCTGCTTCTTATTCAATTAGGTTGTTTCGTAATGTGGGGACAGAGTGGTGGATATTCGCTGCAGCCCGAGTGATGCTGTGTTTGTTTGCTCCACAGCAACTGCAAGGTGGACCCCTTTCCGCCTCCCTCCGTCCCTCCCTCCCTCCTTTCCTAGCAAGCAAGGAAAAGCCGGGAGGGAGAAGGGGAGGGGGAGAGGGGGAGAGGGGAGAAGGGGAGAGGGCGTGGAGGAGGGCTAGGGCTTCTTGTGGTTTCGAGGATTTCCATGTCCATGTTGGTGGTTGTTGTCGTTATAAGAAATGGTATAAGAGAGAGACGATGAGATTATTTACTTTCACTACGACTGCTTGCTGACTTCGTTTTATGGAGCTAAAATTGTTCAGAGGGAAAGTCCAAGGAGTGGAGGGACATGGTTACGGAACGCTAACAACATGGAGCATGCGTACATGGAAAGCACTGGTGACTGTTCTTATCCTCAATTCACTGTATGGAGATTACTTCAGAAGAGGAAGAGAATCATTTGAAGAAGATATTTTTTTTGTTTAACTGAGGAGTTGGCCGGGAGCTATGTGGGAGTGAGAGAGGGACGAAATGGGGAGTGACGAATGGATGGAGAAATCGAGAAGAGGTGAGAGGGTGCGAGAGAAATTGGGGAGAAAAAGAGGGAAAGAGGGGGAGAGAGAGAGAGTGACAGAGAGGTTGAGAGAGGGCGAGGGAGCGGCTTCGACGTCTGCCTTTGATGAGTGTTGCCTTTGTGGTGTAGGGGCTTTGCAGAACACTCTTGCACTCGGAGAAGACCCTCCTGTTATTACCTCTCTTTGCTTTAACCACAATGGCAAAATTTTGGCAACAACCGCGACTGATGGCTTGATTCGGCTATTCGGTATGCGAGGCAGAATCGTTTTCTTTCTCAAGTGAAGAGAGAGAGATTAATAAGAACAATTTTCATGTTCCATCTTTTTTCTTCCAAATGTTCGTGAGACGTTCGAGAAATTTGTCATATGTGCTTTTGATCAATAGAAGGAATCCTTCTCAGACCTCTCCAAACTTTGTAAAGACCCTTAAAGCGTCTAATAACGTTAAACTAAACTAAACTAAACTAAAAACTAGTCTAAACTTATCGAAGGACTTAAGTTTTAGGTCAACTCCCTAATGACCCTAAATGTTTCGAAAACGTTAAAAGCCCCGAAACAGTCAACACGTGGCTTGAAAAGGCTGAAAACAAACTTCAATATAACGTTAAACTAGCACTAAAATTCTAATTACTGGAGCTAAACCAGAAACCAGTTGCAAGCAGATATGGTGTCCTACCTCCCTATAACGGGATGGCCTGCATACGATCACTGTGAAGCTGCCTGTGTTCGATTCAGTCACGACCAAAGCAGTCTTCTAAGCCTTGGAAGAGATGGATTAGTGAGCTCCCCAATCTCTCACCCCTCCCAACCCCCCCTTTCTTACTCTCTTTTTAGGGTTTTCAAGTTTCTTCGCGTGTATTTTTATCACTTCCTGATTTTACAAGGCGCTATCATCACTCATGTACTTACTTCTAACCTTTATCAGCATTTTAGCTTTGAGTTATAGCTTGAAGGTGGCCTCTCTCGTCCCTCTTTGTGTACATGTTTGCAGGTCCTGGAGTGGAGTGTCCACAAGCAGGGCCAAATTATTCGATCCTATGATGCAGCCAGGTGAGTTCAGCACAAGACAAAATGAGAATGAAAATGACAATCTCATTCACAGAATGAGATTTTTTGAAAATCACGGGAAAGCAAACTACGTTTGTTCTGAAGTACTAAGGTCTGGCTGCACCGTGCGCTTTGTCCTCCCTCCCTCTCCCTCCCTCTCCCTCCCTCTCCCTCCCTCTCCCTCCCTCCTCTGTCTCTCCAAACTGCAGATTTTCTACCTCTAATGGCGCTGGAACACTGCCTCGGGAGGAGATGGCATTAGACTCCTCCGGGACGAGTCTACTTCTGTCATGCGATTCTCCTCAAGCTCCTCTCTTCAGTGTAATGCTCTCTTCCACTGCTCTCCATCGCCTGCCTTTCACCGTTGCTCTCCCTGTTTTTTCCCCTCTGCTCCTCCGTTCCCTCCCTCTCCCTCCTCCCATGTCGTTCCCTTTCCCCCATTTCCCTTGTTTCTCCCCTCTTTTTCTCCCTCTCCCTCCTCTGTCCCTTCGTTCCTGCCTTTCCCGCCATTTCCCTACTCTCCCTCTCCCTCCAATGTCCTCCCTCTCTCACCGCTTCCACGGCCTGCCTCTCCCTCACCCTCCTGCATCCCGTGCCCATTCTCCCCCCTTGTCCCCTCTCTCCCTTCCTCCCATCCCTCTCCCTCCCTCTCATCCCTCGCTCTCCTTCCCTTGCCTCGTCATAAAGCAGATGAAGACCGGAGAAGTCAGTTGTGCTCCTCGCCATGAAGGCTCCGTTACATCCGTTGATTGGCATCCCATCAACCCCATCTTCTTAACTGCTTCAACAGACCATTCCGTACATGTAACACGCTTAGCTCCATCACATGCCCATGCATAAGGGGCCTTTTTTTCCCTTTTCTGGTGCTCACTTCCTTCATTAATCTCCTGATGTCTTTTTTTTTGTTCGATTGATTTATACGAGCCGCCTATTTTAGCAGGACCCTAGCAAGCATATTCCAGGTTTTTGCACTACAAATTTTAGGGTTTGCGAAGGTTCAGATTCGTTTTGTTTCAGAGCAAATTAGGGAGTTCGGAAGCCACGATTAGGGCCTTTCCTACTTTTGGCTTATAACTGAACTTTGTGTAGAGTGGGAAAGAGAACAAACTATCATTGACCACTTGGCAGTAATCGGCATTGTTCTACAATTGAAACTTGCAAACTCCATAACATGGTGACGATCCAAAAAAGGCCGAACTGATTGTTCTACTTCACTCCTATGCCGTCCTGTGCCTGGCCCTAAAGCTGAAAGCTATGCTCCTAGACTCGACCAATGCACCCCTGCCACGTGACGGACATCTGACCAATGGTCATGAACAAAAAGTGCCGACAGTAAAACTAGAAAGGAACAAAACATCGGCGTACTAATAAAGAATTGGCTTGAACTGCTTTCACAGAGCGAAGCCTGAAGAGTGTCATGGTGCATCACTGCCTGAGGTGGTTTACTGCGTTGGAAGGCACATGAAACTGCTAATGCTTTGATAAGTTGTTCACCATGTTGGTGAGAAGTCTCTTTTTCTGTTCCACTGTGAACGCTGGATTGCTCTGCACGTAGTCCAAGGAAAAGACAAACGGAAATGTAAGGGGCAATAAGGCAAGGAAAGATGTGGCGAGACAATAGACAGAGAGAGAGAGAGGGAGAGAGCGAAGGGGAGAGAGGGGGAGAGAGGGGGAGATAGAGAGAGAGAGAGTGAGAGAGATCCAAACCTGCAAAGAAAGCAAGGTCCGCTGCGTTAGGGCTTTGATGGACGAGGGCGCTTCCGGAGAGAGTGTGGCCACAATTCCTTTAAGTATCTCAGATTCCTCTCTCGCAGTCGTCTTCTTTGGCCCGGCGTACGATTCCACAAGGAGGTTCAAAGCAGGAGCTCGTGCCATGGCTAAAGACTTCTGAACCTGCATATTCAGCGGCCCCAATAAACCCCGTTTTCAGTTCAAATCAGCCCCACCAAGGGCGCCCTCTCCCTCTCTCTCCCGCTCCCTCTCCTTTTTTGACTCCCTCGCCCTCTCCCTCTCCCTCTCCCTCTCTCTCTATTCAGCAGGATTTCTACAGCATTTGGGGCCTATCATGCTCGATGGTAGAGAGAAGAGACGAACAAGAAGACCCTGAACAACAGTGGTATAGTGCACATGCTTTTGTAGGAGTTAAAGTTTTGGACAACGAAAGTAACAAAAAGCCAACACCTTTTCTTGAATTCCACATGCCCAACCACATGGCTTTCCAAAAGATGCCAGAAAAAAAGTGGGGGGTGGGGGGAGAGAGAGAGAGAGAGGAGAGGGGCAGCTTACCAGCCACTCGTCCTCGGTCTTCATTCCCGCCGCCGCCATGAGCTGCTCCTTCGCTTGTTCCAAGCATTCTTCCAGAGTGGGAGGCGGCTTCTCATCTATATTAGGGTTTGTTCCAATCTCCATGTGATACTCGGGTTCAAAGTCCACCTGCTCAGTTTAATGCATCAACCAAAATTAACATGCTTCAGAGAGGCTCAGAAAACCGAAGCAAGCAAGCCTTCTCCTCTCTCACTTAACAATGCCATTCCAGCTCTAATGTCAGCAAGCCCACTGATTCCCGAAATGATGTTACGCACGATTATAAAAAAGCGTAAAACTGTAATAACTCTTTCTGTCGAAATGCTGACTGAATTCATAGTTCGTTTTTCAACTTTCCCTGATCCTCAGCCGTCAGAGTCATCCCAAACTCACCAGAAACCGCGCATGAAGGTTTTGCTGAATGGCATCGATCGTATCCATTGCCTCTCCAAAATCCTCCAATTGCTCCTCCTGCTCCCTCGTCATTGGTGGGAGATTTCTGGTTTGCGGACGAGCTTCCACAGCCCCCCTCCTTGTGCTTCGCCGCTCTGAACTTCTCCGTTCAACCCGTGGTTTCCTCTGTGTGACAGATGTCGCTTGCTGATTGCTCGACCTATCTCGCGATTGAGAGAATGCTCCTGAAGTGAAACTTTCCATAGAGGCTCTGCGTGCCTGCTTTCGTTTCTCCCCTCCTTGGACGAGAATAGCTACGGCTTGTTCTGCAGCTTCAGCAGCTTGCTCTGCTGACAGCTGCCGCCTATCCCTTTCATTCTCTCCCACAGTCCCTATTATCTTTGAATCTGCCATATCTGCTGTTCTGGAAAGTCCTCTCCCAGCACCTGTCCTTGCTACTCTCTCCTGCCCCCCCTCCCCTGTTCTTTCCAGCTCCATCCTTTTAGCATCCCCTGCAATAGGTGCGCCAATAGGAGACTTACTTAACAGAGGCAATGGCCGAGAAGGTGCTGAGGGTGATGCGGTGTTGTTTTCCTCCCGACCTCGACCAGCTCCTCCACTTATGATCCCCTCAGCAAAGTTAGCACGCAGCTCTGCATTTGCTTTTCTTTCCAAAGGATGTTTCCACCTACCGAAGCTGCCTGTTTTCGCTTCATCACGCAACTCTTCCATGTTTGTTCCAGCAACTTCCTGTCCTAAGCTGC
Source organism: Zygnema circumcarinatum (assembly GCA_037447605.1). NCBI lineage: Eukaryota > Viridiplantae > Streptophyta > Zygnematophyceae > Zygnematales > Zygnemataceae > Zygnema > Zygnema circumcarinatum. Next base: position 4,737,620 of record CM074805.1, read on the forward strand.
TTTCATTTACTTTTTCGGAGGGTAGCGGCCCAAGTGGCAGGCCCCTACCCATACCCGAGTCGATTTGAGCCCAAATCTGCGCGGAAATGGGCTTTAATGTGCTGCTTTCTTCTTTTTCTCTCACCCCATCTTCACTAATCCCATCCACCACCAGCTGCTCTAATTCTACAGAAGCACTCTCTGAAACTTTGACTTCTACCACAGGACGAGCATCTGACAAAAATGCCGGCTGTTTCTGAGTAAATTTGGAATCCCACTGGAAAAGTCCGCCACCGAGACCGGCCCCTCTACCTGCACCGGGACTTGCAGGGAGTGCGTGATGTGGGATCCGGACTTGTAGATTGCTAGATTCCTGTGAATTTTCCAATACAGCACCTCGTCCTCTGCCTCGCCCAGGCATAGCTATGCCACCTTCTACTGCACTTTGCCGCTCTACCATAGCAGCCACCTCCTCAAACGGCACCTCTACTCGATGCTCCTCTCTCTCCTTCGACTGGAAGTCTGCTCTCTCTGAGTCGTCACTGCTACCCTTATGCGAAGGAGCATCGTCAAAAATAGATGATTCCGTGAACGCTGTCTCTGCTGGTTTTGCCATCCATGTCTGCCGCTTATTGATCCGATTCCTTAACTCCTGTGTCTCCTCGCTGCTTAATGCCTCACTTACAGGAGACTCACCAACCTGTACTGGAACGGACACTTGCTCCTTGACTTCCACTTGTCCTATTGAAGCAGAATCCATATTGTCCAGTTCCCCTTTTCGTTGAACAACTGGCTCCGGCACAAAACTTGTAGATATTGTAGGAGAAGGCCTTTCTATTGTGAGCTCTGCCACCAGAGCTTCCATCTTCTCAATCTCCCCTTTCTCTGCATACATCTCTATCATAGCGTTTAGCCCATGAGCATCTGGTTGGATTTTTGCTTCCTTTGCACTGAAAAGGACCGCCTCTGCATCCACGTCGCGACCCGCTCTGGCAAGGACCTCCAACAGAGCAGCTGAAGCAGCATTATCAAGAACTTGTCCAGACACTAAACCTTTGTCGTAGCAGCTTTCTATCTCTGAATAACGCTGCCCTCGAGAATACGCAACAATCATCTTAGAGAGGGCATTCCCAGACAAGCCTGGTCTTTGTGGAGTTCCGCCAGGAGCGAATCCAGACGTAAGGACACGAGTAGAGGAAGGAAAAGGTTCCGTAGTTTGCGAAGAAGGGGTAGAAGGAGGAGGAGGAGCGGGAGAAGGAAAAGGAGAAGAGGGAGAGAGACGAGAAGGGGGGGGGGGAGGAGGAGGGAAAGGGGGAGGGGGAGGAGGGGGCGGAGGGGGAGGAGGAGGAGGAGGTGGGGGGGGAGAAGCTGATATTGGAGTGGACCGGGGCTCGCGAGCACGAGGCTTTGGAGGCGAAGGCAATGTAGAAGCATGAGAAGGCTCTTCAGGGTCCTCAAAACGAGACGAGCCAATCCTTCCCTTCTTAAGAAAGCTGCTGCTGCTCCATCCCCCAAGGGCTGATCCTGAGAGCTGCTCCTTTACTCCCACACTCGCCTCCCTCACCGGGTCACCTCCTTCCTGCGCTCGCCTGAGAGACTGCTGCTGAGGCTCCTCCGCAGGTCGCAGAACTGGCCTAGGAGGCCCCACAGGCTCAAAAATGGCGCCTTGTGCTCCTTCCTCTTCCAATGCTCTCTCTCCCATGGAGGAGTTCGAGGGTTCAGGGCGGAGGGAAGGGAGAGGAGGGTCGGAAGGGTTTACCACCATTCCCGGCGCTCCTGGGGTGGTCCTCTGCAGAGGAGCTCCAGAAGCCCGGGCTCCCCTTCCAATGCTTCTCCCCCTTCCATGAGCTTCACCGCTGGAAAATTTCCTGTGCAAAGGATTCCATGGCGACGAAACCCGTGCCCCCACGGAGCACAGGCTCCGGCGCATGCTTGGCAAAGGAATGCAAAAAAGTGGAGCCTAACCCTTAAAACAGTGGGCTGACAAGGAAAGCAGTAACTTTAGTTTTAATGCAAAAACATCCTACGCAGTTTCTGAAGAGAGCCGCCGGGAGAAGCTGACGTGAATTTCTCACTCTCAGGCCAACAATGAAATGCAGGAAAAGTAAGGGGTCGCCGCGGGGAGGGCAATGCGCCTTGAGCTTCTACCCCAAAGCTTATCCTAACATCTAACAAGAACGAGGAAAGAACGGCAAGGGAAGCTGCAGTGGGATCCAAACGAAGAGACAGATTAGAGCTGAAGTAAACGACAATACCGCAACCTCTCAAATTGAGAGAGTGGAGTCACGCAGTGATGCACACCATGGCTGAAAACTGCTCAAAGAAGAAGCTGGAGGGTAAAAAAAAACCCTAATAGAGAGGGCTTAGAAGCACATAGAACCTACTGTGTAGTTCCAGTTCAGTAACAGTTCACAGTTCCAGTTAGATTTGTAGTTATTGTTACTGTTACTTTGTTAGTTCGCAGTCACAGTTCCAGTTACAGTGTCTTATTTGTGATATCCCGTTATTTGTTCAACACAGAACGGCTATATGTCCGTACCGTTCGAAAGAATACGTCATGGTGTGCAACCGTACATCAATCCTCGCATACTGTATGTCAGCAGTTTCAAACTCTTTTACGTCATATGACGTCAACGCTATTTACCGTCTAATTTACAAGGCGATCTATTATAATCGGCAAACTAGGTTCAAAATGACGTCATTTCGTCGTCAGAAACTTGCAGTTTTTCAATGCAGCGATCGAATGATGACGCCATTCAGAGGTTGGAGCCCGCAAACCGAGTTTGGACCAGAAAACCTGTGAACTGGTTGGAAGCCACCGTATCCTTCAGAAAGCTCTCGTCAGCCATGGCTGCCCCTGTGACTTCCCTCCCTCGCGTCTTCCCCATCGCCCCTCTCGTTCCTTTCTGCCACGTGTCCTCACATTTGGACTCACCTCCCATGCTCTACTCCCTCCCCTAATCCGCCTTCTCCCACAATTTCTCACCCTCCACCCTTCGTCCCTTCAGAGTGACCCTCTCCTCGCTACTCTTTTTCCTCCTGCTTTTTCTCTCCTCTCCCTGTCCCTCTCCCTCTCCCTCTCCCTCTCCCTCTCCCGCTTTCTCTCCCTCTCCCTCTCCCTCTCCTTCTCCCTCTCCCGCTCCCTCTCCCTCTCCCTCTTTCCATCTGCTCTATTCTCATTGATCCCCTAACTTGTTCCTCCCCTTCCCGGCTTATGGATGCATCGCGAACACAGCAAGCCGCCATGGCTGCTTGCTGCGCAGTCCCGACGTGACTGGGGAGGCCTCAACAGGAGCCACATGAGCAGCGGCAGTAGCCGATCTGACTCACTCCCAGGCGGACACGTGGCAAGGCCGCGGGCCCTCTCGGAAGGCCGGGCAGTGGCGGAGACGCCGCCAGCTGTCCCTTCAGGGTCGAGCGCAGTAGCTATGGCTGGCGGCTCCGCTCAGCCACAGCAGCAGACTGCGGTGCGGACTCATTTCAAAACGCCGGAGGGGCGATATCGGCTATCTTATGAGAAGGCGGCCCCGGTGGGGATGCTGCAGTACGCTCATTACAGGGGTGTGACAAAGGTGGGAATGGTGCTCAATCATGGCGGCAGGGTCAATTAGGGTCATGGTTAGGGTCAGGGTAGGGTTAGGTTCTGGTTAGGTGATTTAGGGTGATTGTTAGGGTAAGGTCTTGGTTTGAGTGGGGGTGAGGGTCAGGGTTAGGTTCAGAGTGAGTTTCTGTTTAGGATATTTTCTGGGTTAAGAGTTAGGATAAGGTCTTGGTTTGGATTGGGGTTAGGGTCAGGAGAATTAGGGTTAGGGTTTGGGGTAAGAGGTAGTTGCTGAGATTAGGGCATCTGGGTTATGTGTAGGGCTACTCGTCGGGAAGCATTAGTGTTAGCTCTATAATCAGGGGTTTGCTCTACAGCTAGTGGTAGGGCTATGATGAGGAATTGTTCGGTGAGGTTTGGGATTAAGGTCAGGGTCAGGGCTGGGTAAGGGACGTTGGGCTTAAGTTAGAGGCAGGATTAGAGTATAGATGATCAACTTTTGTGTTAATGTGCTAGGGTTGGGGTTGGGGTGGGGGTCGGGTTAAGCCTCGTTGTAGGCTTCAGCTTAGGCCTGGTATTAGGAAAAAGCGAAGGTTTACATAAGGGATAAGCTAACCATACACCCATCTGGATACAATTGAATCCGAAAACCATAGCAAAACTACATCTCATGGGGTATTTACATTGTGAAAGGAATTGGGTCGGATTCCACATCTTCATAAGCTCTCATATCACCGTGCTTGGCCTCGTTAACAAGCTTCTCTCTCTCAAGAATGTATAGGATGACATGCGTAAGGGTATCAACTCTCTAATAACTTGCAGATCCATATGTATCGACACGAGTTAGTCTGTTTGATTTTTTTGAAGTTTTTCAAACATTTCTTAGGAGACATGATCCGCAGCCTTACCGTTTGTCTCTTGGCATGTCCAATATTGTTGAATCCAAACAGATGAGTTTGGCCCACCTTAAGGATAGACCGCAGCCTCCTCTCCCGCCTCCCACCATGGTTAGTACAGCCAGTCGGTATGTCCTAAAGCTTCCAACCTTAGGAGGAAATGGAAGAAGCAGCTCTTTCTTTGGTGGAACAAATACACTTAGTCGACTCGGTGGGGGAAGGAGTGTCCCAAGCAGTGGAACAAGCACACCCGGTGCCAACGGTTCTAGCAGTGGAGGGCAAATGGACACTGAAGGAACATACCTGATATTCAATGTGGGCGAAATACTACTGATCGCAGATTACAAAAGCACCGAAAAGGTATAGGCCGGACCTGTTCTGGGGGTATGGACTATGTCGATGAGAAGGAAGAAGTTGACAGTTGTTGTTGTAAGTCGAAGTAAAGGAGTAAGAGAGTAAATGGTTCTCGAATGCAGTAATAATAGTGGTGAAATGTTGTGTTACTAGTTAGTGTATGGTGAAGGCTTGATGGCTTGTTGGCTGGGTGGATTTTTCGGACTCTCAGGAGCCTATAAAAAGCATTCACTTTGCAGGCATGCGGTCTCTCTGCCATGCCTTCAGTCACGACGCAACCGACGGCCATGATCTTCTTATTGGAACGGAGGTTGGGGATGGTCAGTCAGACTCAGCATGCTTCTTCGCCTCTCTCCTCATGCATTGTTGAGCTTGGATGCTTGACACCTACCCTATGGCATTTTACTCATCTTCGTAATCAAGCTGTCAAATGCAATCTAGTCTTTTCTTCAACTCCTCTCGTCTCCTCTCCTCTCTCTCCTCTAATCTCCTCTCCTCTCCTCTTGTCTCCTCTTCTTCCCCCCCCCCCTTCCCCCCCACCTTCCCCCTCCCCCTCCTCTCTATTCATTTCTACTTTTCCTTTTCTGCCGCGTGATCCCGGCTCTTTTGCGTCGTCGCAAAGATGTAATTTTCCTTCTTTCTCGCATACGTGCCATGAATGGCAAGTTGTGTCCCTTTTCTGTAGTAGCTCTACTGCTTCTTTTCTATTCTAAGCTTACGTACTTGTTTCATTTCTGGCAATTGCAGTCTTCACTGCTTCCTTAAGACTACAGCTACAAGACAGTGGCCGGAAGTTAGTTTACGGAAATCACTACAACAAAGATGGCTCCGTATGTGCTAGGTAGTCTTCTCCTTACTCTGTCCCCATCTCCCTCTCCCCTCTCCCTCTCTATATATTCTCTCAGAACCCTGAACGAAAGACATCATTTTTGCACATTATTTTTTCCAGTACTGAATAAACGTCAAGTAGCAGCCTAATTTCAAATGATACCTGTCCCATTGGCTCCTTTAAGAAAGTAAATATTTTGGGCTGTGGCTGCAGCCGGGTTACTGGGCTTGCTTGGGTGCCTAAAGGGAACGAACAATTTGTTGTTGCCCATGCGGACGGAAATCTCTTTGTCTATGATAAGGTCAGTGAATTCAGAACCTTCTTTCTTTTGGATGCTATGTATTAGCTTATCTTTGGCAGGAAATTTTCTTTTTCTAGATTCTGCAGAGCTTTTATGCTGCTATTGGAAGGGTTGTTTCATAGCACCATGTTCAAGGGCATCGTATTTACCTTCCCCCCTTTTTTTTCCGTACATACTTCCGTGTATATGGGCAGGGAAGGGACGGCAGTGCAGAAGTACAGTTCATGCTCCCAAAAGACCAAGGAGGAGTTTCTCTCGCAAAGGCTCGCACAAGCAAAGTGAGCTCTAAGACTCTACTAATCAATCAGAAATAAGTAACCACCTAACTAGCTAACTAACTAGAAGCATTTCGACACTGCCTTACATAACGCGTTGTTTTCCCTTTCTTTTTAAAAATGTATTGTCAACTTTACAACGTTTGATTCGTTGGGTTGTTTTAGGTTGTTCAGTTGTGTGTTTGTTTAATCCATACAGAGCAATCCGGTGGTGCGATGGCATATCTCTTCCAGTGCTATCAACGCCATCTCCTTCTCTCCCTCAGGCCAACTACTCGCTATTGCGGGAAGAGACGGTAGGAATTCTGCAGCCCTCGTCTCCCACTGCTCCTTAAGACACTGCTTTCCGTACTTAAATTACCTATCAGGAGCCTTAATGCAACGATCTAGTTAAGGTCCTCCCTAAATCTACCAACCTTAGAGGAAATCAAAACCCTAAACCCTAACCCTAAACCCTCAAACCTTGTCATCAGTCCCTGCACATTCCATTTCCATTCCATGCAGCCGCTCAGACAGGAGATGTTGAAAAAGTATTTGAGTGGGAGCAAAGGCAATGGCCTGCTTTTCAGCTCTCGCATGACGTGACGTGACGTGACGTGACGTGACGTGTGCTCGGAGCTGAGTGAGGTGCAGGCTACCTGCGAGTAATCGATTGGTTCGGAGAGAAACTGCAATGCGGCTTTAAAAGCTATTATGGAGCTTTGCTATGCTGTGCTTTCAGGTAGTCCTCTCTCAGCTTCTCCCACTATCCTTTTTTTTTTCCTAGTCCAATGGGCCAAAAAGGGCTTGTTTTCTTAAAAGGATAAGAGTCCTAAAAGAAGAGTGCTCTCTTCTCCCTTAAGTTTTCCTCCCATGAATGCTGCGATTATACAATTCCTTTCCTTTTTGAACGTTTCGAGCATTCGGTGCTGACGAACTTCCTTTTTAGCATGAGCTCGATTGCTGGACCTTTTCCGACTACTACTCAGATGTTGTTTGTTCTTTGTTCCATCCCCACACAAAGGACTGACTGTTGGGAGTCTTCTGTGGTCTGTACGGATGAGCAGTCCGGATGGGAACTTCGTGTTAGCAGGTGGAGAGGATGATTTAGTCCACGTGTGGAGTATGGAGGAGCAGAGAGTGGTGGCGTGGGGAGAAGGGCACGGCTCATGGGTAAGGGGGGATGATGCATAGAACATATAATAGGATACATATACACATATTATAAGACCTAAAAACATCTTAATGTCAGACCCATTGAATTATTTCAGTACATTATAAGCCCTAGGAACGGTTTAACCTCAGACCCATTGAGTCGATTCAGTACCTTATCAGACCTAGGAACGGTTGAAGCTCAAACCCACTGAATCTTGCCTCCTTTGGCTTATATTCATGGCAGGTGAACTCAGTAGCTTTTGACCGCTATTGGGTGGGCCCCACCACTCCTGACAGTGATGCCCCACAAGCGTACCGCTTTGGCTCAGTAGCTCAGGATGCTCAACTTCTCCTATGGGACTTAGTATTGGACGAAGTTGTTGTACCCCTCCAAAGGCTTCTGTCGACAAGTGGCAACATTTCAACTCCTGCAAGCACAAGCTGCGAACCAAGTATACAACAGCTTCCATTGCCCGCAGTTCAACGGAATCACGGAGTTCTATGTCCGCCGCCGCGACGTAGAGACGTTCCGAAACTGGCTCCCTTGATGGCACACAAAGTGAGGATAGAACTCACTCGCTCTGCTCCGTAATGGGCTAAGTGGACCGATATGGGAACCGTCATTTTGGAGTTTTCAGGGTGTAAGGGCTTTTGGGGTTTTTTGGGTTTTTGTTGGAACCCGCAGTCTGCTTATCACTCACTTTGTGGTTGGCCTTTAAGTCGGCCTTTAGTCATGTACCTGAACATTTGCGAGGGATTCTATTGAGCTGAAAGCCCTATCAATTGAATCCTGGAAACCCTGACAATTGTAAGGGCCCCTGGAAAAGTCCAAAGGTCAAACATGAATACTTGAGGATTTCAATTTGATGATTTTCGGTTTTAATGGCATTTGGGGTTTGAGGGGGGTGTTTGCAGGTGCATGCGGAGCCTCTGGCAGATGTCCTTTTCAGCAGAGATGCCATTTTGACATCATGTTATGATGGGCATGTGAAGGTGTGGAGGAGGCCGAGTGGGGAGGGAGGGGGAGGGGTTCTCTCAGGGAGTGAGGAGGGGGCGCCTTGGAAATCAAGTTCATCCTGAAAGAGCTCCGAGCCATAGAAAATATAACAAATAAGGGCCAGCTCTTGGAAGGATGTTTTTTGTTCATTTGTTTGGCTAATCGCCATCAATCCTCTTCCCCCTCCTCCCTCCC
>CM074805.1:4746130-4823630 GCA_037447605.1 Zygnema circumcarinatum
CCCCCCCCCCCCCCCCTCCCCGCTCTCTCTCTCTCTCTCTCCCCTCTCTCTTTCCCTCTCGGGCTCTCTCCATTTATCCTGTGAAAGGTCTCCTTTTGGGGTACGACCCATACTCTATGGCAGTAACCCTACTTTTGCCCTCTCGTAAGAATAATTTCTGTAGCAATCAAAGGGGGCCATTTGCAGCCTTTTTCCGAAGCGAAGGGCTGCCGATACATGTGGTGTGATCCTGTACCATGCTGTTCAGTTCAGTTTCAGCTTAATTCAGTCGGCGACTACGGACACTATTCTTTTGTGCTTTTTTTCTCGCTTGCTCCGTGATTCTGCGCATTGAGAGTTGGTTTCTGTGAGTGGAAAAAACAGCTTTCAAGGCTGCGTCTCGCATTACCAGAAGTTTTTTATTAATACCGTTTTTTTTTTTTCTTCTTGCGCCTTATTTTTTGGGCCAAAGATGATGTCAGCATGATGGTATCGCACAAAGTAGGGCTGTTGGTGCAATTGGTGGCCGCAATAATGATTTTCATTTGGCAAAAGTCAACTCTGAAGCTGATATGAAGATAGCTTTATTGGCGTAGACGGCCGAATTTAGTACCGTAGCCATCAAACGACCAACCTGGTTTTAATCCATGAAGACGAGGCTAAACTTCAACTTGTTATGACGAGGGTGAGACGCGCAGTTCAACAATGGAATGCTCATTTCCTATCACGTGGTTAAGGAATTGGAGCCATTGTCATGCTGCGGGTGGCATGTGTCATTTTCGGATTACGGGCCTAAGGGCCATTGTGTAGGTGAGTCGAGTATAACTCGACCTTTTTTTGCCATTTTCCGCACCTCTCCATTGAGAGAGGGATGGGAGATGGGGTCCTGGACTACCGCAATTTTTTTTTTGCAAAGTGACAGTTGTTTATTGATCTCCAAAAATTGATGCGGACAAGCCTCCAGGAAGGGGGTTGAACTCAACTCCTTAGACTTCTCGTGATCGACTGCCACTACAGCCCCACATTGGCCCCACGGGGTTAAGTGGAGAGCTCAGAAAGCTGAATCGAGTTCGGCTCAACTCGGCTCGCCCCAAAAAGGGAATGGCCCTAAGATACCCAAAGAGATGGTCAGCTTTCATCTTTCGCGTCTTTTTTCTAACAAACACCGCACACACAATTTACAATACACACGACCCACCAAGTGATTGTTTAACCATGGGGAGCCTCTTACCGTATGCGGTCTGAGGACTTATTAGACATCAGTCAGTTGCTAATGCCTTCCTCCGTGCAGATGTCCAGCCTGCTACAGTGAGAGCCTCCCCATTCTATGCGTCCATTCAGAATTGCAGATAACACTGGATATGGCACTGTGACCACCACGGGGCACCTGCGGACTTAACGTGTGAAGTATTACACGTGCCACAGCGAAAGGAGATTGGATGCGTGGGAAAGAGTTTCTGGCGGCTCCGAACGGGGCGCACCGCAGCGCTCGCAAAGCGTGCAACGCGAGAGAAGGCAGCTTCCTTTAGACCAATCGAAACGGCAATTGACTGACAGTAACCCTCATTTGAAAGGTGTCAAACTTAACGGGATTTTTCGGTCTTGAAGTCATCACGAGTGTCTGTCGGCAGGGCGAATTGTACAATTCTGAAGGGTAGAGTATGTCCCTACTGAATAGCCATGAAAAGAAGCGAGAGAGGGAGAGAGGGAGAGAAAGAGAAAGAAAGAAAGGAAGAAAGAGAGGTAGAGTCGACTCTGGTAATCACAAAAAGAGGTGGAAACAGAGGACAATAAATAGAATTGAAAAATTGTTTCATCATCCTAATCCCCCAAGAGAGCCCCTCCCCGGTACACTGCCCATAATAATTCAAAGTGCAAAAATCTCACATCCTATCATTCATTCATTAATGTTGCATTGCTGGAGGAAGGGCAAGTCGTAGTCGACATACTTTGTCCAGTAGGGCTTGAATTTGGCTAAAGCGATGTCCAACCAGGGCTTCATGTTGCCGTTCCAGTGCACCACAGCAGCCCTACACGAGAGGCCAAAAGAAAGGAAAAAGGAAAATCAAAGTTCAGATCTTGCAATTTTGCGATTAAACACTACTCAAGGCCTCCATTCGTAAGACCCCTATCAACTTTGCATCTCTGGTCGTCCTGCAGTTTGTGAGTGAGGGGGACCGGGGGGTGGGGATTGGGAAGGAGTGGGGAGAGCTCCAGGGAGACGAGCAGGAGGAGGAAACAGGGAGGATAGGTGAGAGGAGCACGGGAGTGGAGATAGGGTAGAGGAGAGAAGACGACAGGAGGAGCCGGGGAGGCGGAGGGGGAGGGTAGAGTAGAGTAGAGCACGGTTGGGAAGTCTAACTTCATACAAATAGCATGAACAAACTGGAAGCTCAAATTATTAGTTATGTGGGCTGACAGAGGCACGCACTTATCAAGGTCGACTGTATCCATATTAGGGTTGTAGCCCAATCCAAGCACATGCCAGTGCTTGTCCAGGGGAAATGTTCGTTTGTAAAAGGTAATGAGCCCAGGAGGAAGAGTTCCCAACTTCCATAACTGGCGGTCCTCATTCTGCAGAAAAAAAAAAAAAAAAAAAAAAAATCTACCAATCAGCAACGTTGTTGAACTTTCCGAAATTAGGGACTCGACAGAGAGTATGCCTTTAGCATCAACTCTCCAGGCCTCGACATGTAATCAGCCTCAATACCATCCAACATAGAGTAGTTGGCAAAACATAGACCTGGCTACGACTGTGTTTACAGCTACCATCGCAACCATTCACTTCGTCAAATAGACGATGCTATAAACTTGACAAGACAATGTCGGCTTGACAGCGATAGCAATGGGTGAACCTTCTCCATGCCCCAGTCCCCATCTTTTCAAACGCTCAGTCTCCCTTTTACAAAATGGCCAAAGCATTGACACAAGCGAGCTGCTCACCCGACTTTGCCAAAAATGGTAGATCCCTGTCATGTCAAGCTTTCTCCATGCTTTGAGATCAAAAACATTCATCCCATACGCCCATCCACAGGCCTGTAGTCACCCCAAAGATATCCCAGACGTTACCCCATGACATTGAAAAAAAATACCACCATCTGCAAAGAAACAAACACTCCTAGCAAACAGGCATGTCACTGCTCGCTTTCCAGTGACTGTTCAATTCCTATTCCGAAGTGCCTCATTTGAAGCGCCTTTCAGGGTCATGACTTTAGAATGAGCTACGATGCCTACTTACGTTAGAGATTTAGTCAAAGCAATAACAGAAGCAGCTAACATTCCAGAAATAGTCGTGCTGTCAAGTTATCAGTCACTTTGCATTAGATGTTCAAGTAAGAAAAAAGAAAAGGATGGAAAATGAACCTGTGGATCAAAATTCTCTGCGATCAAGGGATGCGAGAAATTGAGGTATTTATCATAACGATGGAATGACAGTCCGCATGTTTCCACAGCTCCATTCACGTTCCCATTCAGATCCACCTATTCCAACCGGCCCCGAATTACACCATAGAGTTTCAGCTGATAATCCTGTCTAAGCTTGGCAGGAAGGGTAACATGTGAACAACCCAACAATCGTCCCAACAAACAGAGTCCAAACGAAAAACTGATGACCTCGAGCTGATCAAAAGGTCAGCATTCTATAGTCAAGAATGAGACAGGCAATGAACAGACAAGGACACATCTGTCCAATATCAAGCTCAATATATTTCTCCAAATCTGGGTATCCAGTACAAAAATAAACGAAAAAGGCTGAATTCCAAATCAGCACTTGTCTCCTAGTTAACAGAGTCTGGGCACTACCTCCCATAGGGCCGTTAAGTCCTTTTGAACAACAATATCGTCGTCCACGAAAAGGACCTTGTCCAGAGCAGGATAGACTTCAGGGAGGTAGAAACGTAAGTGGTTCAACATGGACAAGTACTTGGGATTGCGATACTTTAAAAATTGTCCGTCTCCAGAGCCAAGCTTAGCCTGGAAATAGTACTCCTGCTCACAATTTCAGAAGGTTTTACGTTAATAGACTAAATTTGATGTTTTCCTATCGGATTCTCGTTAAGGTAACAGAAGGTCCGCTGCAGCACCGCAAGACATAAGGTAGAGGCTGCTTGCAACATAGCAACTCTTATTACGACCAGGCAATCAACCCATACTAGAGCAAACATGCATATGAAATATCACGCGTGTTATGTAATTTTTTATTACTCGGAATGAACGAATCTAGTGCTGACCAAGGTAATAAGCATTTGCGAGAGACAATAGACAAGGGTTGGGTGCAATGATTGGTACCTTCATGGATGCTGTCTCAAGTTGGTGAAGCACAGGACAATATGAGGAATTCAGCCACTTGAAGTCGTCAATATTGGAAACTTCAAGTGTTGCTTCTTTTGGAGGATTCAACATGAACCACATCTACACGCCCAGTCCCAAAATCAGAGTTAAGCTTGCTCTAAAGTAGGCTATTAATCAGCCTAGTCGGCACAAATACCACTACCATTCAGTCCATGAACCTTGTTTAGCTTGTCCATGCCTGAAAGTTCCAAACATATAAAATGAAATCACCTTCGTCAAGCACATGCAATACGAGAACGTGAGACATGTTCGCACCTTCATTGCACCATAATTTAGCCGATCTGTGACAATGTGAAAGACATGCTTTGATGAGTCCTGCAACAAGACAACATTTACATTAGCTTGTGCAGATGAGCTTCTACCGGACAAAATAGCAAAAATACCCAGCGACCAGTGTCAACAGACCACTACTCAATTTTATAAAATCTCCACCTGTCAAGGCAGGATTCTCACCAGAGCATTCGTGACAGTAGAGTTAACCACAACCGCTGCTGCAAGGACGTTGTCAGAAAACAAGGCGTAATGATACAAGCTCTTGTTTTCCAAATTCAATTTCTTCCCTTTCCCAAGTAGCTCCTGTTGCTGTGGTGGAAGGCTGTAATATTCGTTTGTCAAGCGAAGAGACAAACAATTGAGTCCCCTGGGAAGCATTTTGGCCGCAAGCTGACTCAGGTACGCACTCTGCTTTTTCAGAGTCCGAGCCTGCTCTTCCCCCAAACCACACAAAAGTAAGGTATTCTGCTGAAAGTCAGAACCTCGAAGTAGTAAGGGCTTCAATTCATTCTGGTTGACTTTAAGGAGATAATGCTTCAATGCTTAGACCCATGTTTAGCACATCAAACTTCACTCTAGTTTCCGATAAAGAAATTTCCCGCTCTGATCGATGGCTTATTGACAATATGCTTCAGAACTGGGAATCGATGCAAAATTAGACTGCTGACCTGGTCCTCCGCCGACTGTACTAATGCCCGCAGCTTCTTCACCATGGCTGTACAATCATAATGCTGTTCCCGGGCCTTCACCAGGAGCTGGCCCATCACTCGCATTCGCTCCAATGCACTATTCACAGCCCGCATACACTCATGCATCAGACAGAAATATGGCCATACATGTGGGAAGAGCGACAATTCCTCCACTTTCCGTCACAGTCTTGAAGCCCTGTTAAAACCCGGTGTTGAAGGAAATTTCAGACTTGAAGGCTTACTTTCCACCTCACAGACACTCATTGATGCAGACCGCTTAGTGCGTGTGCAGAAGTGGTTTTTTGATTCTCGTAACTGTTCTGACAAATGAATAGAGGAAAGGAAGCAAGTCGGACAACTCCAGCCGACTGACTTATCTCTGGCTGAAACAGGTAAAGACCATTTCAGCCTCCATCAGCAGTAAGCTGACACGCATGTTCCAATAAAAAATTAATGGAGATTGTGATGCTCACTTTGATGGTAATTCTGAGTCCTTCGTGATATCGCCCAAAGACTTCGTGCTCTCCTTTAGCCTCATCTTTAGCTCACGTGCCATACGAGAATCACCATGTTGCTGTGCTAATGATATGTAGGCTTGCGCCATAATATGCTGGTCTCGAATCACTCGCACAACCTGATCCTCATTCTCATCGACCGGCTCGTCCTTCCTCCATACACTATATTTCTGCTGCTGAGAGACTCCCGCAGGAGGTAGCAAGCGAGCCTCTGCAGCTTGATTCGTCTGCTGTGCATCAACCTCTAAAGCAACTACATCTGACTCTGTCAATGCGGTTAGCTGTTTCGATCGGTGCTCCCGCCTTTCCAACCGTTGATCCTGCTAGACCAATCAGACAGAATGACTCCGCATCAATGTCGATGCCTTCACACCATTGTACATGATTATCCTATTAGCCGCTCGTAGACTGTTAGGCTTGACTGCAGCAGATCGAGAGTGCTCACAATCATGCAACCACCTCAACATATGCAATGAAGAAGTGATAATAGGTTCGGTTTTGGAAACCACGAATGGACTTCAAGTTCAACTCTTATACCCAGTTCAAATTTTAACTAACGACCACATTGGACAAAGCACACCATTTTTAAATATATGAACAGACAAATCGACAAATGTCAATGTTCTAAGGCTTTTCTCCGCGGGCATGTATGCAATGCCAAGTACAAATCCTCACCTTTCGAGCCTTCCATGCTGGATCACTTTGGTTAACTTTGGGTGGCTCCAGAACCAGAGTTCCATCATCTACCTCTACCTTTTCCTTCCCTGGGCAAACCCCAGCAATTGCTAATCAGGGAACTGCTGGTCAATTAAGCAAAGCAACGTTCAATGTGAAGGAGAAGAATAAGTCCCCTTGTTCCTAAATGAGACCACGCCAGGATTAATGCCCACATCATCAATGGTATCAAAGTAAAATACTCTCTGTACCTGATGCAATTGTTAAAACCAAGCAAAATTCAAATCATACCTTCATAGACCAGATTACCATTTACACTTGCGTCAATAGTTTTCACTGCCCCATTGCTGTGAGGCTTTATTAATGATACTGTATCGGTTTCACTAGCCCTTGAATCTCGTGACAAATCCTCCTGTTCAACTGTTGTGATACCATTCGCGGTAAGCTGTTCAGCCTGTGATACACCACAAAACACTGCATTGAGTTTCAAGCCTTGAATGCAAGTCCCTGCGATATTTGCTACTTCATTTCTCTTCCATATTAGGCCTACACAT
This sequence comes from Zygnema circumcarinatum, assembly GCA_037447605.1. Classification (NCBI taxonomy): domain Eukaryota; kingdom Viridiplantae; phylum Streptophyta; class Zygnematophyceae; order Zygnematales; family Zygnemataceae; genus Zygnema; species Zygnema circumcarinatum. The sequence continues at coordinate 4,753,166 of CM074805.1, forward strand.
GCCCAAAAAGCAGCAGTGTGCTATCTGAGAAAGAAAAATAAAGTTACCTCCTGAAGTGGAGTAAGCCGATTAGGCAGCACACCAGACGATAAGAGCCCTTGCTTTATCTCTAATGAGTCGGAACTGATCCCCGCCTCCGCATGCTCTACAACTTCTAACACCTGTAAGCCGAGCAAACCCACGCCAGCCACCAGACTAGCTTGATCAAGGCGAACAGAGAGATCCAAAAAACGACAGATTCTGAGACACAAAAAGTGTGTAGACTTGTAGAACAAGTGACACCAAAGATATCTGCAAAGACGTGCTTAGCGAAGTCTGTGGAGAAGTCAACATGCCTAAGGAATATAAATGAAACCGGACAGATGTTGAAAACAATGCAACTAGGACAAGTACTCCACTGATTATATGGTACACGTCATATTGAAGTACTCACTCTCCTCTTTTAAGGAGAACCAATGAATAACCCTTCGACCGCTCACATAAGGATTTACAAATGATGATGTGAACCCACAAGTACTTTAGCTCCGATAAGCTCTACTGTCAGACCGCCATTCTGCCAAACATAAGACGCTCAAATCCCTCGAATGGAAGGCTTGATTGACTGCCATTATGCTATTATGAAGGGCGTTATTTTAGAAGGAATGTCAAAAAAGGTTAACAGTACATAGACGGACTACTACAGTTGCTTGATAATTAGGCCCCTCAAACGACAGTATAGAAGACTCTGCGCACTGTCTAGAAAATATGCTAGATACGACTCAGTATGCAAGAACACATGGTTTGCCGTAAGTTTCCATTCTGGGCATAGATTTCTCTGGCAACCGTATCAATTCTGAAACCGATTGCAATTCACGGAAAGGCATTCGTAACGACAGGCCCTACCTCCTTCGGAAACAAACCTCGTAGCTCCTCAAGAGTTTCTTTCTCTCTCTGTTCAGCGGCGATTCTCTGACAACCCATGACCAATGCTCATCAACACAGGATATATGCAGAAGTAACATTCAACTCCTCAGCCCACTATCATATGACAGGACATCCAGGCCTTCGAGCATTGAAACTCCAACTTAAATTAAAAGTGAACATTCTAATGCTGGACGCACGCATTACATCGACCTTGAGTCAACAAAATCCCTGAAGGTAATAAATATGAAACAAGTTCGTGATACGAACTTGCGGTTTGCTAGGCTGTATCAAGCAGGCCCAGACAATATGCGCTAAACCAATCCCTGTTCACGTGTAGGGGGTTGTTCTGTTTAATGTGAGCCGCAATAACGAAAAAGCATTTGCTGAATACTGTGCAGTGGTCTAACGTTTGCTACTGCCAGAAACATTGCGAGGATCATGGACAGTACCTGCGACACCAAGCCATTGTCGTCTAATTCGCCTGCGAGAAACAAAGCATAAATGAAGGAACGAAATAGAAGTGAACATAAGCGACATTCAAGCTGATCATAAACAAGCCTCCAACCAAGATGAGGTTGAAAAGAAGGCATCTCGCAATGAACACCTCTAGTAAACATGCCTAATCCACCGTTGTGTAGCCTAAGCCAAACAATTATCTCGGATACCAGAAGTAATTAAATCTGAATGAGACTTTCCTCCTCGAAAAAAACCAGGGACAAGTGAGAGTTGAACTCACCGGCATCTAAGGAAATCAACCCTGTGAATCTTCCAGATAGATAGTAGGGTGCCAGGCAGACACACAAGAAGAGAGAAATGAATCCGGAATATCGAAATGCCCGGTTTCGGAGTCGAGCGTTCCCAAATTTCTTGGCAGGTGGCATTCTTCCAAAAGCTTATACATCTGCTGCCTCTAGACGAACTGTCGAAACTCTAGAGCAAACAGCCACTTCCTTCAGGCAGTTCATGTCCGTGGAAGTCTACAAGTAGCAGATGGCCGGAACGCGCTTCCCTACAATGATTTCAAGCACGGAATGAATGAAAAAAAGCAAAGGTTGATCTCCAGCTATTCGTGGCATTCTTGATGAGAATGAGATGCTGCTGTCGCCGAGTCAATTCTGGTGACAATCTCTCTCTCTGCAATGTGGATCAACCAAAGAAGCCCGAGCAAGCTGCCATTCTTTTCCTTCCTAAAATCAAGATAAATCACCTCCTCTGCCAGTCACAGATAACGTCAGCTCCTTCATCAACAAACCCTAATTTCTTGTAAGCAAGCTTAGAATATTGCCATGCAGGGAACCTTACAAGCTTTCACCTCTGCTTTGAAATGAATCCCTCCAAATTAGGGTTTTCGTACGGTTCCGAACCTCCACCGAACCTCATACCGTACGTCAGATCGCATCAGACCGTACGACCGTAGAATTTGTACCTGCTTTACCAGACGAGAACTGCGAAGGACAAAAGGTTGATCTGAACAATCTCCGTCTGTTAACCCACAAAATCGAGGTCGTAGTCTGCAATTCTATTGGATATTCCACAGTATACCCTTCTTCGAATGTCGAACCCACCAGTACGGCGTCGGTTGGATACAGTTATGTACGGTACATGATTCTCTTTTGGATTTTCCGAACCTTTCCCGAACCAGATGTTTGGTTTGCCTTGTCTTTTGCTGCTTCCTTGGCTCTTGCGCTCGCAGGAAGTGACAGAGGGAGGGAGAGGTGGGGGAGAGAGGGAGAAAGAGAGGAGAAGCTGAGAACCATGCGGGGGCCGCCATGGTGCCGTTGCTGGTGTATACGTACCATCGGAGACCACAATGGCGGGCCCCCATAGCTTTCCTGATAGTATTCATCCTGGTCGCGCCATTGGTGCTGCTCTACTTGGTACCGCTGCCTCGGACGCTGGTCTCTCTCCAGCAGCGGGAGTCCCTGCACCTCACCATTCCTCTCTTCAGCTCGGCTAACTGGACAGTGACAGTTCCTTGGCCCTCGGACTTTTTCCAGTTTAGGGTTCCGTTCAGTCGTGCATCACAGAACAATGCAGCAGAGATCTTCGTGCCAACAGCTTCCCCAGCTGCGGCTCCTATGCTGTCCGACGGCGCTCCTGGAGATCCTTCTGCTGGGACTCTTGAGGCTCCTCCGCCACCTGTGACGGCTTATCACTCGAGAAAGCAGCAATATTCCGTGCGTATTTCAAGTGATGTTGCGCTTCCAGTTTCGACTCCAGTTTCATCGCCAGTTCCAGCTACGGCTTCAGGTGCAGCAGGATCTGCTGAGCAGCCTACTTAGTGCACGGAAACACACGAAGGGGGTTCTTTGAAGGCGACTGGATACAAAAAATGTTTGTTTTGATTTAGAGGAGGTGAAGCACATCCGCCATTTACTTGATGAAATTTTGTTAGGCAAATAGAGCAGCCATGTGTATGGGGCATGCCCTTCCTACGGCCTCGATCGTACAGGGTTCAGGCAATGCCATTTTTTTATTCTCAGTTAGAATCAGGTTCAATAAGCTAAAAGCATGGCAAATGTGTGGAAATCAGCGGAATTTAGAAGTCCCTGGTAATGGAAGTGAAGCCAGGAGCTCGACGGGACACTCTGGATGATGAGGAAACCCATTCCTGGAACATAGTCGTGAGTAACTTCTGCCTCGTTTAAATTCCATTGCATCTATCCATTATTTAAGAAATTATCGATCTTTGATGCAGTTATTTGTTTCACTTTAGTTTGGTTTCATCTTCAAGTATTTTTCAGTGAGCTGCCGGTCTGTGAGATCTCACTCGTGAAGCTGGGGAGGACTGTCAAACAATGTGTCAGACTGCTGGTCGGAATTGGATGATGCAGTCCACTATCTTCATTGTCATTTGTCCCTTGCTAGCTTAATCTAGGGTAGTGTTCAGATCTTGTACGTGTAGCATTTTATTTGTTGCATCTTTGGTTATTGAAAGAAGTGCTGACGTATTACTTTTGGAAAGAAGTTGCAGATGAGATAAGGGCCTTCAACCACTTCCGAAGCACAAGATATTAGTCTACAACCGACGCAGAAGGCGTATTTGGGGCTCGTATGCTCTTGAGCGTGAATAATCCTGGCAACAAATTCATTCCGTTTTTTCGAGTTCTTCGCTCGTAGAAGAACGCAATTTAATGTCTATTGCAGGCAAGAAGAGTAGTTGCTTAGCTAGGTAGGATAAATTGGTCGCGAACATTTTCCTCCCTTTTTTTACTGGGAAACCCTAAGCAGCTGGATTTTTCATGCCTCCTATTTCTCTTCTTGCTGTCCCTATTGGTTCCCGCACACTTGCTGAAGGTCTATCTTTGCAAGCCTGTTGCAGTAGCGCTCAGAGCAATTCTCTCTCTCTCCCTCTCTCCCTCTCTCTCTCTCGTTCTCTCTCTCTCTCACTCTCTCTCGCATTGCTTCTGTGGCTTAGACAGTCCCTGACCTTTGTCTCTTTCTTGTTTTCCATTAGCTCTTTTCCAAGCTCATTGGATTGGAAAAACAATAGTTTTACGCAGTTCTCGTTCAATTTTTTTTAGTATCGGAGGTTAGCTCAGAGAGTTTAAAATTTAGCTGGAAGTTTGCAAGGTAAGGTTCTTAATTCATTTTTTTCATCATGGGCTAGCGCTCGAAATTGATTCTGTATTTCGATTGTTCGTTTTTTCTTTATGGAGCATTGTTTAATTATTCTTTTTTCCTTGCAGTGCTTTGGGGGATTACCATAAGTGCTTTGAAGCTCAATCGCTTCTAATGCTTGATTTTTTGGAAACAAAATGAAGCAAGAAATGTGACAGGCATTTTTCATCTCTATCATTTTTCAATTGCCTCCCTCAAAAGGATTGCCATGGCTCATGTAACTGATATTGTAATTATTCCTATATTTATTCTTTTGAATAAACTTTTGGCCTCGCATACATGTAAATGCCGTTTGGTAGTTAGGCCCTTTTGTTTGGCTCTTCCACCAATGCAGAAGCAGATTCCAGCTCACAGCCTTTTCCGGTTGTCCTGTTGTTCTTTGTGACCGATGGCTCCACGTGGTTTCTCTTCGCTCCTCGTGGTTTTTCTTCGCTTTTCGTGGTTTCTCTTTGCTCCTCGTGGTTTCTTTTTTCCATGTTGTTGGTTTTCTCCATGTACATTTGATGGCATCGCCATCGTCAGATCAATGCAAACTTTTCAAATTTCTAATCACCATTTGGACGTGCCCCAATTCCCTGGTACTAACCCACAAACCAACTAACCAAGATCATCATCTCAAGTTTCCGATCACAAAACTGAACCCCAATCAATAGCAAAAACCGTGGTGGCGTCACTTGACGTCATCAGGTTGCAAACCTGGCTTCGAATGTGCGTCATAAAGGGGGTAAACCACCCAATTATTATTTTTGAACCCTCCTCCACATGGGGCATAAATGGGGAATAGCGCCCAGGACGAACCGAAAAGTCAGCAAAAACGGCTATAAACCAAACCGCGGCCAGCGATGTGGGCCCCACAGAGCGTCCGTTGACCAAATGGCAGTCAACGCCTGATTGTGTGACTCTTGGGTCTCTCCACAGCAGCCATTGGAAGGCATGCAGGGCAGCCATGGCTGCTGCAGGACTGGCGCCGGTCGGCCGTCTTTTTGGCGAACATATGGATAGAGGTGGAGAAGGAGAAAATATTGCGGCTGATGGTCAAGTCGGAATCAAGCAGCTGAATCAGATTGTGCTTTTTCTGCCGTGACTTACTCTTAAAAACATGCTGATTAGGGTTTTGCAAAACTTGGTGAAAATGCACAACAGCTCGCTGCTGCCGTGCTTGATCAATCCTCGCAGCATGAAGATTTTCTGCTCACATACTCTTTTCCTTAAAGTCTAAGTCGGACCGCAGGTTATGGCTGGTGGAACTTCTTTTTAGTTTCTGTATTTCTGCTGATCCTCTTCAGAAGAGAAGCATGTGGCTGCTGTCAGAGGCGGGTGCGCGAACTCGCTCTCAAAATCCTCTTGGCCGCTGAGGTATCCCTTTGTAGTCATGCAAACATGAAACAGTGGAGAAAGCTTACTGGTACGGCGGCTTCCAAAGGGAAGCCGCCCTTGCAGATTGTTGTGCCTCCACAGTCACAGCCCTCTGCTCAACAGAATGCTCCAGCTATTGGCCCCCCTTCCCTGCCACCTCCACCTTCAGTCCCGCCTGAAGGCCTGACTGGGGAAGACTCTATCGAGGATGAGTTTAGGCGTGGAATGCAGGTAAAGATTATAGGAACGCTGGTGACATTTACAAAGGCTCAGCATGGAAGAAGTTTGTTATCCCATGCAGCATTTGTCTGTGTACGGCTTGTTCGTGCTCATTTGCAACCGTAGGGTAGTCTTACTATGTGGTACATGCATTTTGTCTCGGTATATTGTTTACTGCACGGAAAATTTTGCACAATGCCGCCTTCATTCCGTCGAAATTCTTGTTAAGTTATATCAAATTGAGACAGTACGTGCAATGTGGAGGTGACATGACACAAACGGGGGTGGAAATACTGCAGGAGGTACAAGTAATGCGCGACAAATACGATGGCCTCCTCAAAGCTGCTCATACAGTTCAAAAGTCCGCCACTAGTAAGTTTATCCTGATAGGCGTTTGTGAATAATACTATGTCTTCGGTCTATGAATGAGTTCTCGACATTTTGCACCATCAATTGACTAGCTTCCTCCCTCTTGCACCCTTGATAGACCAGGGACAGCTACGTTATTGACATTCTATAGAGCTTAAATGCCGAGGAGAATCGAGGCATGGATACTTTTTGTCGAAAGAATTTTCCGTAAGAGTCGGGCTCGAAGGTCTCACGCACTTGCGTTGGATCAGAGGAAGTGCGCCTGTAGAGCCTATTGTTCTCCATAGCTACTGCTGATTTCCATGGCCACATAGGACTTTAACTTAAGGTTTGATTGCTCACATCTTTTAGTGAACTTGCAGGATTTTGAAACGTTTGTTTAAATGCATCAGAAAAAATTTGAATACATCCTTCCAGCACAGCAATAATTTTGTATTTAAGTATCCTCTGTAGGATTGTACCTGAACCAATGATGCCAATATGCAGCGGTTTTTTCTCTTGTGTGGGTGTGCCTGCAGGCTTCTCTGAGGCGTTTGAGGAGTTATCAGCTTATTTGGCAGACAACTTTGGAGTTCAAGAGGGCGATATAGGAGATGTGTTCCTCAGTGCTTCTCGTGTGGAGGAGGGCATAGCGCAACTCTTCAAGATATATGTGCGAAATACACTAACACTTCCTTTCTCATGATGAGAGCACTCGCAGCGCTTTTTGCATAGCTTGTCATTGGCAGGATGACCTATAAGCGATAGGCTTGTGCGCCATTTTTAAAGTTGCTTGTCAACTCGTTCTCTCTAGCAATTCTAGATATTGAGTGCCTGTTTGAGGTGAAGTTGTCAGAAGTGCGAGATCTCTGACTCATATTTTTTTTTTTATGGCGCTGTAGGGCGCACATGTGAAACAAACAATATCCACTCCAACTGAGAATCTTCTCAAGGATTTGGAGCAAGTGGAGGTGTGTTTCCCTTAGGAACAATGAGGCACACATGCTGCGCTTATTTTTTAAATGCCTCTCTTCTCTTTGAGCATCTCGTCCTCAAACTGGCAGTCCTTGAAGTTGGTGAATGGCTCAATATTTTGGCTGTCAATGATTTTTTCTTTTCCTTTTTGCCTGCGCAGGAAACCAAAAAGCAATACGAGGAAAAAAGGTAAGGTTTATTTATACTGCTGCTGACTCTATAGCATTGTATTCTCTTGAACAGTGTTGACATGTTGCTCAATTATTGATACTGTTCTAGTAAATTCTCGACAATCGAGTGGAGGTGGGTCGACGTACAGCAAAAACATCAGTAATGAATTATGATTCAGGAAAGAAACTAGTCCAGATGTCCTTGGAGCAGGACGATTTATGTATTGCTGTCTCAGGCTGAAGAGAAGTACTTCACTAACCTTGTCTTATTGAAGAGGAGCATGATTGCTGACCAGTTTTATTTCATAGCGGACGAGCATTTTAGGGCTTTATGGTGTATAAACGAGCTCCCTTTTTTTCCAAAGCTCCTCGTTGAGGCCACGGATGGGTTTCGGTGCTTGTCCCATATACACCAATAAATTAGGCTAAAAACTAAATGGGCGGAGTAACCTGCGCGTTAACCTGCCTTTCTGTGCATAATTGACTTTATACGGCTAGCTTGTCTACTTTGAAGATCGGCTATATAGTAAAGCATGAAGACTTTGGCTGTATGTTTTTAAGGGGAAATGTATTGGAGTGACAAAATGTCATAGCGTTTAGTCAGCGACGAGGTTCCTTTTTTTTGCAGGGAAACTGATCTCCCCATCTAAAAATATGCTTTCCTGCTTTTCATATTTTAGAGGCGGATCCGGTGACAGTGTTACCACTGCTATTACGGTCTTTGGACTATGTCAGAACAGGCTGTAGTAAGTGTTTAGCCTATTGTAATTTACACCATCTTCGCTAGCGAAATATGATTCAGTATGATTCACTCGTTGGTGAAACTCTCCAGCCAGTGGGTACCAGGAATTGTTTCTGCGCCCTCTAATTTTATCGTGAACATGTGGTGACCTTGATGTTCAGGCATGCTTATGAACAAAAGCTGCTAGCAGCTAAGATCCGGTTGAAGAATGGAAAATCCGATGTAGATTTACCTGGAAAAGAAGAGTTTGATGAGATTGCGATGACGCTTGGGTGCCGTCTCCTATCTTTGGAACAGCGACGACCTCGCAGCCTCTTGACACAGCTTGTCCGCCATCACTTTGCGCAGGTTAGTGTACTAACTGTACGTAACAGGGTCATGCAACTTTTTGCTGTAGAACCTCTTGTCCCTCCAGTCATTTGGTAGACACATCCTGGACAGCTGAGTCAGCGGAAAATTTCTAAACTTTGATCTGATGTGTCGCGTTGCTGTTTAGCTGATCGAATTTTGCAGTATTGGCGCTTCTGGGCAAGAGATAAGCGTATGACTATTTCTGAACAAATCGTTGTTCTAAAGTCTCGTGCTGTTGTGGTGGACGTTGTTACCTTCTACATGCATACTTCCTTCAGTTTTCTTACTCCAGCCAGTTTTGTGCAGATTCGTCTTTTCAAAAGAAGTCTACAGAAACTCCTAGCAATGGAAGCAACAGTACAGCGTGTGGTGCGAGAGAAGAATATTTCGAGAACACTTCAACCGACAGAGTGGGAAGCTGATGAGGAAGGGAATCAGGAAGAGGAAGTTGAAGAAGAGAGCGAAGACGAAGAACAGGATGCAGATGAAGATGAAGATGAAGACCTTTCTAGCAACACTACTAGTGAACCTCTGTCAAGTCAAGTACGTCAAGTTTGGGCAATCTTTGAGTTGAATGAAGAAGGGTTAGGGTCCTCAAGTTTAGGATAGCCTGTCTAATTTATGACTGGGAAGGGCTGAGGTAAGATGTCCATTGTGCATAATCTTCAACATCTTGGGATTTGAAAACGAGCTTTCAATGTAGGGAAACAATGCTGAATCCGTTAACATGGAAAGGTGAGATTCTGCATGTTACTCACTTTCGTATCGAGTTGGGAAAATGATTGCAGGGTATGGCGTCGTTGGCTCCTAGTGGAGATCTGTCAGTTGATACGACCGCCCCAGTCTTGGCAGAGGTAGTGTCTGCTCATCATGCTGTCAATGTCATCGTAATATAATCGATCCAACGAGTAATTCGAGCTGTCAACTCGACGTTATGTCTTACTTTCTCGCTGAGGATTGTCTTAAAAATGTATTTGTAATGTCATTTGCACAAGCTATGGCAAAGTCCACTGCACAGTTTGTTAGGAGGTGGTCAAACTGTGATGCCAAAGTAATGTACAGATGCCGAAAAAATGTGCGACAGTCACAAAGTCACACTGACTCAATTGTAGGGGTACCTTTGGGAATTGTGAATTTACAGCTTCAAGAACTCCCGAAGGAGATGCCGGTCGAATGGAGCACTCTTCTTTCCAGCTTGGATCAGACCCTCAAGGGCATGGGTGTGGAGACTATGGATGTAGGAGATGCTGTATTTGCCATGAATGCAGTTCTCTCAGCAGCTGCACATTCTGGGAAGGAGGCAGTTGTTCTGCGGAAGTCCCGGAGCCTTCATGGTAGCTACTCAGCTCCTCTTTCCCAGGACGGCTTTTCACTGAGTACCCATCTGGGTACGAAGAAGACAGAGACGCCACTTTTTCAGCCAAGCGCACCTGAGCTGGCCAGGCGCCTTCCTCGAGGATATGGTGCGGCTCCTGTTGGCACTGCAGCGTATCATGTCACTCTTCCTCCATCTAACCCGTCAGGGGGTTCTGCAACTGCTAATGCTGGCATTAATCTGACTGCGAATACTGGCAGTGCAGCCATCGCACGTGCACCTAACTCTAGGCCAAACTCAGTGAGTATGTCTGGGCCGCTACCTCAACCACCACTTTTAGATCCCGTCTTACAGAGATCAGCAGGGCAGCCGTATTCAGCCCCACATTTCCCAACTGGCCTTTCTGCTCCAGGCTACGGTCGTAGCAGATATGTCAGTAGGTCAGGGCCCATACCATCGCCTCTAGGCTCGCACCCTCGGGTGGGTTCCATTACTGTTCCACCCTTTGCTGTGAACATGTCAGGGCCACTACCAAGCCCCTCCGCAGTGGAAAGGGCCGGCGCCAAGGAGCGAACGAGTGGTCCAAGCTTTGCGATACCACTTTCTAATGATTCACAACACAGCAGTCCTCAATGGCACAGCAGTAGTGGTTTGCGAGAGATTGCTGGAAGTACAAAAATATCGCGTCCGCGATACTACAGTGGACCCCTGGACTCTAGCAGCCTAATATATGGAACCCGAGCAGGCTCCATAGGAACCAACCCTGCTCGTCGTGCAGAACCTTTATATAAGTCGGGTCCCATCGCAAGGTCTCCACTTGGCAGCATCACCTCGCCGTCTTCATCCCCTCCTCGCATTTCAGAGTTGTACTTATTACCGCCTCCTCCTTTAAACTCCTCACCTGGCTCCTCGCATGTTTCTCCCTCTCCCTCTACCATGTCACTTTCTACGTCATATTCTGCCCCTGTACTGAAAGCTCCTCCAGGTGTAGCTGCACCCCTTCCTCTCCCAACCCCTAACGAAACTAGCAGGAATTCATCTCTCATTTTTCCTTCAACAAATAAGCCTGTTAGTCGAACCTTTAATACATCGAAACGGCCATCTGTGCCAACAATTCTTTCAGAAGGCAGTGAAGAAGGGGAGTCGCCTCGTCCCAGCAGCTCGCCGGTATGTGGCTCCTTTCCTCCTAAGGGTTAGGCACGGAGGCTGGCTGTTCTGTACAATTATTATGTAATGACCAGCCTAAGTTATCTAAAATTTGTGAAGGTGCAAGGAGCCTGTAACAATGGATTTTCATCTCACAGCTTGAAATTTTATTTCTACATCACAAGTGTTTTTTTTTTTTTTCTTAAATCGAGCGTGACCTTCCCTCCACCATTGGAATAGTGTTGTCGATACTTAATTCCAGTCGCTCGATCACAAGAATCAATGTCAATGAACACTTAAAGATTCACACAACCAGCTGTGCACATCCCGTAGAGACACTTCCCAAGTATACGTTGCACTTCTATATGTCCCTACCCTTCTCCTCTTCCTCCTCTTGACTTCTCGTCTCGTTGATTGCGCTTTCTCTCTTTGCCTGATGCGTGTTTTGTCTTACACATGCTGTGCAGCGACTCTTTCGAAGTGTATCGTTATCTTCTACAGAGAGTGGGGCTTCGACGGTTGCTCCACTACGAGGGGAGGAGCTCTCCTTCGCCCGCACTTTTGACAGGCAGAGTGGAAGTCTGCGCTCGGCATCAGGGCGCTTGGGCAGCTCAGCTTCATCGGTGCCCATGCGCCTTGCTGGCGAGCGAAGCACAGTGCAAAGTGAGTGGGTTCATTCTCACATAGTCTTTTTAGGTCTTAAGGATTTAAAATGTTTCCTTTGGCTTCTACGGTCTTAACTTTCCTTGACATTTAATCCGGTTAGCTAGTCTCTCTTAATCTGCTTTTGGGTTTGACTCGAATTCTGCACGGCTGTTTCTCTCCCCCTCTCTCTCTCTCTCTCTCTGTCTCTCTCTCTCTCTCACACACACACACACACACTCTCACTCATGCACACACACACTCTGGGGGGGAGCTGCAGCCTTGGATGGAAACCAACGTGAGCAGTTACTGGCACAAGTGAGCCGGGAAGACTTCCAGTGGCGGTGGCTGAGTGACGACAGGCCCAACAGTGTGGCCACAGTGCCTGTCTGGACGGGCATGCCACCTCCCGCAAAGGAAGCTTTTCTCAAAACACTCGCTTCGGCTGTACTCACTCGAAGGAGTGTGGACGGGCAGTCCCAAACTGTGGAGGCAGGAGCCATTGCAGAGCTCATCAACAGCAGATAAGCGACCTCTCATCGCTGCCCCAATCACCACCTTTCCTTCAAATGCACTTGTTTTTAACAGTTGCTTTCGGGTATATAGTTCAAAATAAGGGGCCGTCTGCTGTCGAGGCTTAAGACACTGGAGGGTACGGCGGGGATAGGAAGTCATTGTGTATCATGGAAAGGGGTTGGGCCAGTAGAAAGCGAGCGTAGGAATGGGAGGGAGGACCGGGTGAGGTTCCGCCTTCTTTAGTAGTAGTAGTGGCCGTACTGCGGAAAGCTCTTCCTTAGAGCGCCTCAATGCAATGATTTCCTCATGCTCATCGCCTGATAGTCGATGTACAAACAGGAATGGGAACATGGGAAAGTTTTGTTGTTGAGGATGGAGGGTAGCCTTGAAGGGATGGTGACATGGGAAGCAATGTATGGTGCCTCCATCTTAGTATGGCATTGGAATGAATCTGGACGAACTGTGTAGCCAGGTTCATTAGCGGCATAAGCACGCAGGTAGGTGATGAGCTCGGCGACCGTAAGAGTATGAATGCAGACGACTTTTAAAATGACGGCACATTCCTTGTCCACTGTTCGCTCTGCATAAGCACAGGATTTGCTTGGTAAGCTCAAGCTGCGCACTGCAAGGGCTCTCTGGCTTCACCAGAAAGCATAATGCCTCTGAGCCGAGCAATTTCAGAGGTTATGTGGCTGTGTTGGCATGTGATGTAGCAGAGCGATAATGATGTTGCACATCATTCTTGGTCATGGTCAACAGGATTGGTCATGCATCCTGAGATATGCGTGAGTCTGTTGAACGGATTTTGTGTGCCTTGTGCTTGTTTTGTCGTGCAATGTGTATGTACTCTGCCTGAAACGTACTTTCCTTAGGCGAAGCGCAGGTATGAGCACATCTTAGATAGTGAATTTATGCTGCTATTTATGCTTTTCGGCTTCTAGAAACTGAAAGAACTCCAATCTTTATCCGCGTAGAAGCTTCTAGTCAACACTCAACAACCTGCTGGTTTAACCAGCGGACCATTAGCCACCAACCGCCACTTCTATTGTGATAATAATTCGATTTTTGCCAGTTCTCTTAACTCTTTCAACAGACAAAAAGCATTCCATTAAGCGATGTTCCTAACAGGATTGTCAACTTCAGACAAGGTTCACACTTGAAATTCGAATCCGTACATGCTCATAAAAATTATTAACAACGAAATTAAACGCACTTTCTCCAGAACTATAATCCCCCTGGATTCGTAAAGTCTACGACCCCCTACTGCCTGCGAAAGTGCTCATCTCTTGTCTGCACTTCCTAGACTCGACTTAACTTTAGGGCATGTTCTATGGCGACTTCAAACATGTCAGGCTTAACAAAATCAAATGGGAGATGCTTCTCCACCATTACTGAAGTCACCTTTATACGGAGCACTCTTTTGCAGGCGTATTGCGATGCCCCCAGAGTACCGTACTCGTTTCGTATCAGAGAGACATTTCCTCGTGAAAACTAGCATTTTGTGACTTTCTCAAGGTTTTGTTAGAGAAAGCGTAGCATTCGAAATTCAGCTTTCAATCAATTTTTTTTGCCTGTTTCAAACAGAGCTTCTGCTTTGCAACTGTCCCGTTCACCTTGACAAGCCTAACGCCTGATAGGCACCCCACCAAAAAAAAAAAAAAACAAGAAAGAGAGGAGGGGAAGGGGAGGGGCAGGGGCAAAGGCAGGGGCAGGGGGGGAGGCGAGGGGGAGGGGCAGGGGGAGGGGGAGGGGGAGGGGGGAGTGGGGGGGGGGAGGGGGAGGTGGGGCGGGGAGGGATTGGGAGCACTACTGCACAACAGCAGAATTCGTGAAGTACTCCTCCTGCGCACTTGTCATGATCTCTTAAGAATGGGCTTGTACAGGATATCTCTAACGCAGAAGCCTGCTAAAGCAATCACCACAGGGTCCTGATAGAATGGAACTGGTCCTTCAGGACTGCCATCCTGGCATCCAGGTACCCTGGATACTCGGCCGCTGTGTGACATGGCGTGTTTTTAACTTTAGCACTTTCCTCCCCGTAGAGTTCCGAAGCTTCTGTGCATGCTCTTCTACTTCTACCACACTCTTATTCCGTAGATCGACGACCCGCTCAATACCATTAGCTGCACAAGATTCCGCAAGCACGTACCGAAGGTCAGCTTCATGCTTAGCAGCATTTAGAAAAAAAATGAACGCCTGCTTCAAGCCCTCCAATTTGAGAAAACGGCACAATAGGAAATGAGCAAAGCCAAGAGTGCATGGATGCGTACCAAACAAACCAATGAAGTGCGGATGCCTCCCACGGTGGAGAGTTGACTCAACGTCAAGCTGCGGGTTCAATGTTTTCCAGCCTTCCAACCTAGTTTCTAGGAATTCTCTGCATTCACACAAGCAGGATTCCATATACTCATTATCTAAATCGAGTCAAGATCCTAAAACCGGTCATGAATATTACAATGAAAGCATGTGTCAGGCATTTGCTTATAACTGAAAGGTCTCACAGTGATTCAGAAAGCAAATGCCTCACTAATCAACCATACGAAAATGCCAGCTAACAATACGGAAATTACAACAACAGCGAAAAAACAATCCAAGAAACTCCAAGAAAACTGAGCCGAAGAGGTAGAGATGTTTGGCGAAAAGGTGCAGCTTCTCTACGTCAAGTTGCAGTTAACTGTTGAGCATAATGGCTTCAAAAACATATGAGGCGCTCATGAGGCGCCTCGTTACACATTTGAGCACTTGAACAAACAAACGTTAAGAATTATGGGGCACACAAGAATGTGAGAGTACGGCGAAACACCGGCAAGCTTACAGACCTGGCCCCTCTGCTGCTTCCTGATAGGTCGCAGAACTTGAGCACAAGCTTCTTCAACTGCCAAACGCCTCGCGTCGCCATCCTCTCCCAACAACAATACTGATCTGATCGTCTCACACGTTCACCCTCGTCCTTCTTTCAGAACATGTTGCAAGCACACACCAAATGTTCAGCCTCGAACACAGCTCCTGCTGATATTGACACCGCTTTCTACTTTTCACCCGGTTTAGAATAAGCTGCTGGAGCCCCCTCCGAGAAGATTATGCAACCCGCCCCTTAACTGGTTTCTCTTTGTTCCTTCGCTTATTCCTAGTTCCGCCTCGGCTGGGCTGTGCGCACCTTCCTTAGTCACATTCATTCAAGACCCTCTCTTTCTCTCTCACTCTCTCTCTCTCCTCTCCCTCACTCTCTCACTTCCTCATATGCAAAGTAATTTACGCATTAAACTGCGCAATCTTCGTATCAGTATGGAGGAAAAAAGGAGGCAAAATTTCCACAAACGCGAAACCACAGAATCTCTTCAGCACACCTTTTAGGGTTCCAGTGCGCTTCGCTGTCGGGGCAAACGTCCAATGGCAGATTGCCACGTGTAAAAAATTGCGTACGTGGCAACTCGCGATTGGACGATGTTTTTAGCAAAGCTCAGAATTTTCTTTGCGAGGTCGAGCTTGCCATTTGGAAGGGATCCAGACTGCCACGTGGACTGCCACGTGTCGCCTCCATACTCGTCCGAAAGCAGGCGGCTGCCACGTGTGGCTTCTCTGTGCTCGTGGACAGCGGAGGGTTTAAGGGTTTGAAGGATTTATAGGGTTTAGGGTTCTAGGGAGCTGCGGCCAATGGCGCTCTGCCAACGCGGCAGATGCGCGAAGCAGTGCGAATGCCGTCTCAAGGTGCACTTATTTTCACATTTTTTTTCGTTTTTTTAAGCTTATCTGCTTTTATTTTCTTAAAATTTTAAGGTTTATATTAAGCAGTTACATGACTACAGTATGTTTTTAGTTTGCAAAATGGAAAAAACCCGAATTTTGTAACAGCCCAAACCCACCCGGCCCACCGAAGCTCCCTCATTTTTTATTTTTTTTTATGAGATCTGCAGCATGAAGAAGTGGAGGAGGCGAAGGAGGGAGAGGGCGGGAGGCCGAGGCCGAGTCCGGAGCTGTTGGGCGGCGGCGCAGAGAGGAATCTGAGTACGTCTCTCTCCATTGCGCTTGTATGTCTCTCGTTCTCCTCATAACACCATGGGAGATGGCTGTCCTGTGAGGGGGAGAGGAAGAGTGAGAGACAGAGAGAGGGAGGGAGGGAGGGGGAGGGGGAGCGGGAGGGGGGGAGGGGGAAGGGGGGAGGGGGGAGGGGGGAGGGCGAGGGCGAGGGCAGGGAAAGGGGAGAGAAGGGGGGAGGGAGGAAGAGAGGGAGGGGGGTAAAATGGGAGAGTGGAGGGGAAGCGAGAGAGGTGGATAGTCATTGGTGTTCAGTAGCTTTCTCCATGATACATGGAATCTTCGTTTAGATTGGCTGCCAATCATACTGCCCTCAACCTGCCGAACAGTTCAAAACTGAAATAGTACACTGCCCTCAACTTAATGAACTCAAAAGGTATCACAGTAATTCAAATCATGCTGATGGCCGGTTGCGCCGATAGGCAGCTGTTACCATCCTACCATAGCTGATCCCAGCTTTCAGCTCGTGTTTTTATCCTTCTCCTCCTCCTCTCCCCTTTTTTTCCCCTTCTTTTTTAAACTTTAGTAGTAATGCTTGCATGTTTTGCTGGGAGTGGGGCACAATTGTGCAGTAGAGAACTTACTTGTGAATCCTTCAAGGAGCAATCGCGAAGGAACTTTGGATGGACCTCTTCCGGGCGGGCGGAAGAGGCCCGCCATAGAGCCACTTCCTGAAAGCTCAGGTAGGCGCCAAATTGTCATTCATCCTTTGTGGATGGAAGGAAAAAGGTTCAAAGGAAGTGTTCTCTCCTTCTCCCTCGTCCTATCTCATCCAACCCAGTACTTTTTCCTGTCTCCTCTCACTTCCTGCTTCCTTCTTCCTCTCTCCAACCTACATCCTTCCTCCTCCCTCTTGATTTCGCCTATTTCCTCCCAGCAGGTGATAATGGAAGAGTTTGATTGGAAGGGCGTGCATGATTTTTTTTTTTTTGTTTTGTTTTTGGAAAACGCAGTCTTGGCACGCTTGCGCCAATTTTTGCCGCAGATGGCGGAGGCAAATGAAAGGCTTGAAATGGCTATGCAGGTCTGTACTCATTGGCTCCCCTTCTTTGCTCTTCCCTTCCCGTTGACTTTAGAAATTTTAGCACGGCGCCATTTACTTTTTTATCTAGAACAGGCAGGGAAGGTGAACTATTTTTCTCTCTGTGTCTCGCTCTCTCTTTCTCCCGCCCCCCTCCCCCCCTTTTCAAGCGTTTCTGAGACTGAAGGGTTTGCATACAGGTGGAGTCGAGGGAAGCCTTTGACATCGAGGTACTGACGGGAGGTGAAGATGCGCCACATATACAGATGGTGAATTCTGTGTCCTTATCCCTTGCCTTCCTAATCATTTTCAGTCTCGAAATTGAGATGCTAGGCCCAATTGAAGTACTGAACACCTTATGCCTTGAGCCCGTTAAAGCCTCATCAACTGAATGTTTTAGTACAGTTTATAGCTCGTTTATGCGTGTGAGTCTTTGTCCTTGCAACTTCTACTTGGAGGTTTCACATTATTTAGTCCAAGAATCTAGGAAGTTAGGTCTTTAAGAATCTAGGAAGTTAGGTCTTTATTCATGCCCTTTCCCCCCTCCCCCCCCACCCTCCTCCCCTTTCTTATTTTTCTGTTGGTTTTTGCCTTCTTTTTCGAGTGACTGCAGGATTTGAATCTTGGAATTGCGGAGCTCAGGACGGCAGAAGCTGTGGCGGTCGCCGAGCGGTTAGTGAATGGGCACGGAGGGGAAGGGGAAAAGGAAGTTCCCTCTGTTTCAAAAAGTTGTGATAAAGATATCGATAGTGAAAGCGGGAGTGAAGGAGAGGGGGCGAGGCAGGGAGAGGAACAAACGGACGAGTCTCGTGCTTCTGGGAAGAGGCATGTGGGCATTGAGGAGATATAACGTTGGCTGTTCACACATTAGGGTTTGCTCTATAGGGGACAGCTACTACGCTTTTGCGACCAGTCCCTTGTGGTTCCCCATGCTGCTTTGTCCATGTACATTTGATGGCCTCGCCATCGTGAGTTCAATGTTCAATGCTCAATTTTCCCCCCTCGCATAAGAAAGTGTGCATTTATTGATGTACATATGAATGGATGGTGGATGGATAAATGGATGAATGGTGGACGGATACATGGATGAATGGTGGATGTACATATACTTATTTACGTACATGTGTGTATGTATATATTGGTGGAAAGTTCGACGCAAAGGTCATTTTAGGTGATCAGGGTTACTTGACCCCCAACCTCATATGGAGCTTGTACTCGCCGCTTATGGCCATGATATTCATGCGCTCAACACTATACAGAGACCCAACATCGGCAGAATGCTTTTTTCAAAAAGAAACGTCTAAACCCAAAAGTTTTCAAAAAACCAATTCATCCAGCAATCCCCTCATGTTAGAACATGCTTTCCCAAGAGGCGCTTATTACATACATGAAAGGAAGGGGAGGAGGCCAAGAAAGGGGAGGGGCTTCATCTGACCATCTAGTCCAACATTTTGGTCCAATCGTGAGGCTCCCACTTCTTGGCAAATTCCTTCACCCTCCGCTCCTGTTGGTCGACTCTCGGTCTGCGACGAATGTCTTCGTGTGCGAGTTCCAACATGCCGGCGACAACATCTCTACCGAAGGTGGCTTTGAATGTGCTTTCGTCGTCAATCACATGGCAATAGCCGCCCTGCTTCCACATAGAACACCCCAAAAGAAAGATCAGCAGGGCACGTAACACCATATGCTTACCCTTTTGTTTAAACTACAGCATCGCCATAATTACAGGGAAGTCAAAATATCAAATTTCGTAGGCATTGAAGCTCCTCCCATCAAACCGGGTGTCCCTTTTATAAGATGAAGTCTGAAGTCCATGGACTCGTTCATGAACGATACATGGGAAGTAAGCCATGCTTGACACAAGGCTCTCCTTTCTTAAACAGAGAGACTTGTTGAGGCAGAGGTGATGTCTATGGCCTCACCTGTAAGCCAAATTCCACATGGAAATACGGAAAATTCTTTGGAATGCTCGCCCTTAATCCCTTGCCTCGCGTATCGATCAATCTTTTGGCATTATGTTGACTCCACTCCTCCTCCGCCTCATCTATTGCCTATCCCCAATTTGAGGCATCCAGTCTTTTGTCAGCAAAATAACGATATAAAAATTCCATAAACAGGAGATTGAGGAGAGAGCTAACACTGTAAGAAAGTATAGAGCAAAACGAATTGAATTTCAATTCCAGATGCCTAAGCAAGCCTCTCACCATTAGTCATAAACGACGACACTTAATGCATCAAAAAATAAAAAATCACTAAATTTGTTGAAACATACCTTTTTGAAGTACATCGGAGCTTGCTCTGCCACTTCTTCAGGCACAGGAATGCACTCCACAAAGCAATGCCTTTTCTGACGATTCAACGATACCGCAGTTTCCAGAAACAGCACCTCCTGACCTTCCTGACCGAACATTTTGACCAAACACTTTTTGAAGTTACGAATCTCCTCCCACACATCTTCGTCCACACTTCTCGTCGCACCTTCATGCTGTAAGCGTTCCTCCCATAACAACCACCCGTAAACAAACAAGAATTGCCTGCCTCAGTAGAAGCCTTCCAAGAAAGACAGCAAAGGACGAATGCAAGGCGGTGCAAGCCGCCGATGCATCTGCCAGGTGTCAAGCACCCATCGGCTCTTGGTGGACCCATCACCTGCATGGTGCAGATGTAGCTATGGCCATCCACGAGAGGACTCCTTGGAGCCAACATGAGGTATGTCTTGTTCCCAATTCCGACCATAAGATGTTTTGGTTTGTTGGGTCCATCGAAACAAAATTGACATTGGAGCTGATTCCTTCCCATGCGTTCAAAATCTGCTCTCTGTTTACTGGCTTGACGATCGTCTTGCTTTTTCCTGTGAGAGGCAGACCATCACCCCTCTTCTTCAGCTTTAGCCCAAACCCCAACTTTCGAGCAGTGGAAATTCTAATGGGTTCGCTTGAGCCTTCAAAATAATCACTGGTTTATTACACAATCAGCACTTTAAAATGCCTACCCCAATGGCCAAAAGGGCACGAAAATGTCCTTTTCACGTGTTCACACTAGAATTGTACATACCTTGTGCCTTTCCGATCGCGAGATTCCATTAGCTCCAAACCCATGTCATGATCGTACTCATCATCTGCACTGGGCATAGCTTTGAAGCGTGCATTCCGCACAATATTATCAGTAAGGTTTGCATCATAATCCTCTCCTGCAGCTCCATGTCTCTGCTTTGCCACCAAAGACTGTAGACTCCAGCCATCGTCATCTCCATAGTACCTGCAGGTCAAAAAAAGAGTAGGATAAATAAAACGCACATAATTGAAACCCCTGTTTCCTATGTAAAGGAAAGCTGTTGTCAGTTCACGCTCTAGTAATTTCCGAAGGAAGGTCATATGTGGGAAAGAAGGGCAGTGGATGGCATGAAAATTCACATTCCATGCATTCCATGGATCGACACTTTCTGTACTGAGTTTGTCTAATCTATCATTCCAGGCCCCAAAAGGCCTATATTGGTCAGATTTTTGTCCCAAAAAAAAAAAAAAAAAAAAAAGGGCCTCACCCTCCCCAAACCTAATCAAACCCATACCCAATAATGTAAATCATCATCACAACAACCCTTTCAAGGAGCTTCACATGCTCGCTCTTACCTTGACCTCGTGGGTCCCTCCTTCCTTCCGTCCGTCTTTTTGTCGGAGTTTTCGTCATATCGCTGCGTAATCTTCTTCTTTCGCTCAATCTCGTCGGTTGGCCCCATTTGCCGAATGTTGGTAAAGGCACCCTCGACAGCTCGACCCTGTGCGTCGACGAGCGGTAGCAGCACAACCTCCCTTTTGCGGAGCATTTCCGCCTCCTTCTGAACTCCAGAGATTAACAGGAAGCAGAAATGACAGCAGGAAGTGCGAGGAAGTATAAATAATGAGATAGATTTGCCTCTCCCTCAAGCAGTACGAGAATAACTGAATCTAGGAAGGAAAGGGACTAGTCCATCTGAGGATATGTCATAAAGATTCTGAGAAAATAGGAACTAGTAAAGTTCTTTAAGGGATGACAGGCACTCATCTCTACATCTCGTGCCCTCCTCCGCTTCCCCTCCCCCTCTCCCTCTCCCCTCCCCCTCCCCCTCCCCCCTCCCCCTCCCCCTCCCCCCTCCCCCTCCCCCTCCCCCTCCCCCCTCCCCCTCCCCCTCCCCCTCCCCCTCCCCCCCCTCCCCCTCCCCCTCCCCCTCCCCCTCCCCCTCCCCCTCCCCCTCCCCTCCTCCCTCCCCTCCCCCTCCTCCCTCCCCTCCCCTCCCCCTCCTCCCTCCCCTCCCTCCTCCCTCCCCTCCCTCCTCCCCTCCCCCTCCCCCTCCCCCTCCCCTCCCCTCCCCTCCCCTCCCCTCCCTCCTCCCTCCCCTCCCCTCCCCCTCCCCCTCCCCCCTCCCCTCCCCTCCCTCTCCCTCCCTCTCCCCTCCCCCTCCCCCTCCCCTCCCCTCCCCTCCCCCTCCCCCTCCCCTCCCCCTCCCCCTCCCCCCTCCCCCTCCCCCTCCCCCTCCCCCTCCCCCTCCCCTCCCCCCTCCCCTCCCCTCCCCCTCCCCTCCCCTCCCCTCCCCCTCCCCCCTCCCCCTCCCCCTCCCCTCCCCCTCCCCCTCCCCCTCCCCCTCCCCTCCCCCCTCCCCCTCCCCCTCCCCCTCCCCCTCCCCCTCCCCCTCCCCCTCCCCCTCCCCTCCCCACCTCCCCCTCCCCCTCCCCCTCCCCCTCCCCCTCCCCCCTCCCCCCTCCCCCTCCCCCCTCCCCCTCCCCCCTCCCCCTCCCCTCCCCTCCCCCCTCCCCCCTCCCCCCTCCCCCTCCCTCTCCCTCTCTCTCTCCCGCTCCCTCGCTCACACACACACACAGGGGCAGGCAAGCGACCAATAGAGGTCAGAAAGACGTACTTGGAGAGCCTCCGCTTCCTTCACCTTCCCCATCAGCCGCAACTTCATCGCCTTGGCAGCGAGTTGATTGGCAGATAAGCCTCCCCCAGTCGATGCAGCCACAGTCGAAACCTGCGTGGGCGCTTCCTCTCGAAGCAACACAATTTCTTTTGCTTCTTCTACCACTATTTCCCCCTTTCCCTCTTCGGCCTTCCGTTCTCGATCTCGATCCTCCTCCTTTCCCTTTCCCTCTCCTTCTCCCTTTCCCTCTCCCACTACCTCTCCCTCTCCCTCTCTCGTCCCTTCAGGACCTAGGCTTGACAAGGCGTCCAGCATTGCTTTGGCTTTCCTCTCAACTTCTGCATCCTTTCCAACGCCAAAGCCTAGGTGAACCTTGTTGTCTCTCTCATCGCCTCCCTTTTTTAAACCACTCAATGAAGGTAGAATATCCGCAGCACCTGCTCCCTTCTCCATGCTAACCCTCCCTTCTCTCTCCTGCGGCTTCCCTTGAGAGTTCCCTTCAATCCGCGGCTGATTCTCATTTCCTTCCTTTACTGTTCTACGTTCCAACGCAGGGAAAGCTGAAGGCCTTTTCCATGTTAATCGCTCATCACCCTTCGGGACGCGCATTTGCTCCCTACCAGACCGTACGTCATTCAGATAATCTCGCTTGCTTTCTCTAATGCGTCTATCGTCCTTTTCATCATCAGCATCTCCTGTTCCTTTCCTATCCCCAAACTGCCATTTCCTCCCTCTTTCACGCCCTTGCTCATCCCTACTGATTTCTCTATCGTTTCTATCTCTATGTTCTTTCCTTTCTGCTGGTTTGCGATCATACTCCTGTTTATTATTGCCTATATTCTGGACCTCACCTCTATTCTCTGCCTCTCCTCTCTTATCAATCTGCTCACGATTTCTCGCTGCAAATCTGTGAGCAAAGGTTGGAGCAGCTCGTGTCGAGGAGAGTCCCGCTGTCAACTCAGCAACCGATCCCCACCGATCTCCAACTACCTGCAATGGAACATGATGACGAGTGTTGTGGTGATGATCAGCAAATCTTATTGCCCTGCACTTGTTTCAGGAAAGGGAACATTGGCAACCCCTTAAAAGCGTCTACACATCTTCAGCGCTTTCACAACCCAGCACTTTGTCATGTCAAAGATACATCACATAATGCTATGTCTCCTCTCTCTCCTCTCCTGTCCTCTCCTCTCCTGCCCTCTATCTGTTACAGTAAGGCAGCCAACTTCACCTCTTCAAGCGATTTTCCTTCCCGAGCTGCCTGTTCCTTGGCTCTCTTAAGCGCCTTCAGCCGCCAGCTGGCTCCAGCATCGCCCACTCCCGGGGCGACAGCTGGCGGCCTCTGATCTCCAACCATTGGCCCTCTATCTTGTGGAAATCCGGATGCATCTCCTGACTTCCAATACGGATTAAGCTCCTTGGAAGAGATTTTGGGTTTCTGCACAATCAGAAGGGCACTTGGTATCAGTATTTGACGCCTTCATACATAAATGCATGCATGCCTTTGGCTGACTGCCTTCCAATAAGGTCTTTTTCTAGGTTCAGAAACTCCTGCAGAGAAGAAAGAAGCATTCGACATTTTTCTTTCATCCAGTAGGTTATTGAATATTTTCCTGAACGGTGGTTTCACTCTGATTTGAAGCTCATTTCGCAAGCCTGTACCTGCACTATGCAAACCAAATACAGCCAAGTCTAAGCATCTACAGTAGCTGATTAGAAGAAACTGTCACAAGTGAATGTTTGAGTTTTCTCACATCTGGATCCTCCACTATCGGCTGTTGCGGCTGTGGTTCGTCAATGATTGGTCGATCGGGAGCTTTAGTCATCCAATCAAGCCCTGCTGCCTCTCTTTTGGAGACCGACTCCTCAACCGCCTTCTTGACAACATGTCTGTCCTCCTCCTCAGAGGACGAACCTGCATAGGCCAGCAATTCTATTACGGCGCAGATAAAACTCAAATATATACTATGGCCGAAGTCATGTCGTTCAACCTTACCAGAGTCACATAATGCTGCACACAGCCTTCAGCTCCAGAATGTGGATGGGCAAACTTTCACTCTGAGCATATTGAAGAAAAAAGTGAACTCAAATTGATGGTGATGGTGAATTGATGCATTGAGTTTTTCCTCAACATACCATCTTGATGTCATCTTCTCTGCTAAGCATCTCAAAAAATATAAAAAAACGCTCACTCCATGTTTCTAGCCTGCACCTGGAGTTTGGCAAACTTATTCATACCCGCGCTCTCTTCAGCCGATTCCGGGTCATCGAAACTGCTCCTCCGCTTTTTCCTTTTTTTCAAGTATATCTCATCACTGTCCTCTGTCCCCTCTCCACTCTCCTCATCCATCATTTTGTGCGACTTCTCTGAAGACCTTTTCTTCTCCTTCTTCTTATGTTTGTGTTTTTTGCTCTTTCGGTCGCTTTTATTCTTCTTTGGTTTCTCATTGTCTCCACCAACTTCAGATTTCTGTTGTCAACAAGCCAAACATGCATACTTCAAGACGTTGTTTTCAGATTCTCTCCAAAAACAGAGAACCAGTCCAACTTCCAAGTCAAACCAGATACGACAAATTACAAAATTTACCTTGGGTTGCTTCTAGAATTAAAACAGACAAAATTTACGTAATCATCTCCTCTTTGTGCGCAAATGAACATATACAAGAATTGCCCTTAATGAAGTAGTATGTGCTTCAGGATTCCTGGAAATAATCTCTCCCTCCGTCAGCTGTAAGATTAAAAGCATAGCGTTTACCTGCTGTGCTCTTTTCTGTGGTTGTTGCTCCTCTCTCCTCCGCTTCTGCTTCTCACTGCCCTCCCCTCTTGCACCTTCCAACCTCTTCAACTCCTCCTGGTCCACAAACCTAATGCTGCCTAACATTTTCTCTTTCTTGGAACAGATTCCTCCCCTTGTATTCGAGCCCAATGCCAGAAACAGGCGAGTCAGTTGAATGACAACCTGCAGGCCTTCATCCCCTCTTTAAGCTGAGGGCAGTCAAAAAACCCTAAAGCATCAAGAAGAGCATGATAATGCTCTGGTTTCGACAGTGCTTTGCTTCAGGCCGTCCAGCCGTCGTAGAGAGTGTCGGATAGAGATATTGCAGATACTTGGAAAGGGAACAAAGAAACAAATGCTTTGAACGGAGGGAGCCGAAGGAAGGAGAAACCAGTGAAGGGCGTTGAGAGTGTATGAGAATGGCCACGGTTTGTGGTTTGCAGGTTTTGCTATTTAGGTTGAGTTATTGGGTATTGAATTTAGGGTTGGCTTCTGAAGGGGCGTACTGGTGAATTTGGACGTGCTGACTGCCGAGCAAGTTGAGGAAGAGCGGACGTCTACTACTGAACTTGAATTCTAAAAAAAAAAATTGGACAAACATTGATTCACTTTTTTGTTTTTTTAAACCAATCCTTTGCGAGTCATATTGCAGTAGAGTAACGACTGTCATCTTCAACCTTTTTCAAGAAATCAAGACTTTTCAGCCTCGTCTTTGTGTGCTCTCCTTCTGCTATCGCTGCTGCTCCTGCAAAACAGAAAATGCCTCAGCTTGCCATGGCGGCGATCAGAAGCGCTTTTGCAGCACTCTTCCTCTCATCGCTTGTGCTGCGTTTGACTGCTGGTGATGTTTCCCTATATGAGAATGCATACGTTGCAGCCTCTGGCCCCACAGAGCCTAGCGCTTTTCTGGAGCATACTCGCAAGGTCGTCATCTGTATAGCCTCCTCTTCACTCTATATAGTGCCTATCATTGTCGTCATTGCTTGTATGAAGGTGGATTTCTTATTGTTTCCTTTTTAAAAAGTTGGAAAGTCTTTGGTTTGGTCAGCATACCAGATTGAGATATTCTGCGATTGTTTCATGAATCATATATTGAAGCAATGGATGTATGTGTGTTTCATCATGTGATTTCTGCAGGAGCTCGGAGATTGGCTAATCAGTTTGCGGCGAGAGCTTCACAAAAAACCGGAGATTATGTTCCAGGTACTGCCCTCACTATATTCAATTATGTCGCCACGGAAATTCGCAATCTGCTTCACCTCGAGAACCCTCTGAACCGGTGATTCAGCGTGCTAAGGCAGCGGCCGCTATTTCCTCACTTTAGAAAACAAATTCGAAGAGGCGCGATGTCTTATCGCCTTACATGTAGTCATTTAGGCTTACACAACAAACAGAACACTATAAAATTCAGAACAGAACATTACATAAACAGAACAAAACATAACGTGAATAAAAGAATAGAACATTACATCCAATTTGTTGTTTCACTACAAAGGAAGAGGGAGGAGGATGGGGTGGCTCCTTTTCTTTAATCATGAAAGCTGGTTCCTTAGTTCATCTTTACTTCGTACTCCGTTGCAGAGATCTTGTCCATAACCAGAAAACTAATGTGTCCATATTGTGCATCCCCTCAATTATATAAAATAGGGAGTCACGTGAAGTTTGCAGGTCCTCCCTTGAAAAGTCAAAGTATACCATGTACCCAATTTGCGTAAAGTCCATTTCACATCACTATCTATAGACCAATGCCAATCCACAAGTCATGTATAGACCATTTCATGTCAGTGCTCAATTTTACAAGTGTTTTTTCTCAAGCAGAATCCTTAGCAAGAACCCAACTCCTACCCTGCAAATCTTGCAGGAGTACAATACTAGCGCATTCATTCAAGAAACGTTGAGCAGCTTGGGAATAGATTACAAGGCTGGCTACGCTCGTGGCACAGGTACTGCATCTCCCTTTCCCTCAAGGGGATCGTTTTTGGGACGATCCTGCCAATGCTTGACGTCTCAAGACCTGCTTTGAAAACAGTCACTGCCACTACTGGATGGTCTGACCATACGATTCTCTCAACAGGGGTGGTCGCCAGCATCGGTAATGGAAACGGCCCAGTGGTTGCACTTCGAGCGGACATGGATGCCTTGCCGATTCTAGAGGAAGTTGAGACCGACTTCAAAAGTCAGGTGCAATTTGTCACTCATTTCATATTGTTCTTTGTTCTGCTTGGTCGTCGTTTTCTTTGATTGAAGAGCTGGACGTGAGTTATGAGTTTGACATTTTTCAACAGACGTTGGAACTACGTCAAAGAAGTGTTTTTGTAACGTCGGTTGTATAACAACTCACCTGCGTTCACCTTTTGGTGGCCTCTGTATCTTTCTAATTGCATCTTGTCGAGTCCCATCCTCCTAAAATCTGGCTCGTCCTTTGCCTATTTTTTTTCTTACTTGAAAATTTTATCACTTAGCCAAACATGCAAACATTTTTCTTTCTTTCCCAAAACATGACAAACCGCAGGTTCGGCTAAATGTCTTCTTCCATACAAAATATTTGAACACATCACTTGCTGGCTCACTGTGCTGAGGTGGCCCAATCTGCAGACGCCAGGTGTCATGCATGCATGCGGTCACGACGCCCACATGACCATGCTTCTTGGAGCAGCGCGGCTCCTCAAATCTCGCGAAGCCGATCTCCAAGGAACAGTTCCGTGTGCGATGCCCCTTTTACATTTTTGTTCCATTTTTCACGTTTAAAAAACAAACCGTTCTTTGAAGCTTTGAGTCATCGTCCCTCTCTTTTGAAGTTGATGTTTTTCGACGTACCCTCAACATCACCCAACAGTTTGCTATGTTTGGAAGTTTACAAGAAACCTTAAATCATGAAAATTTCAAGGGACTTTTCTGGAGCAGGTGAGGCTTCTCTTCCAGCCAGCTGAGGAGGGCGGCGCAGGCGGTATGATGCTCGTGGAGGAGGGAGCTATGAAGGATGTTGAGGCTGTGTTTGCCTTTCATGTGTGGCCCACCCTGCCGTCAGGGTACACTCAAACTCACATCTGCAGTTTGACACTCACCACAGGCATATATGAAACACTTTACATCCTTCCGCCCCCTCACTTCCCTTTTGCAGATCCGCTTCAAATGACCTAATCTTTGAAAAGCATCGTTTTTATGAAGGATGCATCCGCCTTCAGCCAACAAAGCAGAGGCCCGATTTTTGAAGCAGTCATCCATATAATAAAGAAACTGGCGATTGCAATATTGGGGTCTGTGAGTTGCATGCATCAGAGTATGTTAGCTTACAAAAAAGAGGACTTATTCTACGGCTGCTTCAAATCACGCTGTCGAGGACGTCAAACCATGCCCTTTATACATGTGGATGAAAGGCTGAGTCTGAATTCCACTTGGAATGACTATTGAGAGGGATGGCAGAGTGGTGGCAAGCCGCCCAGGAGTCCTTATGGCTGCGGCAGGCCGGTTCACCATCACTGTGTACGGCAGAGGTAGGCCTTGCTCCATCCCCCTCTCCCTCTCCCTCTCCCTGTCCCTCTCCCTCTCCCTCTCTCCCTCTCCCTCTCCCTCTCCCTCTCTCTCTCTCTCCTCTCTCTCTCTCTCCTCTCCCTCTCCCTCTCCCTCTCCCTCTCCCTCTCCCTCTCCCTCTCCCTCTCCCTCTCCCTCTCCCTCTCCCTCTCCCTCTCCCTCTCCCTCTCCCTCTCCCTCTCCCTCTTCCTCTCCCTCTCCCTCTCCCTCTCCCTCTCCCTCTCCCACTCCCACTCCCACTCCCTTCCTTTTCCTGCCGAACGCAGCTAAGAGTTACTCCGTAATTTATGTCATGTTCATTTTTAAGACAGTTCGGTACAGACAAAGGTCTAGGGCTCATCATGATGGGAAGAGAAGAAGGAGGGGTATGCAGGCGGTCATGGAGCCATGCCGCACTTAGCCGCAGATCCTTTGGTAGCGGCAGCACACATCATAACCAGGTGGAGAACTCGTTTATGATTGTTATGAATATATTATGGGCTTCACAGTCTAATATTGCGAGCTCTTTCTATTTCTGCATTCATGCTTCTTCCCTTTCCCGTACTCCTTTGGTGGTATTCAGAAGCTAATTTTTCACAGGAGGTTTGGTTTTCTGAGGGCGGACAGTCTCCAGACTTTGGTTTCTCGAGAGACAAATCCGATCGACTCACGAGTTGTAACGGTGGGTCAGATACACGGAGGGGATGCCAATAATGTCATTCCTGCGAAGGTGACTCTGGGTAAGGGCACTCTCCCCCGCTCTCTCTTTTCTCCCTCTCCCTCTCTCTCTCTCTCTCTCTCTCTCTCTCTCTCTCTCTCTCTCTCTCTCTCTCTCTCTCTCTCTCTCTCTCTCTCTCTCTCTCTCTCTTTCTCTCTCTCTCTCTCTCTCTCTCTCTCTCTCTCTCTTTCTCTCTCTCTCTCTCTCTCTCTCTCTCTCTCTCTCTCTCTCTCTCTCTCTCTCTCTCTCTCTCTCTCTCTCTCTCTCTCTCTCTCTCTCTCTCTCTCTCTCTCTCTCTCTCTCTCTCTCTCTCTCTCTCTCTCTCTCTCTCTCTCTCTCTCTCTCTCTCTCTCTCTCTCTCTCTTTCTCTCTCTCTCTCACTCGCGCTCTCTCCCTCTCTCTCTCTCTCTCTCTTCTCTCCCTTTATTCAATCATTCAGTTCAGAGTCTCTTTTTCGCTTATTTCCTCTGTTCTCTCGTTTCTCTACCTCTCTTGCCTCTATCTCACCTTCCACTCCTCAGGTTGTGAAGTAGATGGCTACTATTGCAGCATCGGAGATTTTAAGGAGGGTTATTTGACCCTGCTGGAGGGGAGCAGGCGGCACATATCGATCTCTCAGCAAAGATGGATTTGAGATGTTGAAGAGGAGACTACTTGAGGTGGCTGAGTTGCAGGTGTGAAGGGCAACTTTTGAGAAATACTGCCCTCATTCAATGGCTTTTCAATAGACCATGCATTTGCACGAGAACATGGTGCAATTCTGTTTAACGGAACTGTTCATGCACATGGATAAGCACCATTTAGGGCTCGTTGGGAGCAGGCCAAGGTCGCGGGCTGTACAGCGGAAGTAGACTTCGGCTCCACGGCGGGATATCCTCCCACTATCAACCATGAAGGGGCCTATGAATTTGCCACTAATGTAGCAGCAAGGTGAAGCATTTTAATTGCGCCTTTACTGTTCAACCGCTCAAAGCGTTTTTCCACGAGTATTCTGTAGAACCTGAAGTGTTTGTAATAAAAGGAATATGGCACAGGGAACAAGGGATGTAAGCCATGCTTTTGTGGATGGGTCATGCCCTCTGGCAGGATGCTGGGAGAGAGCGCTATTCAGACTGTTCCTCCAACTATGGCGGGAGAGGTGGGTTTGAGTCTCCAAACCTAATCAGCGCTAGGGTTTCACTACTACAAGCCAATTATGTCCATGCCTTGCATGTCTGTCCCTTACAACTCTTGCCAGGCCCTATCGGATATAGGGTTCCGTATTGGAGCTGGGCTATTCGTACGTGATAAAGGAATGAGAAGACTGACTGGTTCATAGACTCACTTGTACGTCTATCTCTGTATTTGTATTTGATGTGACAGGATTTTTCCTTCTTACTTGAAGCTGCGCCAGGATGTATGCTCTGGCTGGGGATCCGCAACGAGTCTGCAAATGCCATCAGTGGGCTACACACATCCACGGTGAGAGAGACAAGAGGAGAGGGCAAAGGAAGGAGCTTTCCCTCATCTCCCGGAGAAACGTACCGCTTTGTGAAATCACAAGGTTGTTTGTTGAATTTCCTTCACCAGTCAGAATGCTGGCAAGCCTTGTCCGTTTTCGGTTTCAAAAATGCTGAATGCAAACTGAAAGGCCTAAGGGCTCTCCCACAAATCCTCCTTTTCTGAGTTCCTTGTTTTGGAACACGTGGCAGTTCACGCTGGACGAGGAGGTCCTTCCTCTCGGGGCGGCTTTGCATGTTGCGCTTGCGGAGGAGTTCCTCCAGCAGAGGGCTAAAGTGAGGCCATTTTAGTGCTTGGGGCAGACTTACTTGGGTCACTGAGTCGAGCATGTAAATACAGACCCATCGGGTCTTGTTCCGTCCCTTGTTCCCTCCCAAATCTTCTGTCGCATATATAGAAAGTAGTGAGCAGAAACCTATTCCTAAAACAGGCCCCCCCCCACGGCCCCTTTCCCATCACATGGTAATCGTTTGCTTTCAAGGATGCAAACTCTGACTGATTGACCGTGCTGAACGGGCTGGTAGTTACCCCTCGTTGAAATCGAGATGGAGTGGGGGAGGTTAGGCCATTGCTTGGTTAGGAAAAAAAAAATGGGCTCGTAAAGGGACATGGAATCGACACAGACCCGCTTCAGCAGTGGTTTCATGGAAGAGGCCTTTACATGTGAACAGTTAGCGGTATTTGCGGAATTAGAACGGTGCACGGAACGGCGTCGAGCATGAAACAGCTGTTCGTTTCCATGACAGTTCGGTTTCCAGTTGAACCTTCGATCTGACATGGAACGCGTTATCCTTTCCGCGAATGCCCGAAAGCATGAAACCGTACGGTACGGAAAAAAACTAACTGACACGTGTCGGTTCGATGCCGTACAGAAGGTCGCGGGTTCGACCCTCAGCACAAGACTAATTCGCAGTGCTCTGACCTGAGGCCTGAGCCTAAGGGGTAAACTGAGGTAATATTGTCAGTGGCAAGCTGAAGGCGAGGGCTTGGAGGGAGGAGAGGAGAGGGGGTAGAGGGAGAGGAGAGGGGGTAGAGGGAGAGGAGAGGGGAGGGGGGAAAAGAGGGGAGGGGGAAAAGAGGGGTGGAGGGGAGGAGAGGAGGAGGAAGGGGGAAGGGTGGGGGAAGTAGGACGGAGCTGGGGAGCCGGATCTGACAGCAGGAGGGAGCCATGGAGTGGAGGCGCGCTGCAGATGCAGGAGCAGTGGCTGTATCTAAGATAAGGGGCAGGAAAATGGCATCTCTCTTGGCTCCAGTCGTACAGCATCCACATCCATGGCATCCCCTTCCGCAGGTCTCCTGCAACCATGCAGGAGTTCCACAAGGTCAGACTTGTGCATCATCTTCCAGCGGATGCGAATATCTGGAGAGCAAAGCTATGCTGTCGCACGGCAGCTCTGCAGCGCTTCTCCGGCACTTATCGCTCCGCAGCTCTGCTCTTGGCAGAGCGGAATTGCAGACTGTGAAAAGTTTGAATCACAAGTTCAATTCCGATAGTACAGGGAGCAGCAACGACTCTTCCAAACGCGTGGTGGATGATGCCGAGAAATCATCTGCTTTGCCTGTTCCCAAGGCAGTTGCAATATTTTACGGACAGGAGAAGAACCTTTGCGTTGACTCTTGGCCGTCTGTGGGATCTCCGAGTCCCTGCATCTATCAGAAGCTTGCAAGCAGCTCAGACAGTCCTGCAAGTTGCGGAGGAAGAAGTGCATTTGGCAGTTGGTCCGGCGGAAGCTTCAGTGACGGCGGCCATGGCCGGAGCTTGAGGTCCAGTCTTCTCTCTGAACACATTTGCCCTGATTGCAAAAGTCCATTGACTTTGAATCAGCCTGCCTTTTCGTCTATATTGCCAGTATCTGTCAGCATTAGTAACAGCTCTAGTAAAAATGCTTCAGCGGACGCAATGTTTCCCGGCAATTCAAACAACCCAATGTATAAATGTACGTTCTGCCATAGAGGATACACCGAAGCACTTTCTCCTTCCAAGAAACAGCAGCGCCGCCTTGGGACGAGGTGGTTTGAGCCAGCAAATAACGACAGTCCCTTTGCCGGAGGAGTGGGAGGAGCTCCCGCAAATTACAGCTCTGAAACAGCATCACACATTGGTCATGTTTTTGAAGAATGCAGTGACTTCACTGTCGTCTCTCCAGTCGGAATAGCTCATTCGGAGGACTGGTCTGGAGAATATGATTCTAATGGCGGCAAATTCAATCCTCCGAAAGTGGAAAGTCCGCCAACCAAGCAGCTTATTCAGAGCCCTCAAAAGGCTCCAAATGCACCTATTGCAGTGCAGTCTCCTGGTTCTCCACCTTTTCTCCCTTCCACGAATCTCACCCGTGCACAGAGTGGAGGCGGCTCTGGAGGTGGTTCATCTAGTGATGGAAACTGGGGAGGAGCAAATATGGGGGAAGATCTTCCAACACCTGCAGACATTTGTGCTGCGCTGGATACATACGTGATTGGACAAACGAGCGCCAAAAAGGTAAGTCCTGCAGCAGTATTCGCCTGTTTAGAAGCCGAGACTTCTCGCCTGCACGGTATCATCTGTGCATACGTTAGTCGAGTCAGTCGAGCACACGAGATGTTCAAAGTGAATGAGGTAGAAAGGCTTGTTTACGCCAGTGTTTATTCGCGTTGTTAAAATGTTGAGTTTTAGGGTGCATTTCATGGCCCTGCAATGATTTTGAGCTGTCTATAGTCTGATTCAACGGAAGTTGCAGTTGACTTTCTGTAGAAATCCGAGCACGCTACTTTACTACTTGTGTATTTGGTGCCTGGAATCTAAGGGCTAATCCATTGTGATGGTTTTTCGTTTGAGCCTTTGGTAGGTGCTCTCTGTGTCAGTCTATAACCACTACAAGAGAATTCACTATGAGAACTTGCGGAAGGAGCGAGCTTCGGGAGCTTCAGGAGGGTGAGTATTTTTCTGTATTTTCAAGAGGAGATCCCCCTGCCTTTGTTCACTTGCATACGCAGACTCTCAGGAGACATTTAAGGAGAGTCTTTCAGTAATTGCAAGGGCTCATAGCCTCCAAATCAGTGGTACTAACATTTCCGAAGTTTCAACTGAGACCTATTTGTAGATGTTTAGGTCAATTATCCTGGCTGTTTGTTCTCCCTTATGAAGTTGTACATTTGACTAATTCTCTCAGACAGTGACATATTGCATGTCTTCCATCTTGTTCCAACGAGGTCCGGCATATGCACGGCCACCATTGATGGATGTTGAATTTTTACTAGAGCACACGCCAAAAACTTATGACTTTTGGACAGTATTGGGATGTTTGAGGAGTTTGAGATGACTGGCAAGTGCCTGTGATTGGTAACACAGGCGAGGTGATGCGGAGCAAGAGGAGGGAGATGAAGATGATGATGTGGAGCTGGAGAAGAGCAATGTGCTCTTAATGGGCCCGACAGGCTCCGGTAACTCTTCCCTCCTCTCAAACTTTTCTGGCCAGCTTTCTCAAATCCATTTCTGAATTGAGATAGACTCATGAACATGGATTGTGACGTCTTTATTGTGTATCTGATACGTTTTAAGCAATGGCATGGATTTGAATTCCATTTGTAGTTGTTGCATTTTTTGTCTAGTGTACATTTGGCGTATGAAGTCAGTATTACTGTTCTGTTTTGGACTTGGAGCTCACTATTTATATGATTTTTTTGCCCATACTTTGGAGGCCCTCTTGTTGTTGTTCACTGTCCTTTGGATTCGTGTTGATTGGCAGGCAAAACGCTTCTGGCAAAGACTCTTGCGCGATTTGTTAAAGTGCCATTTGTCATAGCAGATGCGACTACCCTCACGCAGGTTGGTTCTCTTTACTCGTTGGATCAAAAAAGTGCCAAGTTATTGGTCATGTTTGTTAATCTCGACCAATCCTAAGCAGTATCAACCATGGCCTGCAACCTGCTTAGCTAAGGAAGGAAGCATTCTTAACCATTGCTGACCAAGAAAAGCTTACAATTTTTAATAATACTTGAGCATAAAAATTCAATTTTTACTAGTGGTTTCGAACAAATGGAAGTGTCAGTGGTTTTATCACCACCAAACGTTGGCACATTGAAACTTTCTTTCATCTGCTGTTAACTTCTCCCTGTGGACTGGCGCCTGCAGGCAGGGTATGTAGGTGAAGATGTGGAATCTATTTTGTACAAACTGTTACAGGTTTGCTCCTCCTCCATCGCCCTTGGTTTTCTTGAACTGCTTTCAGGCCGGTGTTGGTTTATGCCCTCCATTCTCTCTTATGAAGCTAATTTTGTGATCAATTTACATTGGCAGAGTGCAAACTTCAACGTTCAAGCAGCACAGCAGGGCATTGTATATATTGACGAGGTCGATAAAATTACCAAAAAGGTCTGTTTTTATCTGGTGGATGCCTTCTTGCTGCATGTCCCTATGTAAGCAGAAATGCTGACTTTTACTTTTGGCAGCTGAGACCTGATTTGGCAAAAAGATGTGTTCCCTAATGGCCTCAGTCAGTTTCCTGTGAAGGTGAAATTACCAAATGACCAAATTGTCTCCGTTTGGGCCAGCAGTAGCTTACAATATGGGAGAGAGAGGGAATGATGTTGTGCAGGCAGAGAGTGTGAGCATCACGCGTGATGTCTCTGGTGAAGGCGTGCAGCAGGCTCTGCTGAAGATGCTTGAAGGCACTGTAAGACTCCTTTCTGCTCTTGGCTTTCCTTAGTTTTTTCAAAGAATTCCAAGAAATGTCGTTCGGGAGTGTACACTGCATATGGGTCTCTTGCAAATGACTCTTTACAGAATGACCCAAATCCAATAGGGAAGGCGAGGCTTCTGTCTCTTTCATCTAGCATGCAGAAGCAAGATGACCAAGTAACAACTTATACTTAAGGACTTACAGAACTTCGTTGATCAAGGTGTTATCACTATCTTGTTGTGAAGAGATATTTGTTGATACTTTGTAATGTAACTGCTTGGGGTGATTATGACAGACCTGAGAGAGGGCTTTGTGATGACAAAAAAGCAAACACATGAGCCTCTGCAGGATATATGCGCACCGAGGCAAACTTTTTGGGTCTGCCCGGCCTGTGGGGTCTAAGATTAATGTGTCAAAATGCTAATCTGAGAGCCCTCTTTCCACATATCACTTTATTCGTTTTCTTCATGTGACCTTTGCATTGTGGCTGGGCTCATTCTCGTATGTAGCGTTTAGAGTAAGGATGGCTTCTCAATAATAGTAGAACCACAGTGTGGCAGATCAAACTATCCTAAACTGGACCGCTCGTCCTGTGTGCTACAGGTGGTGAATGTGCCAGAGAAAGGTGGTAGGAAAAATCCTCGTGGCGAGTATATTCAGGTCAGTTTTGGCTTCTTCTGCGCCTTTGACAGCTCATGTTGGGTTGTCGAATGTCCTCATTAGTATCGAGTACCATTTTAAATAAGTATCGAGTATGAATGTTCGAGCTGTGTGAGTACTCTGAAGGAAAGTTTCCTTTCCTTATACTCATCCAATATTTTACCGTGGAAGCGTTATTTAGTTTGAGTGTTATCTCTGCTTTACGATGGCAGGTCGATACTCGTGATATTCTGTTCATTTGTGGAGGGGCGTTCGTTGACTTGGAAAAAACTATTGCAGAGAGGTGAGCTTAGTTTTGCAGCTTTTTTTAAGGCCAGAATATTCCTGCATTTCCTTCTCACCCAGGTGCAGCTAGCTCTATGACGTACCCTCTTTGCTTCTCTCCCAAGGAAATGTTGGTTTTGGTTTTCTCTTCTTCGAGTTGTTATACGGAGATGCGTCTGACAGACAACCATGCCAAAAGGTCTTCACATCTGATGCATGGCATGTTCTTAATTTTCATTTTGCCATTTCTTTTGATGGAAGCAGGAGGAGTAACTCCTCCATTGGCTTTGGAGCTCCGGTGCGAGCCAATATGCGCGGAAATCGCACTATTAATCCAACTCTTACCTCAAGCCTTTTGGAGACGGTACGTTAAGGGATGGCCCGCAATGAAGCATATACACAGAAACAGGCCATATGAGCAGATGATTGCTCGATTGGATAGTTATACCGGCTAGCAAACGAAAAATGATTCGTTCGCTCTTTCTCACCGCATTGCTGTTATTTTTATGGCTGCTTTTGCGACTTATCTAGTTTCCGGTGAAACATGTGCAGGTGGAAAGTGGTGATCTCATTGCTTATGGCCTTATTCCCGAGTTTATTGGGCGATTCCCTGTGCTGGTCAGCCTCGCCGCTCTCAATGAGGACGAGCTCGTGGAGGTAACCTTTCAAGACTAAAGCTAGAGGCAATACTCATTAGTTTTGGGTTTTCTTTCGTACTTGTTCGTGAAAATATTAAGTCGGTTGATCCGATGTGGCATGCCCCCTTGGCTGCATATTGACCACCTTGTTCTGATTTTACTGGCTTAGTTGCTGAGTAAGTCCTCCCTCACTTGAATTGAAGGTGCTGGTGAAACCCAAAAACGCGCTTGTTCGACAGTTCCGAAAGCTGCTCAAACTAAGCAATGTGAGTTCCTTTGCGTTTGGAGACTGTTACGTCTTCAATTGTGTCTTAATCGAAGCGACCTTCCTCTTGTACCACATTTGATCTTGATCAAGCTTCTTCGGCACAGATTATGCTGCTCTCTGCTGGATGTTGTCTTATTGGGTTTCTGCTGTTACTCTTCTTGAGATGCTCCTGACTTGGTCGATAACGTGACCTAACTTTCACAAGAAGGGGACACTTGCAGGCCAAGCTTCATATGACAGAAGGTGCTGCCCGAGCCATTGCTCGTAAGGCGATTAGCAACAGCACAGGGGCGAGGGGTCTGCGCTCCATTATGGAGAGCCTCCTGAGGAATGCAATGTTTGAAGTAAGCACCTAGAGACGAGAGCGAATCATGGCTGAAGTTCACAGTCCCCTCATATCTTCATTCGCTCTTTCCTACTAGAGCACACTGTAGGAAACTCGTTGATCTCTTCGGCAGGATGATAGCGGGAAAGTACAGCCGTTGCTTTGTTGTCCTCTTTCCCGGGCAGGTTTAGGTGTGAGGTTCTGCAGTTTAAATTCTAATTTTGCGGACATGGCATCCAGGTACCGAACACGCAAGTGGATGGTGTGCTGCTCGATGAGGAGGCAGTAGGACAGCCGCAGGAGCATGGCCCGGGGGCAGCCGTCTTTTACCAGAAAGGCTCTCTGCGGCGACATTTGGAGCAGCAAGAAGGCAACGATGTGCAGGTGAGACTCGAGTGCTAAGGCTGGGGCTGGGGGAAGGGGAGTGGGTGGGCGTGGGGTTGGGGATTGTCTGTCTATTTTAGAAGTCGTATGACGAACAGAATGGCTTTTGTGAGTGACTGTGCGCCTGATGTAGCGTAGCGAAAGACATTCTTGAGTCTCTTTTGGAAAGGAGATATGTCTTTTCGTGATCCTTGAGATGTATATCATGCGGTCATGGTTAGCCATGTTCAATAGACTCGTCCGCCTCCCCCTCCCCCTCCCTTTCCCCCTCAATGTTAGGAGTTGGCGTCCTTGTGGCAGGAGCCTGAACAGCAAGAAAGCAGCGGTGAGGGAGAAGAATCGGACGCAGACGCAGAGTCGGAGGTAGCCATCGCAGGGGCGGCCGTAATGTGAATATAGCCACTGCCTGGACTGTCCTTCACGCTCGGATCAACCCACTTAACAACTCTTAATCATGGTTCCATACTTCCGTAAGTTGTGGTGCTGTCATTATTCGTCAGGTCTATACTGTAGATGATATATCATGTAGCTTAGCCGCACTCTGCTTATCTCCTCTCCCTCTTCTTTCCCTTGGCTCCCTACTCTCGCTCTCCTTGTGTGAGCTATGATCTGCCTCAAATTGCTACTGTATATATGCACAGTTAGGAGTTTAACTGACACCTGGAACCGAACGAGGCAGACTTGTTTATATGTACCAGTCTGTGCAGCAACAGTTAGACGTGAAGCGGCGAAGTCTCAATATTTGCCGTACATTATATGGAGAATACTGACTTTGAATTGTACCACATAGAAGGTCTATGGTGATGACTTTCATGCAAAGAACGTGTTGTTTTTGCAATGCAAATAAGCACATTGGCTTCACGTTGAAATTGAAAGACTTGATTGGTAGTTGGCTTTTTGTATGTCCGCTTTATTTTTTCTTTTTTTCTTTTTGTTGAGTCTGATAGCATCCGATTTTTTTGAAAAACGTGCCGAAGGGCTCCATATCGAATTCTCCTCCAAATTTTAGAATATACAAAAAAAATTCCCAACGCCGACGTTACCCCAAATATTATTACACATTTTGTATAGCCAGATTTTAGCTCAACCATCCCCACTATGAATTCCACAATCCGTGAAGCAAATTTCGTAATCGGAAATCAAATATTCGACCACAGATTTAAAGCATGAAATGTAGCACCCACGCACAGAGTCCTACACGTCTACAACCAATACGGAGCAACAAACTGATTATCCCCATGCATTTGTGGAGACTTCCGGACGGCAAGTTTACATATGAGGAGACTTGAATTACAGGAGAAGCCTACAGGCCAACTAGTGGTGAGAAAATACTAATGGGTAGGAGGGCGAAAGTAGGAGAAAGTGAGGGGCCAAGTAGGTACTACCAAAGGGCCACACAGCTCTTCACCTACAAATAAGAGGCAAGGGTCGTCGCATCTTTGCAAGTTTCTTGCAGGTAGTGCTTGATCAAGGAGTTGACTGACGACTTGGATTAGTTCACTCTGGCTCGCTTCCTCATACCAAAGGACCTCCAGCTTCAACATGTCTCACAATGTCGTTAAGATCAGGAATACCTTCCTCTCACTGTATCAGTTGCCTTCCGCGTTGTGCCACCCGTACGTGCAGGGAGGAATGGACAGAAACTCGTCAAAATCCTTCACATGTACGTCACAGCAACTCCACTGTTCACAGAGGACAAATAATCTGGTCAGTTCAGTTCAGGCGAGCGGAGATGAGCACCTGATCCCTGACATCTTGGAAGCAGGAATATACAAGCAGGACATCTTAGGGGACAGGGTGGAAAAGTCGCATCTCACCCCCTTGCGGCGGTCGTGAAATACAGGAGGTCCAGGATGGTAGTGGCAAACGCTCTCACTGTTTTCCTTCTCCGTGTATTCCAAACCACACCCCTTATTGCGGCACTTTTTCTTGGCATTCAAATCCAGCAAACGAGGCTGGGAAGCAGCAGTTGTGGAGGGAGGGGAAGGTTTAGCGACAGGGGCAGTTCTGACTGCTTCTGATGCTCGTGATGTGACTCCTGCAGCGAAAAGAAGGAAACGTGCAGAGATGAGATCAGGTTTTAGGATTAACAGGTTGGCTTAGGCCTAAGAAAATCAGGCTGAACGAAGAAATACTCAGGAATTGTTGCTTATGGCCTTGTCGTGGATGGAAAAACCATTGTATTCCCGATTCAGATTTCATACAACAGCATCACAGCAATCATAAACTGGGACGAGAGACAAGAAAGCAAAGAACAGAAATTTCGTCGCAAAATTCTCGACAGACTGCAATGTCACTAAGCATCCTGAATATAACCGCGGCAGACACACAACTTGACAGTCAACTTGGCCTAGAGGCAAGAAAAAGGATTTCTGGGATAGTGCCCTGCACCTGGCACCTGAGCGTGCTCAGAACAGAAGAAACCTTGACGACAGCGGAGGCAGACAGTCATGGCTGAACCTCCTGAAAGTTGTAGCAGAGAAGGAGGCTTGTTGGGGCTGGGAAGGACCACCGGAGAAGGCTTCTCTTTTGTGTGCTTTCCATGTGAGCAGCTGCAGCCCGGCATACATGAAAATCATGGTTAAGATCGCTCTGCAACCAACTGCCCTCACGCAGTGTTCACGCTGGGATACGCTTCTTGCAGGATTGCTTCATACAGACAAGCTGATGTGCATGTCTGTTAAAGGTTAGTCACGTGAACAAGCATTACCTCAGTGTTGGGGCTTCCAGACTATACAAAGTAAACAAACAGAACTTGATCCTGAACATCCAACCTTCGGTCCATGGAGGTAAAAAGAAAGAACAACAACTAGGCTGAGGATGAACAAACTCTTGTGGTTTGTGAATGAGAAGTTAACAAAGGAGTAGTGAAAGTCTCAAAAGCAGAGTGGAACGCTGGCTTATTCGACACAAAGCAATAAGTAATCGTCATAGTAACTTCGACAAGAAGGTGTACCAGTGCCACAAGTTCACTCCCTGAGTTAGAGAAATGTGTTTAGCTATCATCCAAGCCTGTTCAAATATGAAGTAGGTAACGTGGACCTATTCAGGATGATCCGCACTTGCCATGTAAGTTTAACAGACTTTTGGGTGACAAGTTTGCAAGTACGCCAGTGCATACCCTGCTATGCTCATAAAGAGCCCAAAGTCATGGCTGCCCTGCTTGCAACAGCTCCACTGTTTCCTTCCATCGTGAAACAAAGGCTGCACATGGACAACGATACGCATGAGGAATGTAAAACAAAGCTTATGATTGTGTCATGAGTTCCTCACGTGCAGTTAGAAGACTTTTCAACAGTGTTAAGGAATTAGAAATGCATACGGCAACGAGCTGGTTCAAAACTGACACTTGCCAAGTGACTTGTTGAGAAGCTCTCCCTGCTTGGAGTTTCTAATGTCACATATTCCCCAGCAGGTCGGAGCAAGCCGTTTCAAAAATGGTCTGGAATAATTTCATCCAGCGGCCATGCTCTGAGGAGGCTTCACTTGGTGAATTGTTGAGAGATCGCGTACCGGCTGAAATCGTCTCAGTCGTATGCGGAACCCGCCGTGAAATGGACATGCAACCACACACAGTAGAGGTGCGAGAGGTCTGATAAAGGCCAGGGAGGAAATTCGTAAGGGGGAAGAGGAAGGGGGAGGGAAGGGAGGTGCTATCATTCATTGAAGGTGGAATCAAAACGCAGCAAGAGAGAGCTTGGACTCCAGTGAAATTATCACCAAAGGAATGCAACACGTTTCAATGAGTCTAATGATTCCACAACACAAACTAGTCTCATGGATAACATTTTAGAAATACATTTGACGACGCACACTACAAAGCCAACATTGCGAACAGGGCTGAGTATGTTAGGATTGGTGTGAGTTATAACAGAGATAATCGTGCTACTGCACAACAGTATGTATGCAATTTCCAATACTTTTGCAACATAAACTTGTACCAAAAAAAAAACCACAAAAGAGAATAGCGAAGAGCACTGCCTCACCCCGGGATGGTATTGACAGGCATCTTCCTCATTCTCATCGTCTGTAAAAGTCGCGGAGCATCCAAGTCGCTGACAGAGCGCCATGGCTTCTGCGGCAAGCCGATTCCAGGCTCCCAGCTCTCCCTGCCCTCCTTCCACGACTCTATGTGCAAAGTTATACAGAACAGTTCCCAGAAGTTCCATGTACGCTCGTCGAGGGATCACGGTAACAAGTACAAGGAACTACACTGGTCCGAAGCTTGGTCGGCCAGCAAATGGCCAACCATTGTTTGCCAATGATTGGCAATGTATGATATGGTTCGCCCATACATACATATGTACATACATACATACCCACGGCCCATGCCATACCCATAGCCCCCCCCCCCTCCTTTCAGGAGGCTGCAGCTCCAGCCAATCTTCCAGGGGCAGGCTCCAGCTGGCCGGCATGAGGGCAGCCAGGCGGTGGCCTCCTGCAAGCAAGCGGCGGCAGGCAGGAGAGCAGGGGAGCCAAAGCGATGCTTCCAATTAAGAAGAAAGGAGGCATGGCTTGGATAGGTGAAGAGGAGCAGGTGGTGGAGGTCTGAGCGAGGCGGAAATGCGGCTGGAGAGTAAGTGTGAGTGAGTATG
The DNA here is from genome assembly GCA_037447605.1 of Zygnema circumcarinatum. NCBI lineage: Eukaryota > Viridiplantae > Streptophyta > Zygnematophyceae > Zygnematales > Zygnemataceae > Zygnema > Zygnema circumcarinatum. The sequence continues at coordinate 4,795,713 of CM074805.1, forward strand.
GGTCACGTGTTTGGAGCAATGGGGATGTGTGAGAAACGATTGTCGTTTAATTGGGAGGTAGGTAAGGAAAGAAGAGGATAGGTGGGAGAGTATGAGTGCTGGGCCGGGAGGTGGGGCGCATGCGTGCTGGAGAGTGATTTTCTTTATTTAGGGGAAGGTAAAAGAATGTGCAGAGGAAAGGAATAGGGTTTCTTTGGGAAAGACGGCACAGACATCTGTGTGAAGGATTAGGGTTCTCTTGAGGAAAGGAGGATGGGGGAGCAGTCTCACGTGTGCTTCAGGAAGGGAAACACGGAAGGGCAAGTATGCTGCGGTAGACATTGCTTTTTTTAGTTTACCAGCGGATGAAGAACCAGTATTTCCCTTGGAATTAGTGGCATAGACCTTGGTTTACACGATATTTATGACGTGGTAGCGCATTTTCACTATGCTCACTAACACAAGCTCCTCGTCGCTGGGCCTGAAGCGGTTGGCTTCGTTTGTCAATATCAGTGAACAGAATTAGCTCGTGGGAATTGTCCTACTGCGGCGACAATGGGCTGAATGTTGTTGTGTCCGTTGTTGCAGAGTGGATGATGATGCTTTTTCAGCTTCAAGGGATGTCAGCAAGGTGGAGAAGCATATCGAAAAAAAAGCTTTTTAAGAATAGCCTCCAACGTTGCGGCAGGCAGAGCGTGTACGAGACATAGTTTGAGAGAAAGGGTTTCAAAGGCTGAATGCGCAGTGCCTAATAGGTGAATAATGAAAACCACGGCAAATGGAAACGTTCAAAAAGGACAACAAAAATCTCAAATCCGAGATAGCAAAAGGAGAGCCGCTTACAAACATGAGCAAGCTTTAGAAGCAGGCAGTGAAGGATGCAGGGATCTGGTTGAAAGCGGAGTCACAAGTGACAGTCATGGGGGACAAGGGGGCTCTAGTAGGGTTGCCAGTTGTAATATAGGAGAAAGATGGACAATGAAGGAATCACATGGCGAGCTTCCAATAACCGAACGGGCTTCAAGCAGTATCGGTTTAGGGCAGAAGCTAGTGAAACCACCCAAGCATTCTGCAAGTTTGGCCTCAATTTTGGGATCAGTTGCTAGACATGGAAGAGCAAATGGAAACACGAAAAAGTTTAGATTGAATCAAGAGCAGCCGCGGAGGCCTGAACCTGCTCGAAGAAGTGGTCGTCAAAGGGTCCTGAAAATATTTTCTGATGCGTTCCTGACAGATGACATTGAAGTGTTTGAAACCAAAGGAGGTGTGCAGTTGCACAGTCTTGAAGACCTCTCCAAAGACGAAAATGGGGGTGGCTCATGTACACGGGAGGGATTGGCTGCTGAAGTCGATGGAGAGGATGTATTGGGAGAGCACATTAAGGGAAGAAAAAGAGTTCCGGAGGCTAGCAGAAGCCATGCCAGCCTCCCTCGAAAGCGGAAAAAGGAAACCCGAATTGGAGAGACTTCTCAGCAGGAAATCAGGCAATGGGAGGATGTGTCAGAGCAGCCTTTCGGCACGTTGGCGTCCTGCAGAAACAGGGTCTCAAATGGCAGACAGAGGGTGAAAGAGATTAACAATATATTTCAACAAAAGGATAGCATTCTGGATGCAGGGCTCTGCCGGTCCCCTTCCACAAAGACAGGAGGAGGAGGAGCCCATCTTGGAGGGCCAATTGAAAGCACAGATGATGAATCCGACGGAGGAGGATGGTTGGGGTCAAACCCTCCGGGATGGACTGAAGGAAAGGCGGGAACGTCAAAACCAGGAAGGAAAAAGGGGCCAAAACGAAGGAAGAGGAGAAAGGTTGCCTCCTTGGAAGAGATGATGCGGCGTGAAGATACTGGGCCTCAACGAAAGAAGGCAAGGGTCGTCTCCTTGGAAGAAATGATGCGAAAGGTAGATGCCGAAACTCAGAGAAAGACGGGCGAGGACGTGGGGAGGACGGGTGGTAGAGTAGCGGAATGTGGGAGCGGATGGGGAAATACAACGCGACTCCTTGAAGGGATGGACAGCAATTTGCATGGTAGCAAGGTGGAGGCTCCCTCCCTTCTCGCAGAACAAGAGGAGGGGTCGACCAAGTCTCTGGAGGAAGTCGTTTTTGGACCATTCATCTCAGAGGCACGTTACCAGCCGATCTTCACATCATGTGTGGAGGTGGAGATAGTTTTGGCGCGAATTCGTGCCGTGACCTATCGGCCTGATCTTGAAGTAACACCTGTAAAGGTGAAGGACGTGAAGGAGAGGGAGATGGAATTGCATGCGGATGCTACGGCAGAGGTGGTCTTCGTTCTACCAGATTGCGGATTTGCTGAGGAGAGCAAAGGAGGGGCTGTGGGAAAATTCGAGAAAAATTCCATAGAAAGAGTGCAGGACGAGTCGGAAGGGCTTTGCATTTGTGCCGTGTGTCGGAGACCTGGTGAGAGGAGCATGATTGTCGGATGCTGGAAATGCGGCCGAGTGGAGCATCTAACCTGCGGAGAGAAACCCCCTCTCAGCAGTTCGGTTGAGAAGTGAGTATCAGTCAATTCTGCCATGGCTTGCTTTTGCCTTTCGGATGCAAGGCAGGAGAAGGAGTGCACTACAGGATAATGTCGAGTGGAGTATGTTGGGACCAAGGTCAGATAAGCGGGTGGCTTTTGGTCTAGGGGGCTCAGGGTTCTTAGGGGCTGTACTTTAACCTAGCAAATCGACCAGTGATAAGGGCATTTTCATTCATTTGATTCTTGATCTTGCAGGTGGAGTTGCCAGGAGTGCCGAGAGTGCAACAGCTGCAACGTCAATGTTCTGACAAGCTGCAATAAGGACCCTGCACAGAACCAATCCCCTTGTCATTCTTGCTCCGTAGCTAGGGTTCACAATGACGAGGCTGGTGATAAATCTACAGCTGAAGCCTTTACTTCTGTTGGGGAAAGAGGAGTGGAGGCATTTTCCTCCCAGGATGCAGGAGTCCCTGGGAATGATCAACTCTCCCCCATATGTCCACTTCATAGGACAGAGTATGTGTTTGATGGTAAAGTGAGATATTTACTCCTTCAAGAAGAGGGGCCTGGAATTTGCAATTGCCAGGTGCTGCATTTCTCAGAGTATGAAGTGTCCTGTCCGAAAGCTTGTGCCGCCTGTGGGGGGCCGCAGAATTCTCAGGAGGAAGAAATTGGATTCATAACCTGCATGAAATGCGGAAAGGGCTATCATGATTCTTGCGTAGGGATATGTCTAAGAGTCACACCGCAGCTGAAAGACCGTTGGCGGTGTTCTAGCTGCAAGCTTTGTGAGACGTGTGGAGAGATAGGGGCTGTGAGAGGGATGATCATATGTGGGGTATGCGATAAAGGCTTCCATAAACCCTGTTTACCTGAGGACTGCTTGCCCACAACAAATAATCGCAGGTTGGGTTGGGCATGCCCGCACTGCAGCTCCTGCAAATGTGGAGCTTGCTACGGAGAAGCAGCTGCTCTCACTCGATGGTATCCAGTAGAAGGGGAGGTTGTTTGCGGGCGATGTTGGCTGCGAAGAGAGAAATGTGAGGAGAGAGGAGAAATGACTGCAAGCTGTCAAATTTGTAGAGCACCATTTACTGTTCAGGGGCTTGATGGTGGGCTTCCAGTTGTCCAATGCTCCATTTGTGAGGGGCTACTGCATGTACCTTGTATGGAGACTGTGGAGGGGACGGGAGGTGTAGGAGAGGAGATTACTTGTCTGAAGGGCCCTTGCTGCCTGAGATGTAGAGCAGAGTTTGCAGGAAACGGTACTTCGGCAAGGCAAGGTGGAGGGGAGAATGAAAAGCCCACAGAGGATGCTGAGAGGAACATGGCTATTTTTGAAGCAGAGATGAAGCACGAGGATGATGGCTTGGAAGCTGCTCTGGAGAGTTTCCAGGAAGGTGAACCTCCTGTTCTGACCGTTGAATCCAGTGGGACGGTCGACATGTGCATGAAAGAAACCTGCTTTACTGAGGGCACAGAGATGGAAGCTACGAAGTTGGCGGATACAGATAAGGGTGAGGAAGTAGTTCAATATTTACAGAAGATTGTGACCGATGACAAGCGACATGGAGAACCGGCTTCTAGAAGCAGTGCGTTTTTAATGGTAGGTGATGTAGTAAGGAAGGACGGAGATAGCAGGGAAAGGCAGGAGCCTAAAGCCCAGGAAATTTTATGTAATGCAAACCTATCTGACGATCCAACACCACTCCTTCATTACGTGAGCGAGTCTTCACATACTGTTGTTGAAATCCCTTGCAATCCGACCCAAGTTTCAAGGCTTGATCCTTCCATGGTGTTCGGAATGCAGACCAGCCAAACAGGTTGGGCAGACTCGTCAACCGAAAGCTTCCTTCAAAACTCTCCGTTTCAAGAAAAGGAAGCCAATGTATGGAAAAATTCAGACTTCGACTCTTTATGCGAAGGGGACGATCAAAGAGGAAGATTCAGGCAGGGTTCGAGGGAAGCTGTTGATGGTCCGCTTTTTGGGGAGGAGGTGGAGAGGTCGGTTGCAGTGGAAGTGCACGTTTGGAAATCCAAAAGCATCGCAAGTTCTGCAGTGGAGAAAAGTCCTCCTAGTCAAGTTAGTGGAGAAACCCAGCTTGTAAACCCAATTCCAAATTTGAGTGAGATAGGCTCTGCCACGAATTCCCTGCACTGCTCAGTCGGAATTGGAACCACTTCTCTCCCTTTTCCTGCTCAGCTTGACATTCAGCAGACCAAGGCATTTGATGCGGGGTCTATTTCTGCAATGTTGGCACATTCTCCTATTCATTCCTCCGTGGATCAGATGAATGGGTTCTCGGAGCATGCACAGAAATCTACTGCAGGAGTGGTGGTTACCTCACCTCTACCTGCATCAGCTCGGTCCAATCTTCTTCCAGGTTTGCAGAAAGTAGACGAAGTCAGAGAGGAAGGAGGGGTTTTCGAGACCCATCTCCCAGACAAGCGGATTTCCTGCTCACCAAATTCTTCGTCGCCCAGAACGATAGAGCGGCTGAACCCAGCATTTAAAGTATGGGGTTTACCCATACAATCAGGAGCTGGGCATCCACCTGAGTTTAGCCGTGCAAATAGGAGTGGAGTTCATCCCTTGACTTCAAATATAACTAACAACGAGTCATCTCAAAACATTCAAAATCCGTTTTTGCAGTATCCTCATGAGGGTCTCCCACCCTGTAATGACTCTCCAAGAATCTCTTCTGGGGTTTTCAATGCTGAGAGTCTCGCAAGTGAAGGGATGAGGCAGAGAATAGATTCGTCGACTCACTTGAGACATGATGTAGGGCACGTTGTAGGAGTGGGTTCAGTAGACAACGGCTGGAAAAAGATGGGAGCAGTAGTGGGGAGAAGAGAGGGGGAGGTGAGCAAGCAGACTTATTCATGCGCCACCGCCGGAGCCCAAAATAAGGAGGAAAGGACTGCCATATTAGAGGAAAAAGTGACTTCGCTAAAAGCAAATGTTTCGGAGCTTCGGGAGCAACTTCAGCAGCAGGAGGCTAGAGATTGGCAGTGGCTTCAAGCAGCCGTTCAATGTTCCCAGACCCTAACTGAAGGACTAAATGAAAGGAATCTTCTGTTTGGAAACGTTTGCTTAGGACAGAATGTAGGGCTGCAAGTAATTGAAATCCAATTGGCAGCAAGGCAGGCTCAGAGGCAGCAGCAGTGGCAGCTGGTGAAGCAGGCGGAGGCAGAAATCACAAAGCAGGAGCTCATTCTGAAGGTGCTGAAGACAGACCAACCGCACAGTACTACGAAGGATTTGCAAAGCTCAGTTGGCAACAGGCAGCTGCAGGAAAGCTTTCTACCTGTGAGAAGTGGGGATCAAAGTCAAAGTCAACAAGGAGAGGCAGCCAAACACCAGAAAGTGCAGGCACATGTGGGGCAGATGCATCCTCAGTTACAAGCCAATAATCTGCAGGTGGGTCATGGACAGGAGAGGTCTCTGCAGGCAGTATTGCCCATTCCGAAGGTAGGGATACAGAACAATGCAGCCGTGCAGATGGCAGAGCGGCAATTCTATGACTGGCCTCAGCTTCTGCCTAAAGTTCAGAATTGTACGCCGCACTTGGTCCATTCAGGGACCCTTCAGCAGGAACAACAGTCGGAGCTTCAAATGCAGCATAGAAACACGCAGCAGGGACAGCAGCTTCCCTTGCACCTGCTCCAGTTCTGCGAGCAGCAGCAGTTCCCTGAGCAGAACTCCCTCCCTCCCTCCCTTGTTATGCAGCAGCAAAGGCAATCACACTCACTTTACCATCATCACCAGCAGCAGTCAGTGCAGGCATTATATCAGCAGCAGCAGCAGCAGTTGCCGGTGCAGGCATTACATCAGTCGCAGCAGCAGCAAGTGGGTTTGCAACAGTGCACTCAGCAGCAGCAGGAGGAATTGGTCCCACATCACTTGAACAAGCAGCAAGTTGAACTACCAGCACATCTCTTACAACAGCAACAGCAAAGCCTTCTTTATGAGCATCTCGAGCAGCAGAGGCTGGCAAGATTCATGCAGCAACAAGCTGTTGCAGGGAAACTTAAGCAGCTGCAAGAACAACGCGCCCATGAACTGAATAAACTGCAAACTGAGGTCCAATCCCAGAAGTCTAGAGAATATTTTCAGAATTCGCAAGGGCTGAGTCTCCTACAGAAGCAAAGCTCTGCAAGTCCACAAATAGGGCTTGAAAGAATGGCTTCTTCTCCTTATAATGTACCGTTCTCCCATGGTATATCCTTGAACCCTTCCTTACTTGCATCTCCTCAAGCCCCTCCTCAACATGCTAGCACGAATGATGGATCCATGGGGCATACGTCCTTTGTCAATCCAATGAAAGGACCGAGCCCTAATCGTTTGGAGTCAAATCATTGGCGACGATATTCAACCGTTACTGCGCAGCATCCCCCTATTCAGCAGCATGGGACAAGCCGGAGGAGGAGTTTGCCGATAAAGGATTGGTTCAAAGTATTTGCAAAGACCCAAAGCTTATCTTGCTGTGAGGGAGAGACAGATCAAAATCAAATCTCTGAACAGACGAGCCTTTCGTTGTCCGGTGTCAGACTCGGAAACGATGTTCCACCCAATCTGTGGTGGAAAAGGCTGCAGAACAGTAAAGGAAACGATTCTGTTGACTTGTCTGAAGGAGAAGGAAAGTCAGATTCCAAGGAGGAGAATTGTGGCTTGAGTGCTTGCATTCCAATTAAGTGTGTAGCATACACTTTTCGGAAAAACGGAGTCTTGAAACTAGCTCGAGTTCCTGTATGTGGGCTCTCTGTTCCAGACGTTTTGGGCCCAATGAGTCGGTTTGCAGAGCTTAGTGGGAGGGAGGACGACCCATTAGCCCTATTGAAGGAGTGCAGAGCTATGCTTATAGCTATGGCTACTATGGACGTAAAAGTGAATGCAGGAAGGCTGACCAGGGCACCGCAAATAGATAGAAGTGTTTGTCACTGTAAGCTGCAAGGGTGTGCTCTTTGCAGCACTATCACATGGATAAGGCTCGTCTCTCCTCAGAGTAAAGTAGAGCAGCCCAAAAGCGGCTCGCAGATTCTTCCAGAAGGAGCTCTGCAGATTTTTGCTGAAATTTCTACTCCCAAGGTAGTCGTGCCCGAGTGGCTTCAGAAACTCGCACTCGATAGTGCGGAGGTTGCACGGCAGAAAGGGAGGGAGCAGCAGGGGGAAGAGAGGGGAGAGCTGCAGGTGGTAGTGGGAGGTGGGAGGGAGAGTGCGTCTATTGAAGTCGACCAAGCCGGAGAAAGTGGTGCCATTCTCTTGAGCTCGTCGAGGAGTATCAATGGGCCCAATTTTTCTGATCAAGGCCTGGGGGTAGGTCTGTGAACACCTGCTGGTTTGTTATGTGAAGTCTGTGTTTATGGGTCCCCATGTGCATGTTCCTTTGCAGAAAGAGATGTTAAATGTTTCGGTTCTTTCCGTTTTGCTGATGCAGATGGAGGGGCAGACTGCTGGAAGTTTTGACTGTCGAGAGTCTGTCGTTTCTGGAGGTGCGAAGCAGGTAGAATTTTTGAATGGAATCTTTATGGCACAGCTCAAGAAGCTTAAATGTCCTCCTGGTTAACGTGGTGGAGATTGGAGAGCATGAACATACTGAAGGAATGCATGCGATGAAGGAGGGGAAAGAACGAGTTGGAAACAGAGCGAGGAATGAGGAAGTTGAGAGCGAGAGGAGGAAGATCATAAAAAACTGGAAAGCAGCTGCTCTGATAAGACAGACATCGGGAAAGGAGAGGCTCAGTCCCTCGGCAGTGGAAGTTTGTCATGTCGAACAGAGCATGGAGGCAGAATAGTAGAGGGCAGAAGCGGATCAGAGAAGGGAGGGAGAGGATGGTAGCCCCAGTTTGAAGAGACTGCAGGGACAAGCTGCCTTGGAGCAGATAATGTCCCCACAAGGAGAAGGAAAGGGTGGTTATATACCGAGGAGAGCACTTAGCTGCAGGCAGAGCCACAATGGCCCTCTTCCTCCTCCTTGTTTTGGAAAGCAGGCTTTTTGGGCCTGCAAAAGAAACGTGCCGTGAGAGAGAGACCGAGCTACGCTAACTTGTTTCGCATCTACGAGCTGCCAAAGCTGTAAGAGTGGGACGTTAGTGGTAGGGAGATGGAGAGGGGGAGGAGAGGGAAAGGGAAGGCGACAGGTGTGGCGGCATCGTCAGTGTGCGGTTTGGGACTAATTATAAAATATAATAGACGGGGGGGTAATAGGGGGGTGGGTAAACTTCCACTGCTTTTTCTTTGGGATTGCGTTCTTTTTTTTCTATTAACTCAAATAGGAGGAGGTTGACGCGGCCTTTTCTGTATTGGTTGGCAATATTGATTATTAGTCACGGTTTAGGTTTATTTGGAGGTTAAATTAACCGGCTGAGAAGTATAGGTTTCGGTTGTCAACAAAGGCAAACCGAGAGGTTGATTTTGAAAGTCTTCATCGGAGGACTCGGAGAATAGCCCTTCTCCCCTCCCCACTTTTTCTTTTTTTTTTGGTTGCCTTCAAGTTAGCAGCAGCACACGGGAAGCCGGGCTGCCCGAAATGGAAACGTTTAGCCATCTCTGATAACCTTACATGGAGGCTACGGAGCTTTGCTACAGTTAAATACAGGTTCCCCTTCCAATTTTGTAATTATTGAAAACCGCAGCTGGTGGAATAACTTTTTAATAACAAAGATAATGACATTTTGCTACTTTATATTCGGCACTACTTTGTCAATATGCGATGCTCTATGTCCAACGGTTTTTTCTTCTTGTCAAATGTACTTTTCTTCTGCATTGCAGAAGGGGGTTTGTTGTTGGAGACATATGTGAACCTAAAAGAAAGGTAAAATCAGAACCCTTGTGTGGAAAACCTGCGCTTTTGCGATCTTGAAAGTTTGGGTTTTTGTCATCTGCACAGTGGGTGCAAATGGGGTAAAGGAGGCACACTCTCGCGTACAGCTGCACCTCTGTTTACAGATTCAAACCTCTGCTTGTCGCCGACATATAGGAGGAGGCTTGCTGGGCTTAGGGCTGCTCGGGAGATGACCCATGTTCAGAAGCATTTGCCTATAACTGACCTATAAAACTTCCATTACGATATATAATTGTGAAAATTCATGAAAATTCAAGATCAAAACAATCATATGTCTTCAAAAGGGGACCCTCTCCCAAAAGAAATTAAACAGGCCCAGGGCCCAGGCCTGCCCCGCTACGGGGCGGGCCGCCCGCCATGGCTCTCTCCCGATGTGGGCAAGAAGGCGCCGCCCAACCGGGCTTCCTTCCTCTTTAGTGTGGGGCGGAGGAGGGCTGGTTTCCGCTTCAGATGGCTTTCTGCGGGTACAGAAAAAAGTTTTTATGTGTTCGGCGGGCAGTACGAAAAAAAATTGGGGAAAAAAATGTTCTACTATTACAATTTTTTAGTCCGTTACGTCGAGGAATGTTTTAGGTCAACCCGCTTCAACGGTCAGATTTCGGTCACAGAAAAAAATATAAATTTTGCTTCTATTTTTAATTACGTTTTTGTAGGGCCGTTTTCGCGTCCGCAGTACAGTAACAACCTAAACCAGCATCGTCTAATCAGATATCGCCACGTGTAAACTATGTCCACGTGGCAAATTGGCATTGGAACAAGACTGTAGTAATACGCCTGCAACGGAAAAAGGCCTTTAGGGTTTAAAATTGCAACCGCGTCTGGCATTTTCCCTCGCCCTTCCTCTCCCTCTCCCTCTCCCGCTCCTCCTTTCTCTCTCCCTCGCCCTCTCCCTCTCCCCCTTTCTCCCTCTCTCCCTCTCCCCCTGTCTCTCTACCTGCACTATGGCCGGGGACGAGAAGAAGAAGGGCATTTTTGGAATGTTTGGAACTCGGTTTTCCACGATCAGCCATGGCATTCAAGACGCCGGCCACTCCGTTGTGAACGGAATCCGTCAGTAAGCACTAAACTGGAACTGAAACTGAAACTGGAACTGGCTGCCAATCCTGCTTTCATTTGTTAGCTGAAAACGAGTCTGGACCGATCCTTTCTGTCGGTTGCTTCTTGGACGATGCAATGCACTCCAATCCTTCACCTTTTTTTTTTGCAATTGTTTCTGCTTTTTTGTGGTTTGATTTCTCATTTTGATTTGTTGCTTCAAACAGAAGTTAGGGTTATGATGTCATGGCTTTCTTGATCTTGACTTGTCGGCATTCTGTCAAAAGCTTGTTTAAATCTGATTGGTTTACTGATTAATTAAGATATCGAAACGTTCTTCTTATCTTTCTTTCTTTCTTTTTGGTGTTATTCCTGCAGCCTCGGCGGTAGTGAAAACATCGAAGTGGTGAATCCTGAGGGAGGTGAGAATGATGCGGAGGAGGAAGCCAAGAGAGGCCGCTTCAAGAAAGAAGTAAGCGGAATGGAGCCTCATTCCTTTCGCACTCGAGTGCAATGTGTGTTTTGGGATGTCTCTCTCCCTCTCTCTCTTGCTTTCGCTCTCCTCTCTCTCTCTTTCACCAGCCTTCCCTCTCTCTCTCTCTTTCTCTCTATAACTTACACTTTTGCCATGTTGCTCGCTCCTTCCTCTCTCTTCCCTTTTCAATGCCTTTTCCCCTCTCTCTGCCTCTCCCACTCTTTCCCCGAGTCTCCTTTTGGAGGGAGGGCAGTTTTTTAAGTAGTTTCAAAACCAGCCCTATCTCACATTGTGCACGTTGTCTTCCAGGAGCGGGACGGTTATTTTAAGATGATGTCAAAGTACATCGGAGCTGATGTCACCTCCATGGTCACATTGCCTGTCATCATTTTTGAGCCAATGACGATGCTGCAGAAAATGGCAGAGGTACTTTCTTTACTGTTTTTGATTTTCGCAGTCTTTGGCTTATTCAGTTTCAAGTCAAAGATACTGAAGGAAGGTGGGGTTATATGGAGCGTGTTTCCGCTTGTGCTTTATCACGTGCCACTTGTTTGTGATTTTTGGTACGTACATTTTGCTTCTTTTCCTTTTTTGAAGTTTCTAAAGGTCTGCTTTTCTGTTCAAAAAAAAGTCATGATGTATCCAGTCAGCACCTGAGAATACTTCTGTTTGCTACCGATTTGAGTTCAGCTAATGGAGTATTCAGAACTCCTCAACGAGGCTGACAAAACAGACGACCCAACAATGCGGATGGTGTATGCCGGTGCGTATTTTATGCTCAGGTTCCTTGATAGCGTAGCCATATGGCTAAGTGCCTTTTTTCTCTCTCTTTGTTTGCCTGCTATTTGTGTACCTCCACGTACGGATCTTCGTTGCGAATCTTAGCTTCACAAACTGGTCGATAATTCAACTTTGGGATCAAAATCTCATTTTTATTATCTGATTGTTTTTTTTGGGTTTTTGTCGACCTGTCTCCATTGTAGTGTGTTGGGCTGTTTCCGTTTATTATGCCTATCAACGGACATGGAAGCCATTCAACCCTATTCTGGGGGAGACCTACGAATTGGCTAACCACAACGGCGTTAGTTTTTTAGCAGAGCAGGTCTGTTTACTGAAGCGTTTCATCATCCGTGACTTTTTTTGCAGTTTGCACGGCATAGACTAGTTTTAATTCTAAAGCACTTAGGAAGTGGATGCATGCTAGAAAGAGACAGAAAGAATGTAAGGAAGTGGTTGTTTGCTCGCGATGACATTCTCAATCTTATTGGGTTTGCAGGTCAGCCACCACCCTCCTATGAGTGCGGGCCATGCAGAAAACGAGCACTTCACGTATGACTGCACATCGAAGTTAAAGACCAAATTTTTAGGGAACTCACTTGATGTGTACCCTGTTGGAAGGTGTGTGCTCATGCACACTTGCACTCATTCACTTACACAGTTCAAAGAAGTGGTGAATTATGAACCCTATCTTTTTCTCTCTTTAACTCTCACTATCTCTCTCATGCACAGGACACGAGTAGTGTTGAAGCGAACAGGACACGAGTTAGATCTGGTGCCACCTCCAACGAAGGTGCACAATCTCATCTTTGGTCGAACGTGGGTAGATTCTCCCGGAGACATGGTTTTGACCAATACAACAACGGGGGATAAGGTTGTGCTTTACTTTCAACCTTGTGGCTGGTTGGGGTAAGGTTTAAACCTTCTCTATTTTTATATGCACCTGGGAGGCAACGGTTGGAACATGAATCGACTACATTGATTGAGAAAAGCATCTGTGAAAATTACGATGGGCAGTAGCTATAATGTTTTCGAAGCACTATTCAGCCCTAGTGTGGATACGGAAGTTTGTGAAGTCTTACTATTTTCTGGCTCTGCTGTCATTGCAGATCCGGTAGGTATGAGGTAGATGGGTATGTTTACAATGCAGCGGAGGAGCCGCAGATGTTGATTACTGGCAAATGGAATTCCTCATTGAGCTGCCAACCCTGCGATATTGAGGGTGAACCTATCGAAGGAACAAAATTGCTTGAGGTACCTCACATTTGCTCATATGTTGCACTGCATTCTGGTTTTGAGAGAGGGCAATAGGCGAGAGAAAAGGAGAGAGCGAGCGGTTGTCGGGCAGCAGGGAAAAGGGAGAAGGGAGAAAATGGATGGGGTTGCACGAGGAAGTGGGAGTGGAGGGAGTCAGGGAGGGATAGGCAGGGGGAGTGTGGAGGAAAAGGGGGGTGGGACGGTTGGACCAGTAGAGGAGACGGGGGAAGTTGGAAGGTGAAGGGAATTTGAGAATGAGATGGAGACGGTATGGAGAACGGGTGTAAAAGGAGAGAGGACAATGCTGAAGAGCAGAGTAGAGAGAGAGAGGTAGAGAGGGGATGGAGGCATGAGTACATGCCGGGCGGGCGGGGGGAGGCATGAATTCACGCACCTACTGGATTAATCGAGTTCGAAATGGTTAAACACCAGATTACTTATAATCTTTCTTCATTCGTAGGTTGTCGTTCTTTATATAAACAAGCTACTTAAACAAGCCTGCTACTTTATTTTTTTGCGGTGGACTTCCGCAAAGCATATTATCTTTTAGAAAGCCGAATGTCTGAGGACGTACTGTTGTGAACCTTCAGCAATCATGTCCACCCGTTGTTCTTTCCCTATTTCTTTTGATCGTTTCTAGCCAGAAACGGATCACTATCTATAGGATCCTTAACTCGCAGACATCGATATTCTGAGGAAATATCGGTTTTGTCTGGCTTTGCGTCTCATGGCTGGACTTTCCGCTGCCTCTTGAAGGCTTTCTCCAAATCTCATATCTTACAAGGCGCTGCTCTTCTGTTTTCCTCATGTATTCAGGTGTGGAGAGTAGCGGATGCTCCAAAGAATGACAAGTTTCAATATACACACTTTGCCCACAAGATCAACAGCTTTGAGACAGCTCCCAGAGGGCTCTTGCAGTCAGATTCACGTTTGCGACCTGATCGGTTTTCTCTCGAGCACGGAGATATGATGAAGGCAGGCCTCGAGAAAGCTCGGTCAGCATACCTTCCTTCCGTCCTTCCTTCCTTTATTGCTGTTAGTGGGAAGTTGTGTTTTGGGTGGCTTCACATGTACGAGGTGACGTTATCAAGCGATTGAATGAGAATGATTGCCTTGATTGTTGTCCAACAAACCCTAAAATTTTGGTAACGCCTTGGAAGCATTCCTGTGTGTTGTGCGTTTTATGAGTGAAGAGGGAGCTGGTATTGGCATCGCAGGCTGGAGGAGAGGCAGCGGGCGGAGAAAAGGGAAAGAGAGAAGCAGGGCAAGTCCTTCGCTCCCAAGTGGTTTGAGCTGTCGGGAGAGGTCGTGGACAGCCCTTGGAATGACACTCTTGAAGTGTATAACTTCAAACCCGCCTACAACGAATATCGGGAGAGAGCCGTAAAGGAAGCTTCTGCTGTGGATCCGTCAAAGCTACATTTCTGTCCATGGCAGTTTGATGTGGATGAGGTGGTAGTGGGCGAGGCGGAAGTCACAACAGGCATCGTGGCAAACAAGGAGGATTAGAGGCATCTTCTCTCATACCTCGATTGCAGCTGAGGGAGGAGTAACCCATTAGTGGAACGGATCTCCCTCTCTCCCTCTCTCTGCCTCTCTCTCTTTCAGAGAGTCTCATCCTCTGAGCCGTTTGCACTTACCTCTACGCCCCTGGTTCCTGGAAGAAGAGGAGGGCTTCCAGTGGGGCGGGTCTCTCTCCAGCGGTCGTAGATTCGACCTTACCATTCTATGGTTAGATTTATAAGGGCCCGACATGGTATAGCGGACATCGAAGCTGAAAATAGAAGAATTGGGTGCGAGGGCAGCCTTTTCTGTAAGCAGCAGCAGCGCAAAGGGAAAGAGAGGCGGCGAAGGTAGCATTTTTCTGACCTTCTGGGAATATGAAAGAGGGTTTGTATCCTAGTGGGTCCTGTGGTCTCTCTGCGTGAGTCTGAATCTTAGTGGTTCCTTTGGTCTCTCTTTTAGTGTGGGTGAGTGTAGGCAGTGTAAAGGTAGTGAACATATGGAGCTTCCTCTTATGGCGTGTACAGGAATTGGCTGTTCCGTTTAGGACCCCCCGTGGGACTCTCATGTTGGAGCAATTGTTCCCTTTGGTTTATTTGGGCACATTGAATCATGCATGATGTCATTGCTACGTTACATTCCATGAGGTCATGTCTTGTCGCGTCATGTCACATCCCCTCATTGCTATGCCATGTCCATTCATGGTCAATAATGAGAGGTTACGGAAGGTTAAACACTCAAACAATGCCAAATCTATTTCCTCTCAGTACTAAATGAAATTTATAAAACCAATTATTACAAAAGCGAACTGACGGTACTTAGTGGCCTATCAAGTCTTAACCACTCGCCAGAGGGGGCAGGATCCTCCTCTTGAGACCTCCCTCATGGCCCTGCTATCGATACACACTGTTAAAAATTTGAGGAATGATTTGGCATCGATTTCACAATCGCGATGATGTGGTAAAATGTACATGGACAAACCCAACAACATGGGGAACCACGAGGAGGAACTGGCCACAGAGGGGTTTGGCTGCCGTGTACAGAGGCCCACCGCGGTCGACGGCTGCAAGCCGACGTGGCACCAGCCGCACACGTGGCGTCGAGACTATCCCTGGGCGGCCAGGTGGCAAGTCGCGATTGGACAGATCATCGCGTTTTTGCTGTTATCTCACCTCGGACGTCTATCACGACAACAACGTCAGCACGATCTGCCACGTTACAGGCAGCGATCCCGTACGGTCGCAGATCTCCTTTCCACCTTCCACGAAGCTTCTTCGAAAAAAACGAGAAGAAAAATGGCATCTCTTTTTTCTTCAAAATGTGCGAATCCCATGATTGCTCAGCGCTGTCGCGTCACGTTCACGTTTACGAACCCAGATTTTCCCAATTTCCTGCTTTACCAGCTCCGTGTGGCGAGACTGATACGCAGTTATTCTGACACAGAGTGTGATCCCGTACGGATCGAACCTTGGACCCACAAAAATCTTTCGCCGATTTTGCCGATGGTTCCGAGGTAGCGCGACAACTGGCCACGTGTCAGCCCGACCACGTGGTTGCCTCCCGTGGCCCCCTCTGGGCGCGGAGGGGTCCCACGTGACGCCGCTCATTGGCCGAGGCCACGAAACCGACAAACAGACTGCAGAACTCTCATTGGCGGACAGAGGGTTTCCGCTCTCTGATTGGTCCATTTGGGCCGTAGGCGAGGTAAGGGCGGTTGACTGTTCGTACAAAACTCTGTCGGCTACAAGAGCAAGAGCAAAGATTGTCTGCTAGCGCTTTGGAAAGCTCGCGGAGGGGCGCCGCTTCCGCCTCCCCGTACGGACAATGATTGACTGTACGAACACACCCTAGACGACAATGCAGTAGACCCCCCCAATATTTTCGCCCCTCTTATTTTCGCTACCCAATATTTTCGGGTAGTGATATTTCCACCCCTTTTTTGGATCCAAACACCCCTTCCCGGCCGGGCAGATTTCAAAAAGGATTAAAAACGGAAAATGCTTTTTTCACACCTTTTTGGAATCGATACCACCCTCCATCGGCAGATTTTATTTCTGCGAAACAAGGAAAATAATAACCCGTCACCCTATTTTGAATATCCCGCCTACCTGAATTTTTTTTCACGCGTGCGGTCAATCGCAGCCGTCGATTCCCTCGCAGATCCCAACACGACAGATCAATATTTGATCGGCAGCCGGGCTCGGTCACAGCGCATGGCACGTGTCCACGTATCCCGCCAAAGTCCTCTCAAAAGTTTGTCCGTACAAATGTCATACGGTCGCAACCTGAGGAACCCAAAATTTCGTACATTGAGATCTTAGACCAATCACAAATTTCCACGTCAAAAATGTAGCACGTGGCAGATGTTGATTGGCTGAGAGCTAACAATGACGAGATCTCGGGCCGAAGGACGCGCGCACTCGCACGTGCGATTTGGCTTTGACGGGACTCGTGGGCGCTTTCCATTCGCTAAGATCGAGCCCGGCTGCAGATCGAACGGTGATCTGCAGTGGTGTGATCTGCGAGGGAATCGACAGCTGCGATGGACACACACGTGTAAAGGACGGACACCCGCGAACGATCTCGTGGCGGACGGATCTTCCGCTCCGAGCGGATTCGGGCAGGCAGATATTTCTTTCCCTCAAAAAAAAAATTCAGGGAGGCGGGAGACAGTATTCAAAATGCGATGACGGGGTATCATTTTCCTTGGTTAGCAAAAATAAAATCAGCGGACGGAAGAAGGTGGGTATCGATTCCAAAAAGGTGTGAAAAAGCATTTTCTGTTTTTAATCCCTTTTGAAATCTGCCCGGCCGGGAAGGGGTGTTTGGATCCAAAAAAGGGGTGGAAATATCACTACCCATATTTTCGCCCTGATTTTGCCAAAACCACTTTTTTGTACGGTAAACCCTGTGTTAGCCTACTGACCGTACTGACCGTAGTGAACGTACTAGTCAAACTGTACTAGGCTTACGATTCGTACTAGCCGTATTGACCGTACTGTACTAGCCTTAAGAGCCGTACTAGCCGTATTATCCGTACTGTACTAACCTTACTAGCCGTACTAGCTGTACTAGCCGTTACGGGCTCAACGACTCTTCCCGCACGTGCCGCCGTAAGAGGCGCTCGCTCCTCTCCACTTCTTCTGAACTTCGATACGGTACGATACGATACGATACGTACGAACAAACAGTAACTCTAACCGAATACCGCCCGCCTATTGTTAACACGGACACCCTTATATTTTCGCTACCCAATATTTTCGCCCAATATTTGCCGAAACCATGGCGAAAATATTGGGGCGAAAATATTGGGGGGGTCTACTGTGGTTGGAAGTTCCCGACCGTACGAAGGAAATATTTGTCTGTTTGACGTGGACGCGTTTCATTGGCTGGTGGAAAATTGGAGCGGATCGCTTTCTAGATATTGACAGTACTTGACAGTTTTTCAGAAACTTTTGTTCTTGCAAACATAAACATTTTAAAAATCCCTAAATACTTCTTTATTTTTAAGGAGCGGTTACGAAGCATTTGAACCAATGAACGGCGAGAATTCAGCTCAGGGTGTGATGAGGTACAAATAGTAATTCCTTTTTTATTTCAACTCTCTTTTTTTGTTATGTTCAAGCTCGTTTTTCTTTTTTCAAAGCAAATCAAATGTCGGCTTACGGTCCCCAGCATTCAAAACATTCTGACATTGTTGCAACATACGACAAAACCGTACTGTAGGCTGATTTACCAATACGACAAAGCATCAGATAAAACCTCCGCCAGTCTCAGAAGCCCATGTGGCAGCCTCGACCAATCAGAAACGCCCTCTACTGACAGTGCCTCCGACACTCCTCCCATTGGCCGGATCGCTACACGTTCGTACGGTTTCGTACAGCGCTTCAACCTTTCTGGCAATCCCGGCTCCTTCACCGATATTTCACCCCATTCCATTCCAAGTCGATGACGTGGAGCAATAGAAACGTTTCACTCAACCCGGTCAGCCAATCACAGCTGCCTGTCTCCCAAACGGACCGATTTAAACGTTTTGCCTGCCCGGACCCTCCGACGGCCTATATAACCGGCCTCTTCAGCCTTTCCCCTTCATCGCCCTCTTCGCTCCCTCTTTCGCGCACTCCCTCCCTTCCTCCCCGCCCTCATTGAGGTAAGCCGTCTACCGAAGGCCACTGTAATTCAACGCCTATTATACGTGCAATCTTGTTTTATGGAGACGAAGAGGGAGAGGGAGAGGAGGGGGAGAGGGCAGGGAGAGAGAGAGGGAGGGAGAGGGAGCTGATGATGATGATGATGATGATGTAACCGGTGCGCCAAGTTCTTTCCAGCATTTCTGAATCTGTGTCCTGCTCTCTCCTCTCCGTGCAGATGGCTCGCCACGTGGCTCCAATTGCGGCACTTGCGGTGATCCTCCTGGCGGGGACTTATGGCGCCATCGGGGCCGTCCACGTGGAGGGTGACACCGTGCACGAGCGGTACATGGACCCCGTCTCTCGGCGCATGCTCGTGACGAAGTTCACGTGCGCCGACATCGTCGAGATCACGATCGACCAAATCCAGCAGCTCTACTTCGAGAGGAAGCTCTCCGCCGTCACGCTTGTCACGTGCTACCTCAGGCGCATTGCGGACATCAGCAACCCGCTCACGTACAAGCCCGCGCTGGTGAGCATGGCAGAGAGAGAGAGGGAGAGAGGGAGAGAGGGAGAGAGAGAGAGGGGAGAGGGGAATGGGCGAGTGGACGGAGGGATTCAGAGAGGCGAGAGCGGAGAATGGATGAAGATAGGGGGTAGGGAAAGTAGGGGCAAAAGAGGCAACACAACGATGCCAAAAAAAGGAGACTTTTCCTGCCATGTCGTTGTCTATGAGAGTGGGAGTGTAAGTGGGAACGATAGTGCGGTCGTGAGACACTAACTCTGATCTTCTCCCTCCCTCCCCTCCCTCCCCTCCCTCCCCTCCCTCCCCTCCCTCCCCTGCCTCCCCTCCCTCCCCTCCCTCCCCTCCCTCCCTCCCTCCCACTTGCAGGTTCCCTATGCTGTGAACGCCGTGTTGGAGATCAACCCGCGCGCCCTCGTCGTGGCCGGCGCGAAGGATTTGGAGCGCCGCACGAAGTGCGCGGCGGCGACATCGGCGGCATGTCTCGGGCCCATGCACGGCATCCCGGTGCTGCTAAAGGACAACGTCGCGGCGGACAGCATGAACAACACAGCGGGTAGGGGCACGCGCTCTGGAACATGGCACGCTCTTGTGATCTGTCTGCGTCTATGCGTCTGCTTGTGGTTTTTTTTTAACGTTGCAGTCATTTTTCTTCTTTCATTTTTTTTTGGTTTTCTGAGGTTGCTGTTGTTGTTGTGGACATGCGTGTGTGCGTTTTTGTTGTTGTCGTCTCTGTTTTTTCGCATTTTGCCCTTCTAAAAGGATTTAATTTTAATCGAACGTTGTTAGGTCTTTTTACCGTATGGTTCTGCTTTTTACTTCCTAAAAAAATTAATAAAAAATACAGTTTCGAGAGGTATGATCCAAATCATATGGAGCCTTTATTTACTCTCATAGGTCATTCAAGTAGGCCTTTGCTGCTCTTACCGTCTAGGGATGTCTCTCTTCTCTCTGTCTCCCCTCCCCTCTCCTCGTTCACTTATCTCCCCCTCACTCTCTCTCTCCCCCCCACCCCCCCTCTCTCTCTCTCTCTCCCTCTCTCAATGCGTGCAGGTTCATACGTCCTGTTGGGCTGCAAGGTGAATGAGGCGACCCTTACCAAGAAGCTGAGGGCTGCCGGTGCCATCATTTTGGGGAAGACCGGACTCAGCGAGTGGGCGAACTACCGCGGGTCCTCCGTCTCGGGATGGAGCGGACGCGGAGGCCAAGTGTTTGTAAGTCGTTGCTTTTGCTTGTACAGGTTACAATCAAGATTAATTAATTGTAATGTATATCTTGCAGAAAAAATCAGTTACGTTTTAGTTTTTTTCTGGGAAACGGTTCTTTATTTTGATTAGCAGAGGTACTTTTTTTTTTGGTTTTTCAAATTCTTGCTCCAATAATCGTTGTTTTGGAACGACTGAGAGTTATGAACATTCCTATGAACCTTTCGTCCTCTCCTTTTTTCGCCTCCTTTACGCCAGAATGGTGTCAGCAAGAGTTCCAACTGCCGCTTCTAAATCTTTAGCTTTACTTTCTTTCCTTTTCTTAATTTTTTACTTGGGTTGTTCCTTGTTGTGCAGAACCCCTATGTGCGATACAGCCGCAACAACCTCACAATTCTCGCCAGCCCCTACACCGACATTCCCTCCGCCGTCACTCCCGGCGTGTACACCTTCGTGCTCAGCCCCGGAATCGTCTCCGGAAGCTCATCCGGATCTGCAGTCGCAGCCGCCACCAGCTTGGTACAAATCTGCTTGCAAGCAAATCTGTCCCAGTATAAGTTCATATCTCACAACAGAGTAGTAGACCTCCCTCCCATAGGAAGGTCCCTCCTCTCTTAACCCTTGCTGATGATAGACAAGCTTCTTTTGGCTACATAAGTTTTGAATCATGCCTCTTGAGACTGTATATTTTATGCGTATTTTTAAGAAGTCAAAAGCAGAACCATAGGGTAGAAAGATCTAACAACGTTCGATTAAGATTGAAAAATCCCTCGAGAAGCGCAGCCACCAGCTTGGTAAACTCTGCACATGCAAGCAAATCTGTCTTAGTTCTAGTTCATATCTTACAACAGAGTAGTAGACCTCCCTCCCATAGGAAGGTCCCTCCTCTCTTACCCCTTCTTGATGATAGACAAGCTTCGTTTGGCCATTAGTAAAGTCAACCCCCTTTGTGGGAGTTGCGTTTTTGCAGGCGACTGTAACCATCGGATCGGAGACTTCCGGTTCTATTTTGAGTCCGAGCTCTTCGCAGGGCCTTGTGGGCATCAAACCAACCGTTGGCCTCATCAGCCGAGCCGGCGTTGTCCCTCTCTCTCACAGCCAGGATACGGCCGGACCCATGTGCCGCACTGTTAGGGGTGAGAGGCCGAGGGGGGAGTCCATGGGGATGCATGGGGAGAGGGGCATGCAGAGATGTATGGGGGGGTCAATGGGTGGAGCATGGGGAAGGCATGGAGATTTATGGGGGAAGGATAATGGCAGCATGGGAGATGTATGAGGGGAAGGTAATTGGTGCTTGGAGGATGCGTTGGCAATTCTGGGCTTTTGACTCGTGGGGATGATTTCTCAACGTTTGATTTCTCTGTTCAGCATCTTCTTTCCTTGGCAATTGGGTTTGACATTAGAGAAAAGATGGATTATTTCGCAGACGCTGTGTATGTGCTGGAAGCTGCCTATGGAGTGGACCCTTCCGACCAGGACACCGTTTCTCAGATCGGCCTTACCCCGACGAGCTACATCCCACATCTTAAAGCTGATGGGCTGTCTGGTGAGAATTTTAAACTTAGTTAATCTTCTGAAGCATCTCCCCTTGATAAGCGGGATGTCTGAAACTGCACCTGAGATTGTGGCAGGCAAGAGGATCGCCGCGGCTCCTCTGAACCCCAACACAGTGGATCCTTTGGTCCAGGCTGCATATGCCGATGCTATTATTAAGATCAGGTGAGACTTCAAACCGCCTCTCTGTGTGCAATCTGCAACTCAGTTTCGTTTGTTTGTTGGCTGCCCTCCCGCTCTCCTCTCTCCTCGCCCTCTCATTCCTTGCCCCCGCTCTTCTCCTTCAGCCCCCACCCTCCCTTCTCACTCGATTCTCCCTCCCTATCATTCCATTCTCCCTCACCCTCGCACTATCTCATGTCCCAGACGCTGCCTCCTTGTTCCGTTGTGGCAGGGCTGCCGGAGCAATTGTGGATGTGTTTCCTGCTCCCACTCCCTTCAACTCCACATACCCACTTGTCAACCAGACAATCAGCTCAAATCTCATCCTTCCCACCGACTTCAAGGTCGACATGGCGCTTTACCTTGCTGGTAAGGAAAACCCCTTAACGTAACGTGCAGTTTTAAGTTTTGAGTTTTTAGATTCAACAGCGAATGTCTTTATTAACCCTTAATTTTCATCAATGCAGGCTGCACATGGGCCAGTGGCTTTACACCCATCAAGACCCTTGCGGATATGCTCGCCTTCAATAAGGCAAACTATCTCCTCGAGTTTCAGGGAGGAGTGGGAATCAGGGGAGACCCCGCCTACGGAAACTTCTATCAACAGACCTGGGAGACGTCGCAGACCACCAAGGGACTCTATGATTCTGCCTACCTCACGCAGAAGGCGGTATGACCTCAAATCTTCACTATACGACCCATTTTTACATGCAGACCTTGAATGAGCTTGCATATTTCTAGTAACGAAATGCCGCATGCACTTTCTTTTGGACTACATTGTTCGAAGCGATCTGCTGCTTTGACTGACTCCGGATACGTCTTGTGTGTTTGCAGCTTGCTGCTTGGTCTGCAGAGTCTCTCACAAACTTCTTCAACGGAATGAACGACAATAGCGCCGTTTATGATGCCCTGATGCACGCGGGATCCTTCACAGGCACCTTCGCGAGAGCGAGGTGATCCCAGCTCGAAGAAAACCCTAAATGCATGACTTGGTGATGACTTTGCTTGCTCGCTTGGTTCACCACGACATACATACATGCATATATGCATATTCCAAACAAGCTGAATATTCTTATGCTGGTGTGTTCTGCAGATACCCCTCCATCACGGTCCCGTTCACCAAGACATCCCTCGGCCTCCCCAACGGCCTGTACTTCTCCGGCCCGGCCTATTCCGAGGCAACCCTGATTGAATTGGCGTACGGATTTGAGCAGACCATCATGAACGGAGTGCGCTTCCTTCCCACCTACTGCAACAACTACACCTGCGCCACTTAGGTAGTGATTGCTTTTTGAGGAGGAAGGGCAGCTCAGATGACCTGAAACTGTCTTACGACTAGATCCAGTGGGTATGTAGGTAATAAGGCTAGTGGAGACTGCAAAAGGGAAAAGAGATTGCCGTGGCAGGAGGCGTACGAGAAATGGTTCTTCCTCCTCGCTGTTCTCGCTCCCTCTCGTTCTTCTCGGTCAAACTAGGTTTCTATGGCTTTCATAGCAAAAGTAGGGAGTAGGGAGCAGGGGTAGAACTGGTTCCATGGGGGGACGTTGTGTGGTAGAATAGTGGGTATGAAGATATGTGCGAGGATACGAGAGAATAAACATGTTGATATGTGAAAAAGGTACCTTGACAATCACAATAATGATGAATATGATGATTGATGTTCAACTTTTTGACAATAATGATGATGATGAACATTGCGGCGATGCTTAATTCTCTGACAGTAATGAGCATGATGGTATGAGGTTGATAACTTCGACGGTGGTGGTGAGAAATGATGACAAATTCCGATAGTAAGGATGATAATTTAGTGAAGTTAGTATGACATGTGAACAGTCATCATCATTAAAAGTAAGAAGTAATCTCGTGAGACAAGCTTCAGCCTTCAGCCTTCAGCTTTTGAGTAGAGTGTAGAGAAGAAAATTTAGACTTGGAGAAGGAAAGCAGAACTGTAGTGCATAGAAAAGAAACTCATGTCGTACAGTTGCCGCATTTAGTTTTTTAATACATGTGCTTTCCCTTAATCGTGCGCTGTAAAACCACGAAACGAGGAAACGAAGCAATGAAAAGTTTCAATAGCTCATTCCTACAACGTGTGCATTCTACACTTCAACCGAAATTGCTTTCGTCCAATCAGAATTCTTCCCAACGCATGTCAAACTTATATGTGCCACCCTTCCATACCT
This sequence comes from Zygnema circumcarinatum, assembly GCA_037447605.1. Classification (NCBI taxonomy): domain Eukaryota; kingdom Viridiplantae; phylum Streptophyta; class Zygnematophyceae; order Zygnematales; family Zygnemataceae; genus Zygnema; species Zygnema circumcarinatum. The sequence goes on from CM074805.1 coordinate 4,819,824, forward strand.
CTTCGTGGAACACCGATATAAGAAAACAAAAGAAAAAACGAGGGTTTGCTGGATGAAGGCTTAATACTTGTACAGGTCCTCACATATCTGTGCCCCACTAGGTCTAACACTGCATTTGACGCAGTCAAACGAAAACTTCCGCATCTGCCTGAAGTTGACACACCAGCAAACGAATGCCATGGCTCCTACATACAGAGGTCCATACATAAATATATTCACACATACATCCGTACATGCATGCTCGATTAAGATGACCGTCTCAATCGTCAATGCGGTTCTGTTGCTGAGGTTTTGCAGAGTTCCGTTCACTTGTGCCCATCATGTCCTTCACGTAGGCAGCTCCCTCTTGGTCTCGCCCTTCCATGCACGCCTTGAGGAGGGACCTGCACAGAGAAACCCAAGAAGCCCAAACCACGAGCCTCAAGTGTGAGCCCAAAGCCACCAAACTCCCATACGAGGGAGTGGGAGTGGGAGTGGGTGTGGGAGTGGGAGTGGGAGTGGGAGTGGGAGTGGGAGTGGGAGTGGGAGTGGGAGTGGGAGTGGGAGTGGGAGTGGGAGTGGGAGTGGGAGTGGGAGTGGGAGTGGGAGTGGGAGTGGGAGTGGGAGTGGGAGTGGGAGTGGGAGTGAGAGAGGGCGAGGAGAAAGGGAGCTTAAAACGAAGGAAATTGAGAGTTAGGGCTGAGGGAGTCTCCTTCTGTGGGAGCGGGAGAGGATCAATGAGTACCGGAGCAGCTGCTGGTCGAGCTCCAAGCATCCCTTGGCTGCTTCTGCGAGAATCTCCCGCACACGGCCTGCCACCTGTCCCTGTGCTGACATGGCACGAATCCGGAGGCTCCACGTGGCACCATCTGGCGCAATGTTGGAAGCAGCCATGAGGTCCCATAGGTCCTCCACACGTGCGGGCTGGCGATGGCGCAGGCACGCTTCCATGAGGGATGTGAAGGCAAACCGCGACGGAACCACGCTAAACTGCACACCCCCCCATGGAACTGCGTTGAAGAAATCCCACGTTTTTTCCTGAATTTTGGGGAACGTTTTAAGAATTCTTACAGCTTTCTATCTCCTTCTCTTTATCTTCTCAAAAAACTTGGCCCAAGTCTCACCAGTTTTGGCATCGCTTCCAAAAGCGCTGCTGCTCTCTCCAACCATGGAGCCTCCGAGAGCCCTCCCACTCCCTCTCCTCCCACTCCCTCTCCGCCCACTCCCTCTCCTCCCACTCCCTCTCCGCCCACTCCCTCTCCTCCCACTCCCTCTCTTCCCACTCCCTCTCCGCCCTGCTCATATTTCCACCGCTTTCCAATTGGTCTGCGCAAATTCAGATGAAGGTTTGGCTCCCTCCCATCTCCTCCGGCAACACTCGACTCACTCACAAGTTTCTTTATCACTTCATTCATGGCCCTGCCCAGAAAAAAAAAATTCAACAAAAGCATTAGTTCCTGCAACTGAAGAGAACAAGAAGCCAAACTTAAAGAGTTGCGTCTTCTTAGTGAAATTTAATCACAGGGTAAAGGTGAAAGGAGGGAAGGGAGAGCGAACCCTACATACCCTGCCTTTAGTCGAATTCCGGCTAAGGCTAAGTCATTGACTAAGCCTGAAGCAGACTCTGCAGAAGGGGAATCTACTCCTAAATATGTACAAAAATCCCTTTTTCCTGCCAAGTCCTGCAAATACAAACTCCCCAGTGTTCAAATGTTCGACAATGAAGTTCAATCTGCTCAAACATCTCATTCTGCTATTTCTTTTTTTTTCGAGAAATGGGGTATTTGAAGGACAATCGCAGAAAATATAGGGCATGGATTGTCTCCAACTTACAGCAGCAATGGCATCGGTTAGGGCCACATCGACAGTGTCTAATAATATGCGGTCCACGGAGAGGTAGTGGAGGCCACTACCACCTCCTCTCCCATCCTCTCCCTCCCCCCTCTCCACTCTCTCCTCTCTCTCCCCTCCCTCTCCCTCCTCTCCCTCCAGCATTGAGCTGTGAAGCTTCAACGCAGTTTCGCCATCGCCAGCTGTCACGCAGGCGGATATGGCTGCCTCAAAAGCTGCCCTGAAATTCAAAATATGAAAAAATATATATTCAAATCAAAATAGAATTAGCATAATGCATGAGAAAAAAGTGTATAAATAATGCATTGAAACTGAAAAGACAAATTGGCTTTTTGGATTAAAGAAATCTATTTTTTACCTTCCAGGGGGGCAGCCATCTGCTTTCATAAGATTCAACATTGTGACTGCACAATGTGCCACCTGTGGGCCAATCGCAGTTAATTAGCTAGTTAGTTGATTAAGACAGGCGAAGAGTAAAAAGATGACCAGAGGAAAAAAAAAAAGGTTTAAAGGGAAAACGACGAGGGAGACGAAGTATATTAGAGTATAAAAGGACGAAGAAAAACAAAAAACAGGGGTGAAGAAAGAAAGGAACAGGGTTTGAGCAGTCTGCATCAGTCACTAGTCAGGAGTGAATAGTATATGAGGGGTATTAAAGCAAGAGTGAGATGAAATTATTTTTGAAATGCCTCACCTCCTTAGAATCTGCGGTTGTTGGGTTTCCAAAGGAATGCACCACAGCCTGCCACGTGTCACTTCCTAAGCCTGCCACGCCCACATTCAGAAGCTCCTTCGCCACTTCTGCAATAAGAAAACGAAACAAAGATAAGAATCAAGATTATAATCCAACCATTGTCAAGAGAGAGAGCGAGGGAGAAAGAGAGCGAGGGCGAGAGAGAGCGAGCGAGGGAGAGAAGAGAAAGGGAGAGGGAGAGGGAGGGAGAGAGAGAGAGGGAGAGAGAGAGCGAGCGAGGGAGAGAGAAGAAAGGGAGAGTGAGAGGGAGGGAGAGAGGGAAAGAGAGAGCGAGCGAGGGAGAGAAAAAAAGGAAAGAGTGAGAGGGAGGGAGAGAGAGAGGGAGAGAGACCCAAAGCTGTAGCAAAGCCGTGCGAGGCAGCCAGTCGTCTCACGAGGTTGCCACCTGTCACAGGAGTGGGAAGGAGACCTGCATCTCAGGGAAGAAAAAATGGTCAACATTAGCCAGAGATGCATAGTTCGCCATTCACTAGTATGAAAATAGCCTAAGAAAACAGCAATGGTAAAAATAATAGTAGAACAAAAAAAAAAAAAACAGTACCGTCTTTTTCACTGACCTGCTCTCACCATATCTTCAAGAAATTGTTTCAGGCTGCCCGCCGGACCCGCCCTCGTGCACTCCCGAAAGAGGGCTGCATCCACACTCTAAATCCGCTTCCGGCACACCCCAGAATCACGGTAAGCCCACTCCTCTCCGTCCGCTTTGTGCCGCTATTGGCTTTGGGCACAAATCAGAAATCAGACGACAGCGAAAAGAGTAGACGGAAAAAGCTAAAATTTTGCAAAGAAAGTCCCCAAAAGCGAATAGCGAGATATCCAGAAAAAGCTCAACACGTTTGTGTGTACATGAGTGAGAGAGAGAGAAATAGAAAAAAAAAAAAAAAATCTTTGCGAGAAAGAGTAGAGAGAAAGAGAAGGGGAGAGAGTGGGATAAGGGAGAGAGAGAGCTCCCACCTTTGTGAGCACGTCTGCGACAGCCATGGCTGGAGGATAACCTGCTGACGTCATCTCTTCCAGTACTGCCAACGCTGCACCGCCCTCTCCGCATCGGACCCATGCGTGGACTGCACAGCGGTAGGTCTGCCCGAAAAAAAAAGGGGGGGGGGGGGAGGGGAGAGGGAGGGCGGTAAACAGCGAGAAAACGAGGTCAATGTAACGAAATCAAATATTACTCAACATTGTAAGGGGAAAGGAAAGAAATTCTGACAATGCAAGGTGAAATC
>CM074805.1:4828630-4831887 GCA_037447605.1 Zygnema circumcarinatum
AGCTCCTCGCTTTTCCCTTTTGTCCTTTAGGTCCTTTGCGGTCAGTTTCTCGTGGTTCCCTATCATGGTGATTTTGGCCATGGACATGTGATGGCATGCATCATGGGAAAGGAAAATGGCCTGGCTTCATGGCCTCATGGGATGGCCTCGCCATCGTGAGTTCAATGCCATTTTCTCTTTTGAAAGTGGCTTTGAACCATGGAACCACGATGCATCATGGCCATCGTGAGATCCATGAATGCCACATCCCTATATTGCTTGATCGCATTCGAGCGGCACTTTCCAATGGGGACTCGCCACCTATACAGTTTTGGCCCACGTGGCGAATTTCCATTTGGAGATGGTCGACAGTGGTCGGAGCATGTCCTTAGAAACGCGCCACGGGGCAGCGAATCCTAATTGGAGCCCAGTTCGCGATTGGACATTGGCCCTACAGTATTTTCGCACTTGTGAGTGGTGGACTACGAGCTGGGTGCGGGTGCAATGTTGACTGACCAAAGCGCCCATGACTCCAATAGTCAGTTGGTTAAGTCTTCAAATTAATGTATGTTTTTTACCGTACGGTCGTACCGGTACAGCTGTACCGTACATTTGTACGATATCAATTTTTCGATGTGGACAGAAAACTTGGGTTTGGATTTTAGTTTGTTATTTGCAAATTTGTCGTTATTAGTTGTACGGACACTCTCCTCCATTTCCTGGTCGTTGGTGACCGTTGGCGACAGTTGACCTTGAGTTCTTCGCCCAATGGAAATTAACCACGTGTACAATATGTCCACGTGGCTGGTCGCCAATGGACGAGACCAGCCGATCCCAAATGGAGAAACTTTCGCTGACGCTAGCGGCGTCAGCGAAAGATTCCCCCTGGATATGCCCTCTCAGAAACAGCTTTTTTCTCGCAAAAAATAAAAGAAAAACAAACGTTTCGTCCGAACCGATTTCCACGTCTGCCCGTCGATGAAAACATTTTCTTTCCTACTCGCAGCCAATCGCTGGCGAGCAGCTCCGCGGACACGGACATTTTTACCTGCCCTGCGATGTCCACGGGCAGGGCGCGTGCTATCGAAAACAGTTTTTTCCTGCCCGAAGTTGACCTCGTCGCGCCGAAAGTCAGCTCGGAGCTGTCGTAAGTCGGTCGGCAGCTCCGAGGATGGCTAACAGCATGCCCCCATGCATGCATGAATGTAAGCATGCATGTGGTAGTCTGTAGGAGAAGCGGAGGGTGGGAGTAGCCGGCGGAGGCGAGGTTCGAGAATTGAGAGGTAAGTCATGGCTTCGCCTTTTCATATGTGGGGGAGGTGAAGGGTAAGAGGGGTTTTTAATATTAAAAAAAAAAGTGAAGAGGTGGGTGGAGAGAGAAAGAGAGAGAGCGAAAGTGGGGCAGGTGGGCGGGGGGGGGAGAGAGAGGGAGAGAGGGAGATGCGGCGAGGGGAGGAAAGCAGGCGAAGAAGGCGAGAGAGAGGGGAAAGGGGGGGGAGGGAGGGGGGAAGAGGGGGAGATCGAGAGAGAGGGGATGAAAGAGAGAGAGAGAGAGAGTAGTGAATGAGAAACAGCGGGGTTAGAGGGGTGAGTGAAGGGTGAGTGAAGGTTAGAGGGGTGAGTGAAGGCGAGAGAGAGGGGCGAGGGAGGTGAAAGAAAGCAATGCGAAGCCGACGGGGAAATCGAAATAAGAGACCTTTTTGTAAAGGGAAGGAAGGGAGAACACACGCGAGAGAAGCAAGAGCGAGAGAGATAGGGCATAAGACGAATGGAGGAGAGAATTACCGCGAGGAGAGTGGGATACAGGGTGAGAAGCTTAAGGGGGGGACGTAAGATGGCTTCCTCGAGTTTTTTTGGGTTTTTCGGTAATGCTGCTACTTCCTTTTGGAAACATTTTACACTTTAAAAACTTCACTTAAAAAAAGTTGACATTTGGGTCTTATCTAATCACCATTAACTTTTCTCCTCACATCTTCCCCCCTCCCCCCCCCCCCCCGCTCTTTCCCTCCCCCATATTCTCGTCAGGTGTTGCTGAAGGGAACTTGATGGAGCCCTCGGGGAGGGCTCTCCTTAGAAGCTCATCCCTCACAGCAAACCCAGCTGCCCTTCACCCTTCTGATCATTACTTTCTGCTTCACTCGCAAACAAATGCCGAAGAAGAGTTCTCACGAGCAGGCGAACCTTTGAGGCATTTCAACCTCTTGCATTCTCAAGCCACCCTCAACGGTGCGGCTTTAAGCAGCAGAGCCTCCCTCGGTGAACAGGGAGGCTCGTTTGCTACGCAGCCCCTTGCAGATGGAAATTTTGATTTAGGCTTACCTGATAGTTCAGGCAATCTTGTGAATTCTAGGTGTAGATTGCAGAAGGAGAAGCTGGAGAGAGGAGAGGGAGGAGCGGGGGTGGGAGGAGGAGAAGGAGGAGAGAAGAGTTTTGTGGAGGAGAGGGAGAGGGAGAGGGAGAGGGAGAGAAGTGGGAGGACGTCGATGGAAGAAGAGCAGCCCTTGCTGCATGTATCGCATTTGGACGCGAGGCAAGGACTCTAAAAATTCCCCGACTTTCCCACCCTTAGAAATTCCGAACGAGTGAAAGTTTCGAAAGCCAGAAATCTTTAACAGCTCATTCAGACTAACTTTTTTTTTTCACTTTTTTTTTCATTGAGCTGTTACAGTTCGCAAGCGTTGACCAGTGCTGCTGCGGAGACGTTTTTCTCTCAATTTTGGCACTTTTTGGTGGCTGCCCGAAATGAAAGCCGTGGATTATTGAAAAAAGAATTAAGTTTTGGAGCACTAGCTCTCCCATTGTGGCCTGTTTTCGCAGTAGTGCAATGGGGATTCTTCAACATTGTTATGCTCTTGCTCACAAATAAGCTTTATCAGGTATGAACTTTTGAGTCAGATTAAATGGAAAGCGGCTAAAATCTTATTCGCTTTAGTGGTTTTTTCCCTTTCCTTTTGGTCCTTCGAATCATAAAGTCTGCAGCAGATTTCCCTCTCTCTCTCTCTCTCTCTCTCTCTCTCTCTCTCTCTCTCTATCTCTCTCTCTCTCGCCCTTCCCAACCCAAATGGAAACTAAGTCTCTTTGTTTCTGGAATCGTCAACAGAGTTCGTCCAAAACATTGCTTTCGAGAGGCAGGGAGAGAGAGGGAGGACGAGAGAGAGGGAGATAGAGAGAGTGGGAGATAGAGAGGGGCGAGTGAAAGTGTTCCTGAGAGTCAGCTATGAGCTGTGTGCTAATGTAGGACAACTGACAAATTATATATATATATATTTGTGGTGGGT